>OY757021.1:2894671-3220652 GCA_963580285.1 Lucinisca nassula
TGGGCAGGCTTATACGTAAAGCCACGGTCACAAATCACTATTCGATCCCCGCCCGACTACTCGGGGACTGCGATGGGTTGAGATTGGGCTGGAGTCCGGTCGGCGTCCCGCCGGATGTTGGGGCGTCGGTGGTGGTCGGGAGGGGCCCGGTTAAATTTTAACTCGTAGTTAAAATTCTCCACGGAAAACTCACCGACTTCAAGGTCGGTGGCACATCGATAAAAGTCGAGCAGAGCTCGTACCGACGTCGATGTCGATGGCATCGGCTGGCATCCGGTAGTCGTAAAGCGGACCCCGACCAATCAGATAATCGGGCAGTAATCGGCCGAGGCCCGACAGATGATCAAGCGGAATCCGCTGGACGAATCCCGGTTTCGACTGGCGCCGCTCGATCGCTGATTAACGCTCGACTATATAAGGGCCCGATCTCCGATGGGTGCCAGTTTCTAGCAGACCAGTAGGGAGCATTGTACATAAACGTTTGATAACTGCCCATGCAAAGGACGGTACACGATCCATTGCTTCATCCACCATCAGCGGTAGCAGTTCTTCTCCCGCACACAAGGTTGCAAAGACCACATTGGCACGGTGCCGAGCCCTAAGCAGCCACTCCTGTAACCTCCGGATCCTTTCCTGGGGTGACGGTAGGTGCAGTGGTGGGATAAGAGGCATCTTGTTCCGCTTTTCTTCGAAAGTTTTCCTCGACGTCAAGAAAAAGGATGTTCACCCACCAACAGAGCTGACCCATTTGTTGTAAAGGCAGGAGAGGATGCAGTTTATATACCCCTGAACAACTGGACAATTCCCGGCTGGGGTAAACCCGTCCCTTGTCCGGCGGCCGGGAACTGGGCGGACATCTGCGGAACATCGACCGATGCTCGGGGACTAGTAACAATCGCCGGGTATACGGTCGGTAACCTGCAGTGCACCGGCCTATTTCCGCCCGGCGTATACGCCGATGCTTCCCCGCAAAACTTAGGCTGACACCGCCCGATTCCCGGCGGATGTCTCTCTAGGCCCCACACGGCATACTTTTTGCCAAAACCGAGCCAGACACCCATTTCTCGGCTTGGACTGCTCGGCCGACCACAACGTATAGTATAGCTCGGCCGGGGTACGCCGAATTTGTGACCGAGGCATCAGCAGTTAACCAGTACAGTGCACACTCTTTCGCCACTGACAACTGCCCTTCTTGAATCAGCGGATGACCAGTGGTAGAGAATGGCCGTGGAAAATATTTCATGATCTATCTCCACGAAAGAATGTTGCCGACCCGGCAGGTACCGAACACGCGCCTTTCTGATCACCAGTCAAGACGTTCATCCGACCGAGGTACTGAGGCCGATGATTATCATACGAGATATTTTGGCCAGCAATAATCAAGTGTATATAAATGTAAAGTGCAGATAACTCCATGTCAACAGACATACAACGTCTAAACAACGTCCAAGTCAACAGACGTACAACGTCTAAACAACGATGCATTGACGCTGACGCAGCAAAGTCGATGCAACAACGAAATTGACATAGCGTGTAGCATCGGCTCCGGAACTTGTTACTCAAAAGTACCAGATTAATGTGGAAAATGATCATACCGACGGTAACGGGCCTCCGTGGCCTAGTGGTTAAGAGTGCTGCCTCTTGATCATTAGGTCTCTCACCGCTGTGGTTCGAGTCTCGCTCGGGTCATATGTGAGACGCAAAGTTCTGCAACGGAAGGTAAGGTGGTTTTTCTCCGGGTACTCTGGTTTTCGCCCATCTCTGATTAACGATCGCTCGATACGGGTGAAATAATCTTGTAAGGGCCGTAAAACCAAAACAAAAACAAAAAAAAATAAAATAAAAAAATACGGACGGCAGGTAATGACCTAATTTGGCGTTATTACGTAAAGCTAGAACCTAAAACCGCTTCCCATCACGTGAACAAGTCCGTGAAATTAAGACCCCACTAAACCCCATTTTATATAAAGAAAACTGGGGTTTACGGGGAATAACATTAATTTCCTTAGTTCTGCTCCAAGACATAGGCTGTGGGTACTCGTTAGAACCGCCTCAAAGGCGGTTCTAGCGAGCATCCAAAACCTATGTTTGGAGTATAAATAGGAAAAATATCACAAATCTTCATCAGAAAAAGATGCCTTTTTTAAGGTTTGAGAAATTTACTATATCCCACGGATGTGTTATCCTAATGCCATATTAAATGAACTTATTTTCTCTGAAATTCTTGTGCCGACATTTTGGAAAGCTTTGAAAAGGTTTGAGGGTCACTGACGAGGCCTTATTGGCCGAAACTAGCTATTCTGGCCCAGAAAACATGTACACTCCATATGTTCCAGTTTTGTGGTGCATTCCTTGCTTCCAAAGGATATACACTTTCGGATGAGTCTTTAAACCTAGGTCCCGTCTCCGTATGGCCTTAGCTGTTGGTGGGACGTAAAACTCAAACACTCACTCACTCACTCCAAAGGATAGCCATTTCTAGAACATATTTAACGTCACTATAGCTGGTGTCTGGGAATGTGTGGAGGTCGTAAAATGTCTCCCTGCCCAACATCATAGTGTAGTTTATATTTTCTTGCCCTTCCAGTGGTGAATTTTGAAATTTTTGAGGGTCACTGATGAGGCCTAATTGGGCAAAACTAGCTAGTCTGGTCCAGAAAACATGTACACTCCATATTTATCCCCACGTTTTTCGAAGAAAAGTGGGGATATTGTTATCGCCTCCGTCTGTCCGTTCGTCCGTCCGTCCGTCTGTCCGGCTATCTCCTCCTACACCGTTCATTGGAATTCAACCAAATTTGGTGTGTGAGTTACATACATGAATGGCTTCTGCAAGAGCACATTAATTTTTGGACCAGCCCCCAAGGGTCCCGTGAAGCGGTCAAAACGTGGGGATTTGCGATGGCGCGCCATCGAATGCGCGATCTAGTTTACAGTTTTGTGGTGTATTCCTTGTTTCCAAAGGACAACCCTTTCTAGAACATATTTTAGAAATCAGAAGATGAGAGAAAGTACAAAAAGGGGACAGGGAATTATTGAAAGGTTGTGTGAGTGCTTTTCAGTTTAGACAACATGTACGATAGAAGTTGGTCTTCTGTCTTTCTCGACTGGTAGGCGAGTATCTCTAGCAATGTTAATAATAAGACGATTCATTACGATAACAGGTCCGTGCAATGAACGCCCCTTTAAACCCAACTTTATAGAGAGAGAACTGGGGGTTACAATATTTTGTAACTGGGTATACAATTTGCTGCGTCAGCGTCAATGCATCGCAGTGATGTTGCATTGACGTTGACACGACGTTGTTTAGACGTTGTATGTCTGTTGACATGGAGTTATCTGCACTTTATGTTTACATACACTCGATTATTGCTCGCCAAAATATCTCGTATGATAATCGTCGGCCTCAGTACCTCAGTCGGATGCGCGTCTGACTGGGTATACAATATTTTTCTCATTCCTGCTCCATGACATACGCCGTGGGTACTCGATAGAACCACATCACTGCGGCAGTTCCAACGAGCACCAACAGCCATGTTTGAAGCATAAATGAGAAAACTATCACAATTTTCACCAGAAAAGTAAATATTGTTAAGATATGAAAGAATGCACAAAGTCATACGGGTGTAACATCGTATTGGCTAATAGACGATGATAATCAATTTGAAAAAAAAAAAAAATAATAATAATAATAAAATTCTTTCATGGGAGAGCAGAAAACAAACTGTATACATGTATTTTCTACAAGATGTGCCTTTTATAGCTAATGGTACAAGTCTACTGCACTATATGTGTGGCAGATAGTCGACGGAAAACAGAACCCTGACACCAAACATAAACATTAAGTCGGAATAGGCCTCATGAATCATCAGTGTTTGGGTAAAAGTAGTTATATGTAGAACATAGAAGTGTAGGCAATGATCAGGAATCGACACAATTTACCCACAGCTCCCACCAGAGTTACCAAAGGGGAAAGAAACACAAACATGAAACAACAGACCCTAATGGAAACATCAATAGCGGAAAGCCAAAAGGACAGTTACTTTTCCACAAAATGGCCAATTCGATATCCAAAACAAAATAAAATAAGCGATACAAACACTCAAAGACAAACCATAACAAAAATAAACAACGACAGAAGAACCGCCTTGGAGCGATCAGTGAAACGAATTCCACTGGGCTGGGCGAGAGAGGGGCTTTAATCTTAACGAATTTATCTAACCTGTTGTTTATGAGTGAAATGTATCTCTCGCTAAGCACTTTATTCATAGAAACAAATTTGTTTTCGTATATACAATATTTTGCTAAAACAGAGAGAGAGAGAGAGAGAGAGAGAGAGGGAGAGAGATGGAGAGAGATGTAATTGACCACTTCTGTGGCAAAACTTTCTTTCTTTCTTAGGAAACAACACAATGAAGTTGTCATTTGTCCCAACATCTATATAATTAGCCACATAAATAAACAGTTATGAAGTAATAATAATATTTATAATAGTTCAATAATAGTTCTGTCATAGAAATAGTAGAAATAGTTCTTATCCTGCTGAATAGTAGTTCCAAATAGTAGTTTCTCCTAGTAGTAGTTCCAAATAGTAGTTTATAGTTTATTCTCCAAGTAGTAGCTCCTAGTAGTTCCAAATAGTAGTTTGCAGACTTTTATTTATTATCTTTAGCTTCTTTCTGTTCTTACTTCTTCTCTAGTCTCTGTTACTAACGTAATTATCCTTAACGTCATAAAGACGTTACGTCATGATGATGACGTCATTTAACTTAAACCATATTTAAATTTTATAGATAGTGAAGTTAAGTATTGATAGAAATCATTAAACATGCAGAAATTGAACTGATTTTACATAATTTTATATAAGTAAATATAAGCATAATTAATCATTGTGGATTTCCACAACACTCCCACGCCAATAAATGTCTCATCTTTTTTCTCTTATGAAAAGTAATCTTGGTCATCATTGATTGTGTTTAACTGTCTGCTTATTTGTTGAATTGCTCTTTCAGCGGCTTGTCTTTTAGGACGGCGTCTACCAGTGCTGTCCTCACTCTGACACCTTTCCTGTGATCCACTTTCTGGCGGCTTGTCATCTGTGTCCATGTCATCCTCTGGGCATTCTATTGGGTACAATAGGTTCAATGGACGACCTATTACTGTCTTTGATGGTAAGCAAACTTTGGCTGCTCGTATCTCTTGGTCTCTACCCTTTAGTAGCTCAACGATTTTGCCTATCCTCCAGCAACCTCTTGGTAGATCGTCTTTAACAATTACAACATGACCAACCTTAGCTTGAACAGGTGCTTGTTTCCTTGGTGCTTTCAACTTATTCTGCGTTCTTTCTCTCAAATTAAGTAAATATTCGCTTTTCCAGACTTGCCAGAATTTGTTCAGGTGTTTTAATCCTTTTTTCCAAGTTTTAATCAGAGTCTCTGCTGAACTGATTTTTGGACTGAACTCATTATCATCATCATCTTCTATATCTAACTTTGAAAAACCAATCTTAGGATTAAGAGACAAGAAATGAGCTGGCGTAAGTACCATACCGGAGTTTATGTCCTCTCCAATGTAGACCAGTGGTCGTGAGTTTATGACCGCTTCAGCTTCTTTTAGCACTGTGAGTAGCTGGTCATTGGTCAAGCATACTTTTCCAACTGTTTTACGCAGTGATCTTTTGACGAGTCCTATTAATCTTTCATAAAACCCTCCCATCCAGGGAGCAAGTTCTACTATAAATTTCCATTTGATCCTTTCATTCACCGAATAGGAGACTACATCTGGTTTTTTCAATATTTGACACCACATTGTGTCTATGGTTTCTGCTGCCAGTTTAAATTGTGCTGCATTATCAGATATTATTTCTTGGGGACTTCCATGCCTCGCTATAAATCTTCTGAATCCCAGTAAAAACTGTTGTGTCGACATGTCTTGCATTAGCTCTAGGTGAATAGCTCTAGTAACCAGGCAGGTAAAAAGGCAAACCCATACCTTTCGTGTACCCATGTTTTCTTTCACAAACATTGGACCAAAGTAATCAATTCCACTATGCGTGAATGGGACAGCCTCCTTGACACGCTCTCTTGGCAATGATGGTATTTTGGGCATTCTATATGGACCTCCTTCCCAACGTCTACACACTGTACAGGCTTTCAATACTCTTTTGACAGCCGATCGTCCTTGGGGTATCCAGTATTTATGCCGAATTTGAGCTAAGGTTTGGGCTACACCAATGTGATGTAATTTTCTGTGGATTTGATCTATCAGTAATTCAGTGAACCTGTCTTTTTTAGGCATCAGCAAAGGATGTTTAGCTTCATCACATATGTCAGAGTTTTCTAATCTTCCTTGGCATCTCAGTAGACCTTTCTCATCAATGTAAACACCCAATTGTGCCTTAAGATTGTTTGGTTTGTTTTCCTGAATAGACTCGAATAGGTCACTATAATGAAGCCTTTGGACATGTATTAGCCAGAGTTTTTCAGCACGTTCAATCTCAAACGTCTCTATAATTCCATTTGAGGTAGTTTCCCTTTTTAGTTTCTTAATAAATCGAGAAACCAAAGCTGTTACCCTGAGGAGCTTTGTCATTGAGGAATACCTATCGCTTCTAATTCCAAATGGCCCCTTTGATAGAACTTTTGTTTCCCGATTATTCGCCCCTGTCAAAAGATGTGCTTCATACATAGATGAATGAGCGCTAGTAGCGTGGCTAGAAGTAGCTTCATTCCATACAGTCCAGACATGATTGTGGTCGAGGAGCCAGTCTGGGCCATGCCACCAGAGTTTACTTTGTAGAAGATCATCTGTGTAACACCCTCTGCTTGCTATGTCCGCAGGATTGTCCTTTGAAGGAATATAGTGGAAGATGAGATCTCTCTGTTTGCATATTTCCACTAGTCTGTTTTCCACGAATTTGGATGAATGTTTCCCACTTGCTATCCAGTTCAGTACGCACTGTGAGTCAATCCAGAGATGTTTTTTAGTCAGTTTCAATCTTAGTTGCTTGTCTACAAACTGGATAGCTCTTGTACCAATGAATGCGGCAAGTAGTTCGAGTCGAGGAATGCTCACAGTTTGTGTTGGAGCAAGTCGGAGTTTGGAAAAAACAAGATCTACTTTACAAGTGTCTCCATTTTCCTGATACAAGTAAACTACAGCAGCATATGCATGTTTGGAAGCATCACAGAATCCAAGTAGGTGGTAATTTATCTGATTGGATTTTGTTCCGTCCAGCCCAATGTATCTGGGAAATGTGCAACTAGTTAGTTTTTTAAGATCTTCCCTAATTTTTCCCCACTTTATACAGTCTTGTGGTGACAAACTTTCATCCCAGTCAAGTTTTTTGATCCATAATTCTTGTAGAAATTGCTTTCCCTGCAATGTAACTGGACTGAATAGGCCCAGTGGATCATACACTGATGCTATCTGCTGTAAAACTGTTCGTTTTGATAGATCTGTTATTGATTTAAAGTTAGTATGACCTAGGGATAATCTATCACCATTTGTAGTCCATGTCAGCCCCAACACCTTTATTTTCTGTCCCTGGAATCTGTCATTGATGGGTATTTTATCCAGTACCTGTGGATCATTTGACGCCCAGTCCCGCAAATTCATACCAGCTTTATCAAACATTTGCTTTGAACTTCTGTAGAACAGAATGGCATCTTTTGTAGAATTAGTGCCAGTTATCACATTGTCCACGTAAATGTTATCCCTTATTCTTTCAGCTGTAACCGATTTGTAGGCCTTTAAATGGAAGTCCAGAGTAGCCGCTAGTAAAAAAGGGCTTGAGATGACCCCAAAGGGGACTCTGCAGAATCTATAGATTTCTATGTTGTTTTCAGCCCTCATAACTCTAGTATCTTTCAACCAAAGGAATCGTGTCACATCCTTGGCATTTTCATTTAGTCCTAGTTGTAAGAAAGCCTTTTCAATGTCTGCTATTATTGCTACTTTGTTGAGTCTAAAACGAAGAAGGATTCCTGTTAAATCCTGTAACATAACAGGGCCACGATAGAGACATTCATTCAAGCTTTTGTTTTCTTGTTTGGTTTTCGCAGAAGCATCATATACAATTCTTACCTTGTTTGTAGGTTTTGACGGGTTTATTACGGCGTGATGGGGTATGTAGTGCTTGATTCCATCAGTTCGCTCAGACTTTACCTTTTCAATAATACCACGTTCTAGTTGGTCCTGTATAATGTTGTTGTACTGTCTGGCCAATTCAGCATTGTTGTTCATCTTACGAACTAGTGATTTCAGTCTTCCGAAAGCAAGCTCTCTATTCTCTGGTAGGCCAATCAGTTCATCTCTCCATGGCCAGCTTACATGATATCGTCCATCACCATACTGTAATGTTTCATGGAAAGACTTCAATGCCTCACTATCTTGAGGGTCAACTGGTGAGTCTTGAATACCAATTGTCTCTAGGTTCCAGAAGTCATTCAAATCTGCTTTTACAGGAAGTGATCTGTCAACGTCTGTATAAAGATGTGTCTCTCTTTCAATGTCTTTTCCATATGTTAACACCAACATACTAGATTCCGGATTCTTTTCATTTAATTCTGATGTACGTCCTGTAAGTATCCATCCGAGCTTTGACTCTAGGAGGTACAGTCCTGGCGTAATTTCCACCTTTTGAGAAAGCATCAAATCTAGGTAATAGTCATTGCCGACAAGAAGATCAATTGAAGAACTTTCTCTTTGATATGGTATTGTGTCGGCCAATGTATACTGAGAGAGTAAATGCCCATTGTCTTGAAGGGAGCCAATGTGGATGGGACCTCGAAAAGTAGAACCTGTAATACTTGGGATTACATTGGCATGGATAGTGAGAAAGCTTCCATCTTTCAGAGTAATGTCAAGCACTGTCGATGGTGACTTTATTTTCTGTGGACGTTTTGACCCAAAGGTTACAAGTGTAATGTCATTTACTTTTCCCATTTTCAGTCCAAGTGCTTTAGCTAGATTTTCTGTGATGTACGTTCTCTGGCTCCCTGTGTCTAAAAGCAAACGAATGTTCTTATTTAGATCATTGCTGGGATTTTTCACATTGGTTTTTGCTGTCTGCATTAGAACAGACTCTCCTGATGACAGCAGTGCATTTTCAGTTACCTCTAAATCATCATCTTCGTGTACCTCTTCAATCAAGTGAGCAGACTCTTGATGAACCGATAGACCATGGCCTGTAGAAGTAAACTGCTGGGGACACAAACTTCTGTGATGGTTATTTGGCTGTTTGCAATAGTAGCATTCTTTAGTGAGAGTACATTCATTTGTTTTGTGCCCTTGTTTTAAACACAGAAAACAACTTCCTTTTATTCTCTGCTTTCTTGCATCAACTGTTGTATAGATCGGACACTCGTCATTCCAATGTTTCCCTCTACAGTATCTACAAGATCTGTTATTTCTCTCAAACTGACGAGACTGGATCCTTGGTCCTGCCATTAGAGCTTCTGTAGACAGCCTTAGAGGGGGCATGGCTGTGTTCCTACTCACAGTTACCGGTATTCGTGCATGTTCAGTATGTTCTTCAGCTTTCTCCCTTGCAGAGATATAGTCATTGAACAGTTCTCTTAACAATGTCACTGTCCACTTATTTTTAGCACCCTTTTGTATCTGAAGCTGAACGAGAACATCTTTGGGAATCTTTGAAAGAATCATGGAAATAAATACCTCTTGGTTGATATCTTGCTTTAAAGCCTCCAAACTTCTCAAATGCTTCTCAATCACATCATATAGTGTGCGAAGTCCTCTAGAACTGTTGATAGCTGGAGAGATATTAATGAGTTCCGTGTAATGGCAGTTTATCACACCTTCTATATCTCCAAATCTGTCTTTCAGTAAGTTAACCGCAACAGAGTAATTGTCATTTGATAGTAAAATTCCGGAAACAGCATCCTTTGCTTTTCCTATTAGTTTACTGATCAGGTAGTTTAATTTCTCAATATCTGACAACGTGGGATTGTGATGAACGGTAGCTTCAAAAGTATCCCAAAACTCAGTCCATTTCATTTTATCCCCATTGAATGTTGGAATGTCAAGTTTCGGAAGTTTTATTGAACTATAATGCTGTTTTATTTGTAGTTCTTGCATTTGAGCTTGAATCTGGGTTATTCCTTCATTTGCAGTAGCTGCTGTATAGGGCTGGGCCCCTAATGACATATCTTCCAAAGACTTATGGAAGATTTCGAGTTCCCCCAGGCATTCAAATGCTGTTTCCATCAAAGAGTAGTCTGAATCCATCAAATGTTCCAGTTCAGCTGAGCTTTCGCGCGAAAGTCTTTCGTTTGTGCTGTTTAGTTTATCCACCCACTCATTTAATCTCTTAATGCAAGTTTCTACCTTGCGCAAAAACACTTTTAAATCTACTTCCCTGACATCCTGATCCAAGTGACTTCTGCCAGTAACTATCTCCTTGTCAAGGAGATTTTTATATAGAATCCTATTCCTCTTTAGGTGGGTAATAGCTGACATTTTCTTCAATTGTTCTAGGCCCCGATTCTGTTTATATGGGTTCCGGCACCAATTATGTGGCAAAACTTTCTTTCTTTCTTAGGAAACAACACAATGAAGTTGTCATTTGTCCCAACATCTATATAATTAGCCACATAAATAAACAGTTATGAAGTAATAATAATATTTATAATAGTTCAATAATAGTTCTGTCATAGAAATAGTAGAAATAGTTCTTATCCTGCTGAATAGTAGTTCCAAATAGTAGTTTCTCCTAGTAGTAGTTCCAAATAGTAGTTTATAGTTTATTCTCCAAGTAGTAGCTCCTAGTAGTTCCAAATAGTAGTTTGCAGACTTTTATTTATTATCTTTAGCTTCTTTCTGTTCTTACTTCTTCTCTAGTCTCTGTTACTAACGTAATTATCCTTAACGTCATAAAGACGTTACGTCATGATGATGACGTCATTTAACTTAAACCATATTTAAATTTTATAGATAGTGAAGTTAAGTATTGATAGAAATCATTAAACATGCAGAAATTGAACTGATTTTACATAATTTTATATAAGTAAATATAAGCATAATTAATCATTGTGGATTTCCACAACAACTTCTGCTTTACCACCGTGTGAAAATAGTATTTTACGATCCTCTAGCGATATTTCTGGATTTACATTTGTGGTCAACCATGATTAAAGTTCAGTCTAAAACGTTCTTACTTTTGGGCATCTAAGAAATAAATAATGGATTTTTTCTGGTTGTTCATTACAGTAACTACAACCCTGATTTTATTAATTTTAAATAGAAATGAATGTGTTACTAAATTTTTATTATTGATTTTGTATTGAAAGTCGCGTAGTTTTGTCTCGTGAAATGTCTTTAATGCTCTTTTTCCACTCTATCTCCTATCTCCGTTTGCCATTTTGTTTGTGCAATGTATTCGTTTACTCTAACCAAAATATCATAAATAGTCTACTCCCTTTCTTTGAACTAATCAAGTCTTGAAAGTATATGTTACAAACTACATTTTGTTTAAATTTAACAGCAAATACACGATTCATGTGAATTTGATCTTTTCATACTTGAGAAATACTATTTACTACATGGTGGTAGTCTAAAAATGTGGCCCTTATATCATATTTCGCCTTTAACTGTTCAAAACTATAAAATACCACTTCCTCACTAGTAAGATCGTAAATTGCTCTTATGCCCATATCGCACCTATTTCTTAAAAACAATTTCCCATTACCAATGTGGTCTTTATGTCATAATGGGCATATAAGAATTTGCTTTAGGTTTTCTACGGGGACAGGTTTACAAAATTCCGACAAGCAGAAAATCCTTCAAAAAATGGATTTTTGTAGGTTGAAACTAAATTTCGCCGCATAAGATTTGGTTTGGACATACCTTATGATCACAAAATACTCAACAGCCTGGGAGCGCAGATCTTGTGACACTCATGTGATTCTGCTTGTTTATGACCTTACCAGATCATGATTAAATGGACAACAAATAGATCTTATCTTGGGTTTAGCATGACCTTTGGCTAGGTGAATCACATGAAGCTTCTTCGCAAGCTACTGGTAAATGGATTAACTATCCAGTGAATTAGGTCTTTTCTGATTGAGAGAAGTCAGACAGTTGCACTTGAATGTGAGTACTCAGATGAGGTTCCAGTTACTTCAGGTGTACCACAAGGATCAGTTCTAGGCACAATATTATTGTTATTATACCTTAACGACCTATCAGACAATGTGTGGTCCCGGGTTCGCCTATTTGCTGGTGACACTGGGGTGTACCTGACCATAATTCTCCCTGATTATTCGGTCACCCTCCAGAGGGACTTAGACCGCCCCATCATAGAATCTCACTGGGCCATGGAATCAAAACATAGAAAGGCGGCATAATGCTGCGTTTTACCAGATCTGCACTTCTTGTTTAAAATGCTGGTATTTAAGTGTTAAACTAACAGTTTTAGATTACAACTAGGATGAAAATTATTTTAGCTGCCCTTTATATTACAGCGAAAGTAACCTTTTGTGAACGGAAAAGAAATTTATGAAAGTACTTTTATCTCAGGACATCTTAAGTTTCCTCAATACATTTGCACAAGAAAAATATAGATGAAAGATTTGCAAGTTGATTTTCCCCAAAATATAATCCTGATTTCCGTTTAAAAATCCATGTCCCACAAGAAAAAGGTTTGGAGGTATAAACGGTTATTACAGCAAGTACTTTCTTGCATTAGCAACATCCCTGTGCCTTTGAAAATAAATGAAATTCTGTATTTTTCACTTTTACCAGGAAAAAAGGAAACCGCTTTATAGACTTTTTAAAAGTTACTAAAACAGCTGCAGATCAATAGTTCACATCAAATATTAACGAGTCGGTCAAAGCTTTCTATCAAAAAGGCTACCTGAATTGAAAACCAGATTTTTTTGACATGTTTATTCTCGATGGGCGCCATCATCTCCTTTTCTTGCGGTAAATCTGAAATGCTGAGATTTCATCAATTATGCCTTCCACATTTTATTTTCTCCATCATCAATGAAAATACCTTGAAAAGTCAGCTATGTAGCCTTCTTCCTGCGTATACCATAATGAAATCGCCTATCTTGGAAGCCTGTCATCACTGATAAATTAGTGTAGCTGTCAAATTGAAGAGATTTCCATCTTGCCAAATGCAAAAACCTATTCATACGCCTTGGAACTAATTTCCCACCAAAAAACAATAGTACACCATTGGTTTAAATTTAAAACATAATATTCATATTTGAAACTGTCTTGCGCCTACTTTCACATACTTTCTAACATAATTTGTCCGTTAATTCATGAATAGTATGCCTTCATTTCTGAACTAGTTTCTACGTGTAACATTGTCCTGTTTGTGTTGTTCACCCCTGTTCCCAAGTAAACAAGTTGAAAAGGGTAGATTTCTTTTTTAACTTCTTTCAGCAAAACATATTAAAAGTATTGGGCTTCTATGAAATTTTACCAACCCGCACATTGGTAAGTAGGTGACACAACAGATCATTAATTGGATTAGATAAATATGTCCAAACATCAATTATTTGTTTATGGTGACTCATGTGAACAGAAAACAGCGTGTTTTTGTTAATGGTGAATCTTCAGTATGGGCGCCAGTTTTGTTTGGAGTCCCACAAGGGACTGTTCTTGGTCCTCTATTGTTCTCCCTGTACATCAATGATATTTCCTCTGACATTGACTCAGAAATAAGACTTTTCGCAGATGACTGTGTTTGTTACCGGGAAATTAGAGATACAGATGACTCATTGAAACTTCAGGCTGACATAGATGGATTAGGATGTTGGGCCCGAAAATGGGGCATGAGATTTCAGCCAGTTAAATGCAATATTATGCAGATAACAAGGAAGAGATCTAATAAAGTTGAGGCTTCTTACACTTTAGAGGGAACGGTCCTCGAAAATGTGAATTCCATTAAATACCTTGGTGTGACAATCACTCACGATTTGAGATATGCAATATGTGTACAAAGGCGAATAGAACTCTTGGATTCCTGAGGCGAAATCTTCATCAGTGTCCCCAGGATGTGAAAGAGACAGCATACAGGGGACTTGTTCGCCCAATCTTGGAATATGGTAGTTGCATCTGGGACCCAAGCGGAGTGGTCCTAAATGAAGAAATTGAAAAAGTTCAGAATAGAGCGGCTAGATTTGTAACTGGAAATTACTGCTTTGAAACTGGGAGCATGACTGGAATTCTAGGAAAATTAAGATGGGAGTCTCTCAAGAAAAGGAGAAGAGACAGTAGGCTCATACTCTTATACAAAGGTCTAAAGGGTGCTGCCAGCATTCCAACAGATGACCTTGTTCCCCCGGCTAGGCACTGTAGACAGCACCATTCAATGACGTTTCAGACCCTTACTGCAAGAACGGATATTTATAAAGAATCGTTCTTCCCCCGAACCATTAGAGATTGGAATGCCCTTCCGGATTCTATTATTTCGACGGCGGATGGTGCTGATGATTGTGTAGCTAAGTTTACATCTTTGGTTAGAGCTAGGGACTAACTTCCCATATCACAGGTCCTGGTGTATGAATGTCATTTGACGTGTCACCAGTAACAATTCTGATTCTGATTCTTATGTAACAAATCAATGGGTAAAAATCACTGCTATAACATAGCAGTTATAGGAAATGATCAGAAGCCTTTTGCACAAAAATCCTGGTGCTGAACAGGCTGCTTTCATTCTTTCAGTTCAAATATGGGGATAAACTGTTTTTATCTTACTTTTTTTTTTTTTTTTTTTTTTTTGGTTTTGGATTTTATTCCAGTATCAAATCATCCACCCAGTAAACACAATCAATAATACAGTGAAACTTTGGTGCAGTGATTCATAAATTGTTATAAATTGCATGAATGAAATATATAAAATGAAATACTAAAAGCACCAAAGAAGGTCAATCATTTTACAAGCTAAATGCAAGAGATTGCAACACCTCAACCCAATCAGTGATCTTACTGCCAACTTGGTAGAACTGGTCATTTTTGGCTACCATACACTGAATTTAAAAATAGTACAAGGTGAAATAATTACATTTTTGGGGGGTGGGGGAGGAATCATTAATTTTCAGTACTATTTAGGTATTTTACTTGAAATTCCACTCTTGCAGTGCCTAAAGGCAACCTTTAGCCACAATTCTATGATAGTATTTTACACATTTTTGTTCTGTGGATTAAGATATCATTTTTGCAAAACCATGGAAAAATGCAATAAATTACTAACATGGTGACTTTCCAATAAAAATATTTTGCTTTCATATTCTTACATTTACATGGACTACCATCTGATGAAAAATCTGTTTGGGTAACTATTTGCAAATATGATTTTTTCAGTACCTCAAATGTAGTGAAATAACTGTATTGAGGAACCTTAAATCACCTTCTTTAAAGTAGCTTTTTGTTGTCTGTGGCGTTACTAAACCGTACAAATGTGAAATGGTTAGAATATACAAGATAAAAATTGCAACATGTGTGCACGTGGCCGATTTCGAAAAAAAAAAAAAACAAAAAAAACAGAAGACCATCATGAAAACATGCCTATGCAATTTTGACCCTCTTAAACTCCACTTTAATCCAGCAGAATGGGGTTTGTATGGGTGTACATTATTTTTCGCATTTCTGCCCAAAACATAGATTTTTGGTACTCGTCAGAAACCGCCTGGTCGAGACGGTTCCAACGAGTACCCAAAATCTATGTTTTGAGCTGAATTATGAAAAATAGCAGAATCTTTTATCTGAACATTTTCATTTTTTGGGTGGAAATATGTTCAATTTATTTGAAAAGGCATGTTTTCGTAATGCAAAAAAAAAAAAAAATAATAATAAAAAAAAAAAATAATAATAATAATAATGGCCTCACTCATAATCTTAAATAACTGGAGTATAGTATGCATATTACAGGACCTTCGTTTGAATAAACTCTCGTCAAAGGAATAAACACTTCTCAAAGCATAAACTAACGTCTATTCTAGTTGTAAGTTTCACAAGAACGAAGTAGAAACTATTTCAGCTCACTGAAAAACAAACTTTATTTCGTAAACAAAAACAACAAAAAGAAAAAAAAAAGAAAAAAAAAAAAAAAAAAACTTCCCATCACGAAAGGAAAGTTCCTTCCGTTGAATAGACCAATAGGGGACAGACTTTCTTCCAAAGTATTTTCAGTAATGAAACAAAGCGAAAGCAACGACAAAGAATTCTCAAAAGGAAATATGGCCCTGGTGTAGATTTCACATCTCCATCTGTTTCATGCAAAACTAGATTGATTTACGATCAGCACTAGCATTATAATCGATCCCTATGTGATGAAACCAAACATGATAATAACCACGGCCTTTCCTTCCAAACGATGTCAAAATGGTGTCAGTAGTTTCCAAATTTGCAATTTTGTGACGCAAGTAACCGTACAGTTAATTCAGCATTTTTTTTCCAAGTTGCCGTACTTAAAAAAATCCAAGTTGCCGTACTTGAAAAATCCAATATATATATTTCATCAGCCTAAATACTTTTGTAAGCCTTCATGAATGACGGTTAAACAAATAAAGCTCTTATATCTATCTCAAGACAGGGACATGGATCATTCACACAGAGCTCTTCGTCAATAACAAAACGATCCGGGATTACGAAATTTCCTTAATAAAGCAGACCTTGATTCGAGAAATTCAAGGAATACTAGGTTTTACCAACCTCCCTTTTTTCATTTCCAATATACATATGATCAGTAAGATAGACGATGTGAGCGGAAGATTGCGATTGAACTGGACTAGTTTGTTTGTAGGGGTCCCAGGGGGTGGCAGCATATTCTAGTTTAGGTCTAACTAGTGACTTGTATGCTGTTGCCTTGATGTCCTTTGGGCATGCAGAGAGATTCCTGCGTAGGATAGGAAAGCAGCTGTCTGGCTGTCTGTCGTAGATAGCATGTCATAGTCTAGCTACTAGACCTTGATGTCATATTTACCAATTACCAACCTTCATGTGTGTTTTTATCAAATATGAAACCTTGTTAGACTTTAATCTTGTCTCAGACACCAAGGTCTAGTACAATGCGAATTTTACCTCGCAAGATCCTTGGTAAATGATTGATTACAGCTACAGTCATGAAATGTTTATTGCCTTTCTGTACCCCTTACCGAACACCAACTGATAAGGCAAACTGGCATTTTAGTCAGAGTATATCTTCCCAAGATCAAATAAGGGGTAGAAGAATATTACTTATTAACTTTAAAATATGATATCCGACTAGAAGCTAGTCTAAGCAGGTCAGTGTGACTATTTCACACCAGTGTACTGTCTATAGCCAGGTTTTTTGCTTTACTTCTGGCAATGGATGTTGTATGATGACTCCATTATCTTGCTTTTGTTGCCGATTCTGATGTACTCAGACTAAGTCTTGTCTGGGTGAAAACGCATCTATCAGTCTCTCTCCCATGCTTGTAAATAATTAAAGTCCTCTTGAGCGACAGCAACTCGGTACAACAGGCAGTGATCAGCGAACAGGGGAGACGCGTGGTGGCAAGTCGTTGATTTATATGAGGAAGAGGAGAGTGCCGAGCACTGTACTCTGTGGAACACCAGAAGTAACGGGCGCAGACGAAGAAATCCTCAATTCCGACTTTCTGGTATCCATCAGCAATGAAATTGTGCGGAACCTCGTGAAAGGCCTTACTGAAATCTAGTAGGATGACATTTATGCGCTGTGAGTTGTTCATTCCGCCGGCTTGCTATCAGCTGGTACTCACATGACCACCCCCCCCCCCCCCCCCCCCCCCAGCAGGGAGAACGACCCAATGTACAACGAAAGAGCCGATTACTGTGCAGAGTCTCATCCTGCAAACCTGGAGTTTATGTAATAAACTGAGCGTGACAGCTCAGTGGTTAAGCCCAGAGTGGTTAGTGCACTTGACTCAGATGCCAGAGGCCCTCGGTTCGACCCGGCGGTGATTATTTCGGTGTCTGAACACCATTTACAGCGATGAATGTCAAAATGCGCACCGCCCTTTGGATCGGAACGTTTAACTGGAGGCACCGGCCCCCGCCCATAGGGGCTTGAAGAAATATATGGGCTGCATGATGCTTCCACGCAGAGCTGAATCCGGCCCGCACACTAGTACTGGTAAACCGCTTAGAGGATCTAAGCCTGTCCAGGAACCGCGGTGCGAGGCGGACCGCCTATGCTAATAAACCCTATGGGTTTCATTGGGCGACAGGGCTTGAGATGTCATCTCATCTCAATGTCGGGTAAAAGTCCCACAAAATTGGAAGCAACGTCTCCAAAATGACCTTTAAAGTGCTGACGGGGACGTTAAACCTCAAATCAAACAAACAAACTGGAGGCGCCCTGTTCAGGGAGAGTCATCCCCTATGCAGGTTAACTGTTTGTTTGTTTTGGGGTTTACGGCCAAGTCAACACTGTTAAGGCCGTTTTCGAGCCTGTCAGTTTACTTTTCCTGGGCAGGCTTATACGTAAGAGGTAACCAGGAGAGTGCACATTCTTTCGCCAGAAACTGCCAACTGCCCTTCTTGAGCCAGCGGAATGGAGAGAATGACCGTAGGAAAGATTTCTTGATCAATCCCCGCGAAAGAATATTGCCGACCCCGGCAGGTATCGAACCTGCTTCCCCATGATCAGCAGTCAGAAGCGCATCCGACTGAGCTACCGAGGCCAGCGCAAGATTGATGTGTGCTGTAAATCTGCAAGTAATGGTAAAATGTGGCCGATCCCAGTATCAGTGAGTAGGTCCTGGTGCACGTTTGTTTGTTTGGTTTGAGGTTTAACGTCCCCTTCAACACTGTAAAGGTCATTTTGGAGACGTTGATAACAATTTTGTGGGACTTTTACCAGACATTGAGATGAAATGACTTCTCAAGCCCTGTCGCCCAGTGAAACAAATGGACGGACTCGCATCGCTTTGCTTGCCCAGGCTTAGATCTTCTAAGCTGTTTACCAGTACTCGTTTGCGGGTCAGTTACAGCTCTGCGTGGAAGCATTATGCAGCCCATATATTTCTTCAAGCCCCGATGGGCGGTGCGAATATGGATAGTGTTTCTCTTTTGTTTCGGTATTAAAAAGTTCTTGCTCGGCTCCCATGGCGGGGCTTGAAGAAATAGGTGGGCTGCATGATGGTGCCAGGCAGAGCTTAAACCGACCGCTTAGGAGTATTGGTAAACCGCCTAAAGGATTCAAGCCTGCCCAGGCAAAGCGGTGCGAGTCGGGCCGCCCATTCATATAAACCCTATTGGTTTCATTGGGCGACAGGGATTTTTTTTTTTTTTTTTTTTTTTTGGTTTTACGGCCCTTTCAAGATTATTTCACTCATATCGAGCCGATCGTTAATCAGAGGTGGGCGAAAACCGGAGTACCCGGAGAAAAACCATCTGACCTTCCGTTGCAGAACTTGGCGTCTCACATATGACCCGAGCGAGGCTCGAACCACAGCGGTGAGAGACCTAATGATCAAGAGTCAGCGCTCTTAACCACTAGGCCACGGAGGCCCGTAAGCGACAGGGAATGAGATCTCATTTCATCTCAATGTCGGGTATATAAAAGTCCCACAAAATTGTAAGCTAGGTCTCCAAAATTACTTATACAGTGTTGATGGGGACGTTAAACAGTGTTAATTGGGACGTTAACCCTCAAATCAAACAAAGCAAAAGGTTATTGCTAGTATCGTCTAATTCTACCAAATACCCACATCATACATGTACTCTCACATGTATGCGGTTTTTGTGTATCTTTGAAACGACCCCATGTCAATTTTCATCGATTCAGAAATTCATCTTTAGATATTGACGGTAAAATTATCTTCTTGCCTGTAAATTGATGCGTTAGCATTTGATAACAGATTAACATGCATGATAGTATTGTGTCAGTGCAGTTGAAAGTCAAATACTTGTAATTTGGACTAAAAATTCTACTTTCCTCAGATGAACCGGAGGTCGCCATCTTATTGTTCGCCGCTGTGATGTTGCCCGGCTTTTTGTCACGTGACAGGAATTTTTAGATTGAAATTCCCAAAAACAACAAATAAACAAAAATGAAAACGACGATTTTCACAAAGTTCTGAAGTGGTATTTGGTTTCAGAAGATTACAAATGACATAGCTACATGAATAGAAGAAATAAAACCGAAAAACACGCTTTTCATTTTTGAAGCCCGATAGCTCAATAATGCACCTTTAAAACGAATATTTCCAAAAAATACCAAACGCCAATTTTCTGTCAGTAAATGATCATTTGTTTGTTTAAACATTAATTTCAAGCAATTGTGAATAGTAACTGTGTGGACTTAGGCAATTTTCGACCGAACAAAATAGTGGAATTCCAGTCACTTTCAGCACAACCTGTTTCACAATACTTAATTTTCTGTGTGGGCAAAACTGTTATGTTTTTAGTCTCAAGGCCTTTGATGAGGTGATCTCTCATTTTGGAGACGGTATACCTTATGCCACTTGGGTCAATTCCGTTCAAGATACTTACCATATTTGCAATGGCGTCAGTCATTTGAACTTGTTTGTTCAGAACATTAAAGGTGCCTTACAAAGATTTTGGCATCGGGCTGATCATTCTGTTTGCAATTGCAATTTCAGTAGCTGCTGAAATGTACGAACCGCCTGCACTGTCATACACATTGACGACACCTACGTCACAATTGAAATTGAAGGAACAAACCCAGTGCAAACCGCCATCATTCGGATGGGTATTTACAATTTGAACAAAGGGACCTGAAGCTGGTTGGAACTCGGACTTTGCAGCATAAAGAACGGACTGCATTCCATGCTCATGTGGGAATTGCTGACGCAAGATAGATTGACTGGCATCTGTGATAGTGTAATTTAGCCATCCATTGTCTAAACTCCCCTTCAGTCTTAAACGGTCATCTTTGGTAAGTTTGAGGTGAATTGCATCACATAGAGAATGTTCTGTCATAGCTTGAGAGCTGTTCTCTTTTTGGTACATTCTCCAAAACAAAGAAGTTCTGCGAGAATTTCTTTTAGTCCACATACTACAACTAAACCCGGCAAAGTTCTAGCTAATGCAGTGGACAAAGCCAACATCTTCAAACGCCAACATGTGAATATTAATCAGTGCCGTGAATAACAGGTCCGTGGTTTGTCTAGTTGTCAATGAACAACTGGTACGTATTTTGTCATGAAGTCCGTGTATTGTAATTAAGTCCGTGAGTGCGTAAGTCCGTAATTGGTCCGTGTTTTGTCAACCACTTAGTCCTTCCCTAAGTTTTCTCTACCTTTTTTGTTTCACCAAAACACTTGTAAAGATTTAGTAACTGACCGATCCAAATAACAGGAGTATAATATAGAACACGAGCATATCTCGTATTGCAATATTAATAGTAAAATCCTGGAGTAAAGTATTGCCAGGCAAGGGGAAGTTTCCCCGGGAAAAGGGTTTTCTTTGGGGGATAATCCATCAGAAAATGGGGCTTGGCATCTTTTGAGGTTCGTGTCTTAAAATGTCAAGTAACAAGGAAATTCGCTTTTCAAATAGGCGATCCAAATAATAGGAGTACTAAGGTGACGAATTAGGTCATCGTATCCCTACGCCGTACCTTAGGCAAATTAAAACATATGATTTCTTCCGTTATTTCATATTTTTAGCCTGCAAAGAGTGCCGAATGCACCGTCATATGGCTACTTATCGCCAAATTGGATGTTAAATAAGATTTATTCCGTTGTTTAATAATTTCTAGGGATAATTCTCCCAGCCAGCAAAAAGAATGCCTATCCACGTCGTTGCAACATCATATCGCTTTCGGCCCCATGATTCAGCTATTTCGTATATGCTTGTGTAGAACTTGGAAAGATTAACTGACCGATTCAAATATCAGGAGTAGTATATAAGACGACAGGCAAGCCTTACTTTGTAGACACTGAGTAATATCTCATATCAATTTCAATCAATAATAAAATATATTGCAATGAGAGGGGAAGTTTCCCCGGGAAAAGGGTTTTCTTTGGGGGATGATGCTTCAGAAAATGGGGCTTGGTATGTTTTGGGGTTAGTCTCTTAAAATATTCAGTTATAAGAAATGTAGGATCCAAATAACAGGATTATTAAGGTGACGATTTTTACGATCAACTGGAGGTAAAATGTCTACTTACCGCGTTCACGGGTGTCATATAAGATTTATTCTGTAATTTTAACACACATCTCGAGTTTCCACAATTTCCCGTGACAGTTCTCCCAGATAGCATCGAATGCCGAGCCAACGTCGTTGCAACGTCATATCACTACACACGTCTCATGAATGAATGACTATGTACATCTTGAGAAGTATGCGACAGTGAAAGATTGGTGAGTACTAGATCTATATTTGCCGTCGCCTTAATACTCCCGTTATTTGGATCGCAGCTTGTCAATGAAGCATATATTCTTTGAAAACGTGTTATTTTAAGACACTAACCCCGAACGATGCCAAGCCCCATTTTCTTTGGAATTGTCCCCCAAAGAAAACCCTTTTCCCGGGGAAACTTCCCCTTGCATGGCAATATTACTAGTATAACGTAGCCTATTGCTACTGATTAGTTGCTTACTTACTACAGTAGAACTTCGATGGCTCGAACACCGATGGCTCGTTTACCATGGATGAGTCGAACCCATTCTTGAGCCCCTAACGAAAGCCTCTACATAAGAACTGGTGGGGGATAATTAAGGAGATTTTAGTCTTTTATCTTACAAATGTATGCTGTGTGTACTCATTAGAATCGCCTCGATTAGGCGATTCTAATGAGTACACACAGCATACATTTTCATTATAGAACACCGAAAGGATGACTAAAAGTAATTCGTTATGCCCCTGACAGTAACCTCAGTGGCTCGAACTACCCCTGTCTCGAACAGATTTTCGAGGTCCCAAAGGTGTTCGAGCCATTGAAGTTCGACTGTATATATTATACTCCTGTTATTTGGATCGGTAAGTATTATTGATGGTTACTACCTATATATATTTGCGATGTCCTTAATGTACTAAAGATCCTCAGAAAAGGACAGCTAGTGAATGGCTAAATGTGTCATTATATGTATATAAGGTCTATCATTAGTAACTTCATTCTTGAAATGGGTTTATAGTGCAAAACAGAATTCCTGTGGAATAAACCGAATCACCCAATTTTATTTGGAAGTAGTCCTCTCTGATCACAAATTGTTCTCACGGAATAAACCGAATCACAAATGCAAAAATAATTTCGAGATAAAAAAAATAGTGCGTCCCTTTCCCTGCACAGATGTATTGCATTGTCTTATAAAGTACAAAAACTAGTTTGGAACTCGATCCAAATAACAGGAGAATGCAGGAAAGACAAAGATCATGAGCTCTGGTACAGGTCTTGACCTCTTGCAGAGTACAGGCCAGTTCCCATGCGCTGTATGTCGCACTGGAGTGGGCAGCAACAGTATCTTTTGTAATGGCTGCAAGTTCTGGGTGCACAAGAAATGCAGTGGGCTCAAACGCCTGATGAGATTAGCCTTTACACGTGGTGTAGTTGAAAGGTCGCAACCACCCACTGTAGCGAAAGGCAGTTGTGCGCACAAGGCAGAGATCATAAAATTATACACAGTATTTCCTGCATTAATACTTTTTCTGATCTATCGTCCGGCCCCGCCCATCGGTGCTTGAAGAAATAGATGGGCTGCATGATGCTTCCACGCACATTCCCCCGCCCATAGGGGCTTGAAGAAATATATGGGCTGCATGATGCTTCCACGCAGAGCTGAATCCGGCCCGCACACTAGTACTGGTAAACCACTTAGAGGATATAAGCCTGTCCAGGAACCCTGGTGCGAGGCGGACCGTCCATGCATATAAACCCTATTGGTTTCATTGGGCGACAGGGCTTGAGATGTCATTTCATCTCAATGTCGGGTAAAAGTCCCACAAAATTGGAAGCAACGTCTCCAAAATGACCTTTACAGTGTTGACGGGGACGTTAAACCTCAATTCAAACAAACAAACAAAGCTTCCACGCACACGAGTACTGGTAAACCGCTTAGAGGATCAATGCCTGCCTACGAAAAGTGGTGCCAGTAGGAACGTCCATGCGTATAAACCCTATGGGTTGCATTGGGCAGCAGGGCTTGAGATGTCATTTCATCTCAACGTCGGGTAAAAGTCCCACACAATTCTTATTATACCCCCGGCATACGAAGTATGTCAGGGGGTATATAGTTTTCGTCTTTCCGTCCGTTCGTCCGTTCGTTGGTTCGTTCGTATGTTCGTTTGTTCGTTCGTTCGTACGTTCGTTCGGCAACCTTTACGTCAAAGTTTTGTGTTAAACCTTTTTGATTGCTCATATCTCTGTAACCACAGGTTGAATTCTCTTCATATTTGGTACAGGATACCTCTATAGCATTACCGTTCATATGGAATATCTAAGCCCCTGGATCAAGCCCCTTGGTGGGTTGTCTGTCTGTCCGTCTGTCTGTTCATCTACTTTTACGTCCAAGTTTTATGTTAAACCTTTTTCATTGCTGATATCTCTGTAACCACATGTTAGATTCTCTTCATGTTTGGTAAAGGATATCTCTATAGCATTACCTTTCATATGGAATATCTAAGCCCCTGGGTCAAGCCCCTGGGTGGGCTGTCTGTCTGTCTGTTCATCTAATTTTACGTCAAAGTTTTGTGTTAAACCTTTTTCATTGCTGATATCTCTGTATTCACATGTTAGATTCTCTTCATGCTTGGTTAAGGATATCTCTATTGCATTACCTTTCATATGGAATATCTAAGTCTCTGGGTCAAGTCTCTGGGTCAAGCCTCTGGGTCAAGCCCCTGGGTGGGCTGTCTGTCTGTCTGTTCATCTACTTTTACGTCAAAGTTTTGTGTTAAACCTTTTTCATGGTTGATATCTCTGTAACCACATGTTGGATTCTCTTCATGTTTGATAAATGATAACCTGATGCCTGTCCCTTCCCCCACCCATGGTGACCTTGACCTCAAGGGCACAGACTTAGAAATTTTACATTTGGTTAAAGTTTTATGTCGAACTTTATAGATGCCTGTATGTTCTATTTGATGCCCTCACTCCCTTAGTCCATTTAGAAATTTTATGTTTGGTTTAGCTTTTACAAGCACATTTATAGATTCTTATAGCTTCTTGACTTCATTCATATTACATACAAGCTCGAAAGATATATCAGAGGGTGATGCTGGCCGGGGGTATACGTGACCCACTGGTCACTTTCTCTAGTTGGAAACAGCGTCTCCAAAATGACCTATACAGTGTTGATGGGGAGGTTAAACCTCGTATCAAACTGACAATTTCTGGTCTATCTTGACTCTTTTCATACTGAATTGTTACTCATCATCATCATCATCATCAACGGATTTTTGATTAACGTGCAGGTACGTCCACATAATTGGCCCCTTTCCAGGTAGCTGGCTTGCTGCACGCGTGGCAGATCTTACACCACATCTCCAGGTTTGTCTATCATGAGGATCGATAGCAGAGAGCTTCCATTCTCTGCAATCTCTGTCTGTTTGCTGCTTCCAGGTCATCTTGGGCCTTCCAGGCCCCCGCTTTCCACCTACCTGTATGTCACAGGCAGTCTTGACTGCACCGTTGGAGCGTTCCACATGTCCATACCAGCGAAGCCGTCTCTGTTTCAGGATGAGGTCCAGGTCCCCAATGCCAAGATGCTCAAGTAACTCACTTGACCTGATGGTGACAGTGTCCTGTGGCTTGACATTGCAGATCTGTCGGATCATTGCCCTGTCATTCCGCTGTAGTCGTTGGAGGTTTGGCTTTGTCAATGGCCATGTCTCACTGGCATGGAGCATTGCGCTCCGCACACAACAGCTATAAGCCACGTGTTTTGAACGAGAGGTGGCGGGAGCAACTCCTTGAATTTCTTCCAGGCTGTTTTCACATTTGATGTAGTTGAAAGGTCGCAACCACCCACTGCAGAGAGCATATCATATAGGTAGCAAAAGGAAGCTACAACTTCCAGCTTGTCGGATCCGACTTGAACTTCCCTCTGCGGTCTGCCATCTAAGGGGCGTGCATTAGTGGGCTTGAAGAAATATATGGGCTGCATGATGCTTCCACGCAGAGCTGAATCCGGCCCGCACACTAGTACTGGTAAACCGCTTAGAGGGTCTAAGCCTGTCCAGGAACCCCTATTGGTTTCATCGGGCGACAGGGCTTGAGATGTCATTTCATCTCAATGTCGGGTAAAAGTCCCACAAAATTGGAAGCGACGTCTTCAAAATGACCTTTACAGTGTTGACGGGGACGTTAAACCTCAAATCAAACAAACATTAAATATGCAATTCTAACACTGGGCGCCTATATAGCACATGGTTAAATCCAATGATATATTGAATGACAAATCACTGGGTGAAAAAGCGTAACGTGAAGAACCGCCGTTTTATGACGTTTTGCGACATCTTTGACCGTTCCTTGACGTTAGACGGAGTAACTGCCTTTTCACGCATACAAGTACGAAACGAAACAGGTAACTGTATGTTTTACAGTTAAACATGTTGGCGGGATTTCTTCAAACAATGGCGGAATGTTGAGGGAATATGAAGGAAACAACAGTACTTAATCGACTTTCAGTGTGTTAGAATCGAAATAGATCAGCTCTATTGCGTGAATTGTTGAGTAATATATCACAGTTTGTCGGTCAGTTGCAAGTAGATAAATCACTTAAGTTATGTGCTCGTGATTTTATCTATCTAACAACTGAGCTCCAAACAGTGATATATTACTAAAACAATCACTGATAAAGCTGATCTATTTCTTCAATTCATTTAGATACAGCCCATAACGTTACATGTACGACGTCCTTAACGACGTCGCGTTTAATAGTGGCGGAATATTTACAATTTTTGTGAAACAATCGTGGATAAAATGCATTTTAAATGTCACATAATAAATAGAATCTTGCATTCGTGATCAGGTATTAATGAATTTATTGAATTCTTTGAGGAAATGAATACAATGCTCGACAAGCCTCGCATTTTATCCCTTTTCCTCAACTCATTTAATAAATTCAATAATGCAGGGTCCTCTATAAACTTGTACGATTTTGGGGGAAATATTACACAGCGGATTTTTCATTCCTTGTTGAAATACTGAAGTATTATTAACCGTGATGCCGCTTAACACGACAACCCCTGCCTTTGTAAACATTGGAGATCCAGAGAAGCCATCTGATCAGCATCTACACAGTTTGTCATTCAGTTTGCAATTTGGAATGAATTTTAAATTACATGAAGTAATTTGAATGGTTAATATGTAAATGGGTGTGGCTAAATTAATTTATGCAGCGGGATAAAATAGAAGTGAAGGCAATGATCAGGAATCGATACAATTAACCCACATCTCCCATGAGAGACACCAAAGGGAAAGAAGCACAAACATGAAACAACCAAACCCTAATGGAAATATCAATAGCGGAAAGCCAAAAGGACAGTTACTGTCCCACAAAACGGTGATATGGCTACCCAAAACAAAATAATTTAAGCGATACACAAACTCAGACAAACCGTAACAAAAATAAACCGCGACAGAAGAACCGCCTTGGAACGGTCAGTGAAATGAAAAGTAGAAGTGAAACAAAGATCAGTTTAGGTTTCCATTATGGTCTGGTCGCTTAATGTTTGTATTTCTTTCCCTTTGGTGTCTTTTATGGGTGGAGTAAGTTAATTGTATCAATTCCTGATCTTTGTTCTACTTCTACTTTAATGCATGCTTAAAACTAGATTGAACGAGCATTATCGTAGAATGAGTAGGCCTAAGAAAACTGACACTTTCTTGTACCGTCACTTTCGACGTACAGGTCATTCTGTAAATAACATTGTTAAACAACCAGTGGAAATACTTTATTACGATGCAAATTCTACATCTAGATTCAAAATTATAAAAAAGACATGAGGCTGAACTGAAATGGATTAAATGTTTACAGACCCCTTTTCCACTGGGATTTAATGACAACATTTATCATGAGGGTAATATTTCTAGAATGCCGGACATTAGAGAGATAATGTCGGTTGGTGCCTGATGCTCTGTCTCTGGTCGGGCTCATCGGAGTCTAACTGTTGGTTTTCTTTTGCTCCAGCATTTCAGTGGTTTCTTGCTGTCGAGTCCTCACCGTTGTCTCACCTCTGTGGTTCTTTGATTTTTGTGTTCACGGAGATGTTGCACTGATGAGTTAGGAGGCCTTCATGCGGACTGAACAAATTATTTGTCTAAATCGCGACGGAAGTAAGGGCGAGGATTGTGGCCACGTAAAATCGATTTAAGCCCCCCAGTGGAAATCTTCCACTGACCGTTCCAAGGCGGCTCTTCTGTGGCGATTTATTTATGTTGTTGTTTGTTACTTACTGTGTGTATCACTTGTGTCTTTTGGTTTTGGATGGCCATATGGCCATTTTGTGGGAAAGTAACTGTCCTTATGGCCTTCCTTTGTTTAGGTTTCCATTATGGTCTGGTCGCTTAATGTTTGTATTTCTTTCCCTTTTGGTGTCTTTTATGGGCGGTGTAAGTTAATTGTATCAATTCCTGATCTTTGTTTTACTTCTACTTTGATATTTTCTCGCTCCTGGAAAGTCGAAAACGCAGAACTAGATCTCACGGCACCAGGAAAAATGGTAACTTTAAACGTAACCTACGTGCGTTTAAACGAAACAATACTAGACTTAAGTGACTCTCTATTATATTATTAAATAATGGACGCCACTCTATGCTTTCATTTTTAAGTTCATTACCCGTTTCTGTTTTACGTCTTCTGGACACCGAGGCGAATAAATTCTACGATAGTTCTAATCAGTTATATGATGCGGCTCTCTTAACTAAAGGCTATACTCAGCATACTCTCCGTCCTTACATTGATTCTGAAATTAGTCATAGACGCCATTTCTTCAAAATATCCTTTATTAATAAGGGTATGGGTTATATAGATTTGCCCAGTATCTTCCGTGAGAGCTCTGTTCTTTCTTCAATTCCTGCTTATTTTCAAAATACTGAAACACCTATAATTTGCTATAAATATAACAAACCTGTTAGATCTATCATTTTTAATTTAAATAAACTTGTTTCAGATCTTGATATTGATACTAATACTCCTGATTCATGTGATTGTAAAAAATCAGTGTATTGCTATCCTGCTGCTGGTCATGTAATTACTGGCAATTTGAAAATTATTCCTGATTCTAGGATAAGGAATATAATTTCTAAAGGACCGAAATATCGGTTTCCTTCTAAAATTGATTTCAGTAAATGTAGAGATGAAATCGCTGCTTCCTTGTATGAATTCGGTAATCGATGGTGTAAGCGAGAGTATGTTGAGCATAAAGCCCTTAAGGACTGGAAACTAAGCATTTTAAAACTAGTGAATAAACGCATTTCTTTCTATTCTCAAAATACTAACTTATTACCTCCTAAGCCTAAGACGTCTTTACGTCATCTTAAGCTAGGTATTCAAGAATTTCATAAGAAGTTTGTTTTGGCTCCTGCAGACAAGGCCGCTAACAATGTCGTCGTTGTGTGACGGCTCCACTATGTTAACACGCTTAAGCAGGAGCTTGGTGGTACTAAGGCCTATGAACTTCAGCCTTTAGCTGAAGAGAGAGTTATAGTAGATAAACATATTTGTCATTCAGCCACCATGTTTGTTGTGTGTGTTACCGAAGGCCAAGACAAGCTTCCTACGCTATACTGGCCACCAAAACTTCATAAAAGACCTTACAAAGCACGGTTTATTGAAAATTCTAGCTCTTGCACTACCACTGAACTTTCTAAATTATTAACTTCCTGTCTTACTGCTATTAAAACGCATGTGATTAAATATTGTGATAAAGTCTTTGGAAGATCAGGAAGAAATCTGTTTTGGTCTATAAAAAATTCGAATGAGGTTGTCTCTTCTGCAACAAGGTCTATCGGAACCCGAATTTTATGGTGACTTAGTATATAAATTCAGAAAAATATATAACCGCAATGACTTCAGCACCCAATTTCGTAAAATCATTCTTCGATATAAAAAGATTGGGTACAACATGGATATTATACGACAGACTGCATGCATGGTAGTTAACCCAATCACGGTTGACAACTTTGCTTCCCTCTTTAATTGCACGCCGGTGGGTCAGGCCTCAGATTCTATGACGGCTCCAACGTAAAGGCTTATTGAAAATTAGAGAGATAATGTTGGTTGGTGCCTGATGCTCTGTCTCTGGTCGGGCTCATCGGAGTCTAACTGTTGGTTTTCTTTTGCTCCAGAATTTCAGTGGTTTCTTGCTGTCGAGCCCTCACCGTTGTCTAAACTCTGTGGTACTTTGATTTTTGTGTTCACGGAGATGTTGCACTGATGAGTTAGGAGGCCTTCATGCGGACTGAACAAGTTATTTGTCTAAATCGCGACGGAAGTAAGGGCGAGGATTGTGACCACATTAAATCGATTTAATCCCCCCCCCCCCGGTGGAAATCTTCCACTGACCGTTCCAAGGCGGCTCTTCTGTGGCGATTTATTTATGGTGTTGTTTGTTACTTGCTGTGTGTGTCGCTTGTGTCTTTTGGTTTTGGATGGCCATATGGCCATTTTGTGGGAAAGTAACTGTCCTTATGGCCTTCCTTTGTTTAGGTTTCCATTATGGTCTGGTCGCTTAATGTTTGTATTTCTTTCCCTTTGGTGTCTTTTATGGGTGGAGTAAGTTAATTGTATCGGTTCCTGATCTTTGTTTTACTTCTACTTTAAATAAATTGAAATCCAGACATTTTCGTGCTTCAAGTCTGTCTACTTACGATTTTTCCACTCTTTACACTACACTTCCTCATAATCTTATAAAAGAAAAGCTTAATGATTTAATTGAATGGGCTTTTCACAGAGAAGATTCTCTCTATCTTGCATGTAATGTCAGAAATGCATTTTTCACTTCTAAAGAGCATAAGAATTATACACTTTGGTCATGTCAGAAAGTGTGTGATGCCCTCACCATTCTACTTGACAATATTTATATTATGTTCGGCACTAAGTTATTTAGACAAATTGTGGGTATTCCGATGGGTACGAATTGCGCACCTCTTGTGGCTGATCTGTTCTTGTATTGTTATGAAAGAGACTTCATGTTGTCGCTTTCCATTGATAACCAATCTGAAATTATTGAAGCTTTTAGCTCCACTTCTAGATATTTAGATGATTTATTAAATATTGATAATACCTATTTCGATGGTTTGATCAGTCCGATTTACCCCCCAGAACTTCAATTAAATAAAGCAAATTCTACTGATACCGAGGCCCCGTTTTTGGATTTACATCTATCTATTGTAGATGGGTTTGTTTCGTGCAAAATTTATGATAAACGCGATGACTTTGATTTTGAGATTGTAAATTTTCCTTTTTTGGATGGTGATGTTCCTCGTGCGCCATCCTATGGCGTTTATATTTCGCAATTAATTCGATTTGCTAGAGTGTGTAGTCATGTAACTGACTTCAACACTCGTAATAAATTATTAACTGCTAAACTTCTTAATCAGGGTTATCGGTACCATAAACTACGCAAAACATTTTCAAAATTTTATAGACGCCATTCTGATTTAATTTCAAAATTCAATATTGGACTTAATCTCTTCTGCAACAAGGTCTATCGGAACCCGAATTTTATGTTGACTTAGTATATAAATTCAGAAAAATATATAACCGCAATGACTTCAGCACCCAATTTCGTAAAATCATTCTTCGATATAAAAAGATTGGGTACAACATGGATGTTATACGACAGACTGCATGCATGGTAGTTAACCCAATCACGGTTGGCAACTTTGCTTCCCTCTTTAATTGCACGCCGGTGGGTCAGGCCTCAGATTCTATGACGGCTCCAACGTAAAGGCTTATTGAGAATTAGAGAGATCTAATTCTTGGTAATGTTGGTTGGTGCCTGATGCTCTGTCTCTGGTCGGTCCCATCGGAGTCTAACTGTTGGTTTTCTTTTGCTCCAGCATTTCAGTGGTTTCTTGCTGTCGAGTCCTCACCGTTGTCTCACCTCTGTGGTTCTTTGATTTTTTGTGTTCACGGAGATGTTGCACTGATGAGTTAGGAGGCCTTCATGCGGACTGAACAAATTATTTGTCTAAATCGCGACGGAAGTAAGGGCGGGGGTTGTGGCCACGTAAAATCGATTTAAGCCCCCCAGTGGAAATCTTTCCACTGACTGTTCCAAGGCGGTTCTTCTATGGCGATTTATTTATGTTTTTGTATGTTGCTTGCTATGTGTGTCGCTTGTGTCTTTTAATTTTGGATGGCCATATGGCCATTTTGTGGGAAAGTAACTGTCCTTATGGCCTTCCTTTGTTTAGGTTTCCATTATGGTCTGGTCGCTTAGTGTTTGTATTTCTTTCCCTTTGGTGTCTTTGGTGGGTGGAGTAAGTTAATTGTATCGATTCCTGATCTTTGTTTTACTTCTACTTTTCATGCAGTTTGTGGGTGATTCGCCGGAGTTTACACATCGATAAACTCCACAAAAATGAAATTCATTCCGATATTGGCGATGTACTGTAATTGAACAACGTTGAATGTTTGGTGGTAATTTCTTTATTATATTTGATTAGGCGTGTTTCCGTATTGCATTTTTATTTCTTTTGATACATCCATGTTGAGCTGCCTGCAGTTAAGACAATATTTTTATCTGTCTACATCAGGCCATGTTCCATCTCATTGGTTTTCCTTTAGTGAACAGCCACTTCCTTTAAGTAGCCAGTTTTAGAGTTTCCGCTGGTTGCACCGTTTGTATAATAAATATGGTTAGGATTTTTAGCGAGCCCCTGTAAAGTTGTTGGGGCGAACCGAGTATGTTTTATTATTACAGACACTAATCATGTATTTAGTTTATACCGCAACTCAAAACAATCCAGGGGTTTACAGTAGGTCCCTAATATAGCAAATTTAAGCAAAAAAGGACAGCAGACAGAGTGGCATGTTAAACGGCATTCAGTGCCATGGCGCGCACACGTAGTATACCGTGACGTCAACGAGTGCACAGTTTCTGACGTCACCGCGCCTCAAAGACATAGGAAACAACGCTCGAATAAAAGTTTCTCGGGGCTTTACTTTCTGTATGAAAATCTGCAAATAAATAGTTTATTTTAGCTTTAAAAATTACTTTCGATGTTGAAACGCAACTGCAGTAGCAGTTCGCAGTTATTCCACCAGGAAAGGCCGTGCTGAAATTTCTGAAAATCTGTTCAAATAAGTATTGAAAAGATTTTAACTTGCAGTTTTGTTGTTTTCCCATGTAAAAAAGGTTGCATGTAATTGTTTACACTTGTAAATTAGGGACCTGAAAAGTAGGTCCCGTCTATAAACGGTCACTAGACGTATTATAGGTCAGTAGAAGGTATTATAGGTCACTACCGATTATAGCGTGCAGTTATTCGACCCCCTTTATTAGGTTACTAGAATGACTGATTGCGATATAAAAGTGGACTATCAGACAATACAAAAATGTGCACTGCAAAGCGTAATTATGTCTTATTTTTTACAGTAATACCACGTAGGAGAGATTTAGAACAGTGGGCGGTCCTGTCACATTCATTAAGAATTGGTACATATTTATTATAATGATCACTGGAGTGGAATCACGACGCGACATCACGACATCTTTGAAGACGACGCGAAACACAATGAGACAATGGGATATTGACACCACATGAAAACCACTGCAGCAGTCAAGCAACTTCTTAATTCTGTTAATAAATCGCTTGTTTCTTTTATATGTGACAAAAACTACATGGATAAAATGCTTGGTCAAACCGGGGCGGAAGACACTCAGTGTTGTGTGTGCTTGGAACAGTTTGCTCAAGCTGACCTGCTCGAGGAGCACATGCTCTTGCATAAAAACCTAATTACCTTTACATGTAAGTTATGCGGCAAAGAATTTACTCGTATCACTTGTCTTATGTTACATATGAAACTCACTCATACCAAACAGAAACAGGACACATGTAAAATAGACACGAAACCGGATACATGTGAAGTATGCAATAAACAGTTTTCTGGGCCAGACGCTTTGAAGACCCATATTACAATTGTCCATTCTGGAAAGAAACAGTCTGGCGTAAGCCAGAAACGATCCAGGCGGAACATGTTGGCTTACGGACTTATGGATATCCATGCCAGGAAAGAACCTTACATATGTGGTGTATGCAACAGAGGATTTATGCAGGAAGATGGTGTCATAGAACATATGCGATGTCATACCAGAAGGATACATATATGTGAAATATGCTTTAAATATTTGAATTCTGTACACGCTTTGAGGAGACATATGCATATTCATAGTGTTTATAATAAAGAACCTGTTTTTGCAGTTTGCAATGCCAAGTCTAATGAAAAAAACTCTTTCAAGCAACACACACTTATATGTACTCCCCCGCAGAATGCATGTCCTAAATGCCATCAACGGTTCAAAGAAATGAAGGCGCTGCTATATCATATAGATATTCATTGCAAGGGACAACGTTATATATGCGGTATATGTTGCAAAGGATATATTCAAGGATGGTCTCTTATTGAACACATGCAATGCCATGCAAGGAACATGGTATAATATAAAAATTAGAAGTGGCGACAATAATCAGGAATCGATACAATTAACCCACAGCTCCCATCAGACACCAAATGGAAAGAAACACAAACATGAAACAACAGACCCTAATGGAAAGATCAATAGCGGAAAGCCAAAAGGACAGTTACTTTCCCACAAAATGGCCAATAGGCTATCCAAAATAAAATAATATAAGCGACACAAACACCCAAAGACAAACCATAACAAAAATAAACCGCGACAGAGGGACCGCCTTGGAACGGTCAGAGGGAACGAATTACGCTGGAGGGCTTAAATCGATTTTACGTGGCCACAAGGCGTAAAAAATAGCTGTGTTTCTACTAACATGCTGGAAAAAAATTGGTCGGTAGTCAGGAGAACCTTTTTTTATTATTTTTTTTTTTTCTCCCGGGAAAAAAAACAGGATCGGACCTGTATTTTTATGTGTGTTTGTTTTTGTACATGTTTTTTGCTTATGAAATTGTCATGGTGAGACTTGCACTGTATATTGCAATTCATTTTAGGTCCTCATAAAATTCAGCTCTGTAATTTGGAAGGTACTTAATGCCAACAATTACAAAAATGTACTTAAACGCGAAATTACTGTGAAATGGAAAATAGAAGTGAAGGCACTGATCAGGAATCGATACAATGAACCCAAAGCTCCCATCAGAGACACCAAAGGGACACGGGGTAGGGTCGGAAACTGAAAATGGTAGGGCCGGTGTAATAATTTTTATTTTATTATTTTACCAATAAAAATAGTAGAGTCGGAGGGCCTGAAGCAGGGCGGTTGGGTTAGCTCAGATACGGCTAATTTTGAGGCCTAAATAGTTTAAAAGGCCAGCCTTCTTGAAGGATCATATGTGTGTTCACAATGGAGAAAGACCATAACATTGTATAATGTATAGAGAAGCATTCAATGCCAAGGGCCCTTAAAGGTATTTATTCTTGTAACAGTAGGACACACTGTGTGTTCATAATAATTGTTTTATTGCCCCTTTGTGATAAACTGTCTATAGCAGATCAAAGGCGGCCCTTAATAGGGTGATTAGTAGCGCTTGTTGATTCCACTGACTGAGGCACGTAAGAGGAAAATCAAAAATGTACTGATTACTGATTTTCCCCAAGGAGGCCCCTTACCGATTGAAAACAGAGGACTTCTCTTCAGTCAGCACAGAGTGCTACATAATATTATACAATGAAATGATAGTCCTCAATAAACAATAATAAATGCCTTTAAGAAAATATAAAGTACACATTCCTATTGTATGTTGAAACATTACAGAGAAAAAGAACAATGATAGATTTTGTATGTTAAATGGAGTATGGCAGTCCGTTATGGCTGTTGCCCGACCCGTTGGTTTAACTATCCACTCTAAGGCTTATAGATTAGCGGTATCTTCTTCTGTCAGAAACAGACAACAATCCTTCTTGAATCCGTGGAAGGCCGGTAATGACCGTAAGAATGTTGTCTACCTGACAGGTATCAATCAGCAAATTCCTAATCATTATGATAACATATCCGTGATCTTTGATTCGGGGTGGGGGCATATAGTTTTTGCCCTGTCTGTCTATTTGTTTGTCTGTATGTCCATCCGTCCGTCACAAAAACTTTAACCTTGATCATAACTTCAAAAGTATTTGACCTGGCCCAATGAAACTTCACACACTTATTAACCATCACAAGGGCTACATTCTGACCAAGGGCCATAACTGTGTTGTCATTTTTGGCCGAATTATCTTCCCTTGAAATTTTGCTAAAAAAACAACAACAAAAAACTCAGAAATTGGCTCCCACGGGGGGGGGGGGGGGGGGGGGGGTGGGGGGGGGGGGGGGGCATTGGTCACCTATAGTGACAGCTCTTGTTCACATCTCCAAATTGGCTTCTTTTCTGATTAAGACCCGTGATATTGTTCTTATTTATAATGCTAACACAGGTTGTGGGTGCTCGTTAGAACCGCCTCATTGAGGCAGTTCTAACGAGTACCCACAACCTGTCTTGGAGCAGAAATAAGAAAACGTTGACCTCTGTAAACCCAGTTTGGTGGAAGGGCATATAGCGTGCGCCCCTGTCCGTTCGTCCATCCGTCCGTTCGTTCGTCCATCCGAAACTTAAACGCAGTCAGTAGCTTTCTTATTTCTGGATGAATTTTGAAATTACCTCTAAGGTCAAGGTCATATTTAGAGGTCAAATGTTCAAAAAAGGGTCCGAAACATAAAGCAGTAAAGATAAGTTGTAGGTGCTCGTTTGAACCACCCCATTGAGGCGTTTCTAACGGGTATCCACAACCTGTCTTGGAGCAGAAATAAGAAAACGTTGACCTCTGTAAAGTAGAAGTAAAACAAAGATCAGGAATTGATACAATTAACTTACTCCACCCATAAAAGACACCAAAGGGAAAGAAATACAAACATTAAGCGACCAGACCATAATGGAAACCCAAACAAAGGAAGGCCATAAGGACAGTTACTTTCCCACAAAATGGCCATATGGCCATCCAAAACCAAAAGACACAAGTGATACACACAGTAAGTAACAAACAACAACATAAATAAATCGCCACAGAAGAGCCGCCTTGGAACGGTCAGTGGAAGACCTCCACTGGGGGGCTTATATCGATTTTACGTGGCCACAATCCTCGCCCTTACTTCCGTCGCGATTTAGACAAATAATTTGTTCAGTCCGCATGAAGGCCTCCTAACTCATCAGTGCAACATCTCCGTGAACACAAAAATCAAAGAACCACAGAGGTGAGACAACGGTGAGGACTCGACAGCAAGAAACCACTGAAATGCTGGAGCAAAAGAAAACCAACAGTTAGACTCCGATGAGCCCGACCAGAGACAGAGCATCAGGCACTAACCAACATTACCTTGAATTAGATCTCTCTAATTCTCAATAAGCCTTTACGTTGGAGCCGTCATAGAATCTGAGGCCTGACCCACCGGCGTGCAATTAAAGAGGGAAGCAAAGTTGCCAACCGTGATTGGGTTAACTACCATGCATGCAGTCTGTCGTATAATATCCATGTTGTACCCAATCTTTTTATATCGAAGAATGATTTTACGAAATTGGGTGCTGAAGTCATTGCGGTTATATATTTTTCTGAATTTATATGCTAAGTCACCATAAAATTCGGGTTCCGATAGACCTTGTTGCAGAAGAGATTTAAGTCCAATATTGAATTTTGAAATTAAATCAGAATGGCGTCTATAAAATTTTGAAAAGGCTTTGCGTAGTTTATGGTACCGATAACCCTGATTAAGGAGTTTAGCCGTTAATAATTTATTACGAGTGTTGAAGTCAGTTACATGACTACACACTCTAGCAAATCGAATTAATTGCGAAATATAAACGCCATAGGATGGCGCACGAGGAACATCACCATCCAAAAAAGGAAAATTTACAATCTCAAAATCAAAGTCATCGCGTTTATCATAAATTTTGCACGAAACAAATCCATCTACAATAGACAGATGTAAATCCAAAAACGGGGCCTCGGTATCAGAAGAATTTGCTTTATTTAACTGAAGTTCAAGGGGGTAAATCTGACTGATCAAACCATCAAAATAGGTATTATCAATATTTAATAAATCATCTAAATATCTAGAAGTAGAGCTAAAAGCTTCAATAATTTCAGATTGGTTATCAATGGAAAGCGACAAAATGAAGTCTCTTTCATAACAATACAAGAACAGATCAGCCACAAGAGGTGCGCAATTAGTACCCATCGGAATAAACCCAGTTTTTGTGCCCCCGCCATAGCGTTGCCCCTGCCCGTTTGTTCGTCCATGCGTTCGTTTGTCCATCCTAAACTTAAACGCAGTCAATAACTTTCTTATTTCTAGATGGATTTTGAAATGTTAACCATCATGCGACGATGTGTCATGTGCAAAACCCAGGTTCGCACCTCCAAGGTCAAGGTCATACTTAGAGGTCAAAAATTCAAAAAAGGGTCCGAAACATAAACGCAGTAAACATAGGTTGTGTGCTCTTTGGAACCGCCTCATTGAAAATAAATTGACCTCTGTAAACCCCAGTTTTTATGCCCCCGCCATTCGAAGAATGGTGGAATGGCATATAGCGTTGCCCCTGCCGATTCGTTCGTCCGTCCGTCCGTTCGTTCATCCGTCCGTAACTTAAACGCAGTCAATAACTTTCTTATTGCTGGATGGATTTCGAAATTACTTTGTAGAAATGTTAACCATCATGAGACGATGTGTCATGTGCCAAACCCAGGTCCGTTCCCCCAAGGTCAAGGTCATACTTAGAGGTCAAAAGTTCAAAAAAGGGTCTGAAACATAAACGCAGTCAATACCTTTCTTATTTCTGGATATTTGAATTTACTTTGTAGAAATGTTAACCATCATGAGAAGATGTGTCACGTGCAAAACCCAGGTCCTTACCTCCAAGGTCAAGGTCATACTTAGAGGTCAAAGGTCAAAAAGGGTCTGAAACATAAACGCAGTCAATAACTTTCTTATTTCTGGATGGATTTTGAAATTACTTTGTAGAAATGTTAACCATCATGAGATGATGTTGTCACGTGCAAAACCCTGGTTCATACCTCCAAGGTCATACATAGAGGTCAAAGGTAAAAAAATGGTCCGAAACTTGAACTGAGTCAATAACTTTCTTATTTCTGGATGGATTTTGAAAATTACTTGACAGAAATGTTGGCCATCATGAGACAATATGCCTCACACAAATCGAAGGTCCTTACCTCCAAGGTCAAGGTAATACTTAGAGGTCAAATGTGAAAAAAGGACCCAAAACTGAAACACAGTCAATAATTTTCTATGTGTTAATACCAACACAGACATTATTGACATATTTATACCCCCGGCATAAGAAGTATGTCGCGGGGTATATAGTTTTCGTCTTTCCGTCCGTCTGTTCGTTTGATCGTTCGTTCGTTCATTCGTTTGTACTTCCGTCTGTTTCTTTCAGTCAAAGTTTTGCGTTAAACCTTTTTGACAGCTCATATCTCTGTAACCACATGTTAAATGCTCTTCATATTTGGTAAATGATATCTATATAGCATTACCTTTCATATATAATATCTAAGCCCCTGGGTCAGCCCCTGGGTGGGCTGTCTGTCTGTCCGTCTGTCTGTTCATCTACTTTTACGACAAAGTTTTGTGTTAAACCTTTTTCATTGCTGATATCTCTGTAACCACATGTTACATTCTCTTCATATTTGGTAAAGGATATCTCTGTAGCATTACCTTTCATATGGAATAACTAAGCCCCTGGGTCAAGCCCCTGGGTGGGCTGTCTGTCTGTCCGTCTGTCTGTTCATCTTCTTTTACGTCAAAGTTTTGAGTTAAACCTTTTTGATTGCCATTGTCTCTTTCACCACATGTTGGATTCTCTTCATATTTGGTACAGGATATCTCTATAGCATTACCTTTCATATGGAATATCTAAGCCCCTGGGTCAAGTCCCTGGGTGGATTGTCCGTCCTAGGTGAACCGTCGTCCGTTATTCAACTTTTACGTCAAAGTTTTGTGTTAAACCTTTTTGATTGCTCATATCTCTGTAACCTCATGTTAGATTTTCTTCATATTTGGTACAGAATATAGCTATAGTATTAACTTTCATATGGAATATCTAATCTAATGGGTCAAGCGTCTGGGTGGGGCTAGGGGTCAATAATTAAGACTTAGGCATTTTGATAACGTCTAAGTTATGTGTTAACTGTTTTCATTATACTCCTTGTTGTTGAAATGTACATTAACCCATTTTAGACTGGAAACCCCTAAACGGGTACCGTAGCAAACAGTGCAGGCCGAGATCAGACGCCGCAGAACGCAGAACGCGGCGTCTGATCAGGGTCTACACTGTTTGCAAAAAGTTCGGCCATTTTCCTAATTTTGAAGAAAACACAACCTGAAACCCCTAAATTTTGAAATGGACGCATGCTTTATAGGGAAGATTCCATTTGGTACAAAAAGGGTTAATATGGGGAAATTGCGCGGCAAGCATTCCAAGGCTGCATATAAGTCTGATCTCTAACTTGGAGCAGAACTACAAAATTCTCCAAGATAATCAGCGAAGTTTGTACAGACATGCAACCTGGGTATCTTGTTAAGCCTACTGTTCACCCCGAAGACTGGCCCCCGTGTCCTAATGGGTAAGAGCGCTGACTCTTAACCCAATCAGTACCAGAAACCCCAAAAAGGGTACCTTGGCAAGCAGTGCAGGCCCAGATCAGACACCACAGAACGCGGCGTCTGATCAGGGCCTACACTGTTTGCAAAACGTTAAGCCAGTTCCCGAACTAAATTTTTAAGAAAAAACAACCTGACACCCCTAAGTTTCAAAATGGACTCCTATATATATAAGGAGGAAGATTCCATTTGGTACAAAAAGGGTTAATCATCGGGTCATTAGGTCTCTCCGCTGTGGTTTGCGCCTCGCTCGGGCCACATACATGTAGTTGGTAACGAGTACCCACATCCTACATTTGACGTCTAGAAACAGATTAAGGAAAATGTATACCTTGTAAACTTCAGTTCTCTGTATACACGTATGCGTGCATGTAAAATGGTGGTAGTGGTTCGTTCATTACATGGGCTTTATTAACATGTTGATGCACCCCCTGTTTGCTCCAACTGGGAGTATTTATTAGTTGGGGTGGATGAGGGGTCGGGGAAGTAGACTTGGTAGCGCAAATAATGCGTGCGAATGTAAAGTAGCATGTCCTTTTTCACGCGCCTGCATGAAGCATGGCCCGATATAGGTGTCTGGTTTTTCGTCCATTTGTTCGCGAATTAGACCTAGCCTGCGGTGGAATTCATGTGTTCCTCGTTAACTGGTCACTAACTTTGCATTCAGAGCACCGCTTCCAGTACCAAATTGACAGTTTGTAATCATAAATAAATGAGGTGAATCTGAGCTTTTGGTTTTGTTTGAGGTTTTACGGCCCCGTCAATACTGTAAAGGTTATTTTGGAGATGTCGCTTCCAATTTTATTTTGGAGACGTCGCTTCCAATTTTGTGGGACTTTTACCCGACATTGAGATGAAATGACATTTCAAGCCCTGCCACCCCATTAAACCAACATGGTTTATAAGCATTGACGGTCCGACTCACACCACTTTGGTTGGGCAGGCTTAGATCCTGTAAGCAGTTTACCAGTACTCGCATGCGGGTCGGTTTCAGCTCTTGGTGGAAGCTTCATGCAGCCCATCCATTTCATCAAGCTGAGCTTTTGGTAAATGTCACACATCATTATGGTGTTATAACCTACATGTACGACTCATTATGAGAACTCGCCTATTCAAATATATTGTAAAATTTTACCACTAAAAACGGAAAATTTTCGGATAAATATTCTGGCATTTTGTCATATTTCTGCTCAAGATTTTGGTACACGTTAAAACGACGCGACGAGGCGATTCTAACGAGTTTACACAATCTATGTGAGCAGAAATTAGATAAATAATGTATACCCGTGTAAACCACAGTTAAAAGTGGGGTTTAAGCGGGTAACAAATAAATAGGGGTATTTTCGTGATGTGAATAAAAGTTGTCATGAGACTTTTAAAAAATAAATTGCTAAAAGAAATTTTTAGTAACATGAAAGAATATTTGATTATGATATAACAATGACTTCAATTTGCCTTCGTTTACAAAAACAACGCCAAACAAACGAAGAAATAATAATGAGCCGAAAATTTCACGTAAGCCCAGTTGTATTTTTTTCTCCGCGAGACGCCGGTAATTTCATTTTCAATGAAAGTATTATGCTGTAAATTCACATAAAATTGACATGACAGTATAAATCATATTTGGTAAAACTTCTGTTTCAAAATTTAGCAAAATTATCAAAATAAATAAATAAATATTTTTTTATAATTAACATTTTTTTCTTAAGATGTAAGACAGTTGGAATTTGGGTAAAGTCATATTGTTTGCTTTATTAAGCAAGATTACAGTTTCTGTTTTTCTTAGGCACCTGGTCATCAAGGATCATAAAAGAACTGCTAAAACATATTTAATCATTATCTCCTCATGAGAAGGAAATATCGAAACCATATTGTGACAACAAATGTCTAGAATCAAACACTGAGACAGATTATAATTGATATGGATATTTTGTTGTTAAACACAAATCTGTTCTTATTCTTATCCTTGATGACCATGGCTTGGGAGGGGATAAATGCCTAAACATGTAGCTTTCCTCTTGAGCAATGTTTTGATAAGTACATAACAACATGTTAATAAAAAGGGGGTATTTTAGGTTATGAAAAAAACACAATTTACAATCATATTATAGTGACTTTATGCATGACAGACTGGATTTTGCCGTCTCAATTTCTGGAATTACCAGTGTTTAAAGTGTATATTTTGTGTGACACTGGACTTCGCCGTGTAACTAGTTAAAGGACACATTTACAAGAAAGGATCTACTTTCTTTACATTGAACTGGAAAACCAGTTTGAACTTTTTTATGTTACCATTTATTTTATGTTGGTGAACTTGCTTAAATACAGAAAAAATACAAATTAAACAACTGTTCTTGTAAGCGGCGTTCCTCATTATTTTTATAAGTACTTTTGCGCCCTTCATTTAGTGCGTAATATGCTATTATGCTGTAAATTCACATAAAATTGACATGACAGTATTAATCATATTTGGTAAAACTTCTGTTTCAAAATTTAGCAAAATTATCAAAATAAATAAATAAATATTTTTTTATAATAAACATTTTTTTCTTAAGATGTAAGACAGTTGGAATTTGGGTAAAGTCATATTGTTTGCTTTATTATGGCAGATTACAGTTTCTGTTTTTCTTAAGCACCTGGTCATCAAGGATCATAAAAGAACTGCTAAAACATATTTAATCATTATCTCCTCATGAGAAGGAAATATCGAAACCATATTGTGACAACAAATGTCTAGAATCAAACACTGAGACAGATTATAATTGATATGGATATTTTGTTGTTAAACACAAATCTGTTCTTATTGTTATCCTTGATGACCATGGCTTGGGAGGGGATAAATGCCTAAACATGTAGCTTTCCTCTTGAGCAATGGTTTGATAAGTACATAACAACATGTTAATAAAAGGGGGGTATTTTAGGTTATGAAAAAAAACACAATTTACAATCATATTATAGTGACTTTATGCATGACAGACAGGATTTTGCCGTCTCAATTTCTGGAATTACCAGTGTTTAAAGTGTATATTTTGTGTGACACTGGACTTCGCCGTGTAACTAGTTAAAGGACACATTTACAAGAAAGGATCTACCTTCTTTACATTGAACTGGAAAACCAGTTTGAACTTTTTTATGTTACCATTTATTTTATGTTGGTGAACTTGCTTAAATACAGAAAAAATACAAATTAAACAACTGTTCTTGTAAGCGGCGTTCCTCATTATTTTTATAAGTACTTTTGCGCCCTTCATTTAGTGCGTAATATGCTATTATGCTGTAAATTCACATAACATTGACATGACAGTATTAATCATATTTGGTAAAACTTCTGTTTCAAAATTTAGCAAAATTATCAAAATAAATAAATAAATATTTTTTTATAATAAACATTTTTTTCTTAAGATGTAAGACAGTTGGAATTTGGGTAAAGTCATATTGTTTGCTTTATTATGGCAGATTACAGTTTCTGTTTTTCTTAAGCACCTGGTCATCAAGGATCATAAAAGAACTGCTAAAACATTTTTAATCATTATCTCCTCATGAGAAGGAAATATCGAAACCATATTATGACAACAAATGTCTAGAATCAAACACTGAGACAGATTATAATTGATATGGATATTTTGTTGTTAAACACAAATCTGTTCTTATTCTTATCCTTGATGACCATGGCTTGGGAGGGGATAAATGCCTAAACATGTAGCTTTCCTCTTGAGCAATGTTTTGATAAGTACATAACAACATGTTAATAAAGGGGGGTATTTTAGGTTATGAAAAAAAAAACACAATTTACAATCATATTATAGTGACTTTATGCATGACAGACAGGATTTTGCCGTCTCAATTTCTGGAATTACCAGTGTTTAAAGTGTATATTTTGTGTGACACTGGACTTCGCCGTGTATCTAGTTAAAGGACACATTTACAAGAAAGGATCTACCTTCTTTACATTGAACTGGAAAACCAGTTTGAACTTTTTTATGTTACCATTTATTTTATGTTGGTGAATTTGCTTAAATACAGAAAAAATACAAATTAAACAACTGTTCTGGTAAGCGGCGTTCCTCATTATTTTTATAAGTACTTTTGCGCCCTTCATTTAGTGCGTAATATCTGGTGGAGATCACAGGGGTACATGAACTTTAGGTACCTCTAGCAAGTTAGTCAAGCAAAATTCCCTGATATACATATTTAGGACATTCCAATTAAATGATGGATCGCCAATTTAACAAAACTTTTTTAAATAATAGAAATTCACAAGTGCTTCCACTGGTGCTCTACTTGACTCTACCTGCTGTTCAGTGTTGTCAGACTGCACAACAGTATTCCAACAAAACAAGAAGAAGTCAAAAACAGAAACAGCGGGATAAAGACAGACGAAAAAACTTTTGTGAACGGAAATCTGTGTGTACTTTATTCCCATTTTACTCTTTGGAAAATCAGGAGATTGTAAACATGGTTTCAACCCGGAGACAAGAACCGAATTCTAAAAACAACAAAATCATAGAACTTCGGAAAGAAATTAGCTATTTGAGCTCAACCATTGATGATCTAAGTGAGAAAATCCTGCATAAAAATAATAAATGTGATGATTTGGAAAATGAAAATTCTCTTTTAAAATCTCGGATTTGTAACCAGACAGAGAAACTAACTGATGCTGAAAAGGTTATTTTAAAGTTAGAACAGGATGTGATTCAGGAGCAAAAGAGAGTACAGGACTCTGAAAAGGAACTTTCATGCCTGAAACAGGAGATCTTTAAAGAAAAAGTACAACTTCATGAAACAGATATTATGGGCCAAGAGTTGGAAGAAGTGCGCAGTAAATTTAATAGAGAAATAGAAAACAATGAACGGATTAGGAAGGATCATTGTAAGGAAGTGAAGTGTCTGGAGGCAGAAATACGAACTTTGAAAAAGCAAGGCTCAGATGGAACAGTTAGCAGTACTCAGTGTAAAAGTACAGGGACAAACTCAGCTTCTAAGGAACATGGAACAATAAGGACAAAGCACAATATTCGGAAATCAATAACACAGCCTTCTGGCAAACCTGACAGAGGCACTGGATGTCACAGATGTGGTAGTCTATACCTGTCACATCAACCAAATCAGTGTCCAGCAAGAAATTTTGTGTGTGGAAAGTGTTCCAGAAGTGGACACCACACACTGAATTGCTTGCAGGTGTGCAAAGGGTGCGGTGGCGCTTACTGCCACAAACCAGAAGACTGTGGTGCATATAAGAGGAATTGTGCATACTGTAATGTAAGGGGTCACTTTGAAATAATTTGCTTAGAAAAAAGGTATGACCAAATAGGGTACTAAACTTGTTTATATTATAAAATGTTTTTTTAAGTTACAACATTTTTAAAGCATATATTTCCATGCAAAAAAAAAATGAAAGCAAAATTTTGGGGGCCAAAATCATCAAAGTAGGGGAGGGCTGTAAATTCAGATAAAAATTGACAGGACAGTATAAATCATATTTGGTAAAACTTTTGTTTCAAAATTTAGCAAAATTATCAAAATAAATAAATAAATATTTTTTTATAATTAACATTTTTTTCTTAAGATGTAAGACAGTTGGAATTTGGGTAAAGTCATATTGTTTGCTTTATTAAGCCAGATTACAGTTTATGTTTTTCTTAGGCACCTGGTCATCAAGGATCATAAAAGAACTGCTAAAACATATTTAATCATTATCTCCTCATGAGAAGGAAATATCGAAACCATATTGTGACAACAACTGTCTAGAATCAAACACTGAGACAGATTATAATTGATATGGATATTTTGTTGTTAAACACAAATCTGTTCTTATTGTTATCCTTGATGACAATGGCTTGGGAGGGGATAAATGCCTAAACATGTAGAATCAGCTTTCCTCTTGAGCAATGTTTTGATAGGTACATAACAACATGTTAATAAAAGGGGGTATTTTAGGTTATGAAAAAACACAATTTACAATCATATTACAGTGACTTTATGCATGACAGACTGGATTTTGCCGTCTCAATTTCTGGAATTACCAGTGTTTAAAGTGTATATTTTGTGTGACACTGGACTTCGCCGTGCAACTAGTTAAAGGACACATTTACAAGAAAGGATCTACCTTCTTTACATTGAACTGGAAAACCAGTTTGAACTTTTTTATGTTACCATTTATTTTATGTTGGTGAACTTGCTTAAATACAGAAAAAATACAAATTAAACAACTGTTCTTGTAAGCGGCGTTCCTCATTATTTTCATTAGTACTTTTGCCCCCTTCATTTAGTGCGTAATAAAAGCAATCGGTCAAATTTTCGCCGAGAATTTTCTCGGCGAAACCGGGAGAAATTTCTCGCTCATTTTATCTTTTCTCGCTGTTTTGCGGAGAAAATAGCCGATTTCGCGTTAGGCGGTTTCTCCGCGAAACAAAAAAAAAATGGGTTTTTACCGGTAGCTGGTCTGTATCTCAGAAACTGTTCAGATCCCCACCCCTAAACCATATATATTCTTGTTCTTTATTATAAGACGCATTCAGTGGCACCAACCTGGCGGTCCCCAGGGATGTCCTGGGGCCATGCCCCACCTCCTCCATTTCATAATATCACAATATCTTGGAAACCTTACAGATCCCCCCTAAACCATATATATTCTGTTCCTTATGATAAGACACATTCATTGACACCAACCTGGGGGTCTCCCAGGGCCTTGCCCCACCCCTGCACTTCAGAAAAGACCTTATATCTCAGAAACTGGTCAGAGCCCCACCCCTACACCATATATATTCATCTTCCTTATGATAAGACGCATTCAGTGACACCAACTTGTGAGTCCCTGGGGCATGCCCGGGCCATGCCCCACCGCTTGACTTCATTAAAAGCCATATATCTCAGAAATCGTTCAGCTCCCCACCCCTAAACCATATATATTCTTGTCCCTTATGATAAGACTCGTCCAGTCACACCAACTTGGGGGTCTCTTTGTGCTGAGGCAATGTACCCCGCCCTTCCACTTCATAAAAGGCCATATATTTCAGAAACCATTCAAATCCCCACCCCATAATCATATATGTTCTTGTTCCTTATTATTAGCACACCTACCGTAGGGGTGACCGCAGGGGCCTTTCCAAAAGGGTCTCATATCTCGGAAACCGTTCAGATTCCCACCCCTAAACCATATATATACTTGGTCCTTATGATAAGGCACATTTAGGGACAACAATCTTGGGCTTTCCTGGGATTGACAGGGCATGCTCCAACCCCTCCACTGTTTAAGAGGCCTTATATCTCTAGCCATACAGATCACCACTGCTAAACCATATATTATTCTTGTTCCTTGTGATAAGACACATTTAGTGATACCAACCAGGGCTCCATTGGGTCCATGGCCCACCCCTCTACCACATAAAAGGCCTAATGTTTCATATACTGAATCCACATGGGTGCTCATTTGGATATGGGGTTTCTCTTGGCAGATTAAAATGATATCATGTTAAAATACATGGCTGCAATTGGGCAGTGCCCACCTGAGCTCTGGTGAACATAGTGGCCCATATGCCTCTTGTTGAAGATTTATTCGCTGGTCAATTTCAGAAACAACTTAAATAGATGAAATTTTATTGAAAAAAAAAACATCTTCGTATTGTTTATAGATATACTCCATTAAATATTGATATAAAATGTGTCTTATTAAGTCTTATAGCCCTATTTAAATTGGTCCGAAGTCAAGTCAAAATTTTATTATTCTCTGGTAAGGCTGGCACGATTAATCGAACAATCGATTTTTCAATCGATAAATTCTACAAAAATTATTATCATTACTGATTTGCTTGCAATCGATTATTTAAAAAGTACAATTTACTACCCAAAGCTGTGCTTAAAATAGCTGTATGAGTGGCAAACAGTGTAGACCCAGATGAGACGCCGCGTTCTGCGGCGTCTCATCTGGACCTACACTGTTTGCTCAGGTCTGTCTGTTCAAATACATATCGGCAAAGTATACATATTGTAGGAGTCGTGCTCAGACAGAAAGCCAGACAGGTAAAAATATGACCAAATCTTCAGTGATTACTAATCGGTTATCGATCACAATGATAGGAATGATAATCGATTATCATTTCAGCTCCGATTAGCCAGCCCTATTCTCTGGTATACAAAGTATACAACAATAGAGTCATATGAAAATACATAACCTAGCTGTAACTAAACATCTACAGAGTAAACAATTTCAGTTGGAGATAGTGTCAAACATTTTAGATTAATGACCAAAACTCCTGATCAGGATGCAGGTTTTGAAAATGTTTTAAGCTTTCTCCATCCCTTATTTTCTCTATCAGAACAAATTTATCAGTTTATTTCTGAATATAATATTCATTGGGAGACCGACTATCCATATGAGTAAATTAATCTACACTTAATATATCATACAGCGGTTGGTTGGTACAGCTCCCTATTTCACAGGTTACTTTGGTAATGTAATTTTCATACCCAAAAGAACAATAGCTAATTGGCCCAATCAGCCAGTTATGTGCCGAGTTTGTATAGGCCGAGTTGGGCATGTGCCGAGTTTGCTATTTGCCGAGTTTCCCCATAATCGGAACAATCCTTATTTTTTTTTTTTGTTTTGTTTTGGTTTGATTTGAGGTTTAACGTCTCCGTCAACTCTGTAAAGGTCATTTTGGAGAGGGTGTTTCCAATTTTGTGGGACCTTTACCCGACATTGAGATGAAATGACATCTCAAGCCCTGCAGCCCAATGAAATCAATACGGTTTATAAGCATGGACGGTCCGATCCTCGCACCGCTTTGCCTGGGCAGGCTTAGATCCTCTAAGCGGTTTACCAGTACTCGTGTGCAGGTCGGTTTCAGCTCTGCGTTGAAGCATCATGCAGTCCATCTATTTCTTCAAGCCCCGATGAGCGGGGGCCGAGGAACAATCCTTGTGTTTCCGTTCTAATCCCAAAATGAATATACTTGTCTCATATTGTATAAATGTTCGAGGTAATATTTCAGCTAATATACTATAGTCAGGCACTTCTATACAGACAGAATGATACAGATAGATTAGGGTGTAGGGACGAAAATGGGAATGAGATTTCAGCCCGTTACGACATGCAATATTATGCAGATAACCAGGAAGAGAACTAATAAAATTGAGACTTCTTACACCTTAGAAAGAATGGTCCTCGAGAATGCTGACTCCATTAAAAACCTTGGTGTGACAATCCCACACAATCTGAGATGAAATACACATATTAGCAAAATGTGTACTAAGTGAATCACCTTTCATTGGCATTATATACCCTTACTGCACAACTGACATTTATAAAGCATAATACTTCCTCCGAACCATTCGAGATTGGAATGTCCTTCTTGATTCGATTATTTCGACAACTGAAGGTGCTGATGACTGTGTAACTAAGTTTACCTCTATGGTTAGAGCTACGGTTTAACTTCCCATATCACATGTCCTGATGTATGAATGTCATTTGACTGTCACCAGTAACAATTCTGATTCTGACAGAATGGAATGACTGCAGTTCCAATCGCTCAGGCCGGAATACTCAGATTCTCTAAAGATAGGTCCAGTTTCCATAACCACCCTTTCCATTGGTAGGATTATGCCTAGGTGGTTAACCAGTACACTGCACATTCTTTTGCAGGGATGAATGCCACAAAGTGCCCCGTCCTTCATATCAGGATGTTATAACTGGAAGCGCCTAGCTGGTGAGATCAAAACTGCCTGGGTCAGCAGCTGTCACTGTGGAGGTTATTCGGCGAAGCAGTCTGCACTGTACTGGTTATCGACTTATGTATAGTCTTTGAAAAAAGAAATAGGGTTCTCATTCTTTCATTATTAACACCCTATGTCCCTAACATGTGCTCCATGCAAATTACTTGAACTTATTGAACTTTTTCTCAAATCATGGCTCACTTACATGTAGATAAACTTTTGTCAGACAGGCAACAAGAATTTAGGTAAAGGCATAGTTATGAAACTAAGTTGAGCATGGCTATTAACAATTAAATTGGGTAGAAATCTTGTATAAAAGAGGAAAGTTGGGCACATTTATTTTGGACTTGTGTAAAAGACCATTAACATATTTTATTGCATCACTGTATCGACCACAAGTTCTTTTTCACTGGTGAGCAAAATTGCTTCTCATAAAATGAGAGCTATAACTCTGGTTTATATTCTTTTGGAGCTTAGTCTGGCCCTTTGAACATTGAAGACTGTATGTTAATGTCAATTTTATTTTGGAACGACTAATGCACCTTCAATTTGAATGCCTTTTTGACAGAATCGTGGCATTTTCTTGATGTAATTTCCATGGAGGGGTATGGTGCAGTGCTTTCAGCTGTGAACTTGGGGGATGAGCACCAGATGCTGGGGTCCAGTCTATGCTGCAGACACAGTTCAGTATACCCCAGGAGGCCTTCAGTCGAACTTCGATGCCTCGAACATGTTTGGGACCATAAAAATTTGGTAGTGAGGTATGATGGGGATGAAGGGATTTGTTTTATATTTGGAATCAAGTTATGTTTTTATACTCATATTGCTTCGTTGAGGCTGTCCTGTTCTAATGAGTACACACAACAAATATTCTTAGGTACTTGCCTCATAAACCAGAGGCCAGGGGTTCGATTTCAGGCTTCTCCAGACTTTCGGGTGTCTTCAAACCGAGGTCCCGTCTTCATATGACCTTATTGGTTGATGGGATGTAAAACTCAAATACACAACATACTTTTTTCAATATGAAATAAACAAAATAAAACATTAAATTACCCCCAAACCATTTCTTATCATAATTTGAGGGAAGAATACCTAAGGGACTCGAGAGCAAGTTTGACTCAGCCCTTGAAAACAAGGCAATATGTGTTTTTATTGTAAATTTACATGTATAAGTCAACTAAATGTCTGAGGAGTGCGACAGCCATTTTAAAGTATTTTATGTAATTTTTCGCTTCATTTTCTTATAATGAGAAAAACAGCCATTTCTTAGTACTTAATGTATTAGAAAGCGCCATGCCTTAGGACCCCCCCCCCCCCCCCCGCCTTTTTTCAAAAACTGAATTCTAAATTTAGCCACCCACCAACTGGGGTAGTGGTCAGATCAGATATGAACGACTTAGTAGAAGAAGATTTCTTGCACACCAGACAAGGAAATCCGTGATTTTACCCTGGGATAGAAATTTATGTTCTGACCCTGATGTTCCGACCCCAAATCGAATATAATCGCTTGTTTGATAAATGCACTGGTTGATTACAACCTCATGCGCGGCGTCGTCATGCGTGACGTCACTTAACATTCCTGTCGTGTCATCACAATATGGCGGACGTTGGTAACCGAAGTGACTGCAGCATTGAAATTCCGCGCTAAGAAATGGAAGGTATGCAAGAAAAAGAATCCAATATGGATGTGTGGGGTGGATAGACAAATCCGTCCCTCGGCAAGCATCGTGATGCCGGACAGTGTCCCTCGGGACGGATTTTTCCATCCACCCCTCACACCCATATAAGATCCTTATAAGACTAGGAGAATAGATGCCCAGAAAAAGTCACAATCAAAGATTACAGCCTACCAAGTCGGTCGTTACTAGTAAATAGGGCTGACTAATCGGAGTTGAAATGAAAATCGATTATCGTACGTGTCATTGTGATCGATTAGTAATCGATGACGAAATTATCATAATTTTACCTACTTTCTGGCTTTGACTATGCAGACAGTGTAGATCCTGATGAGACGCCGCAGAACGCGGCGTCTCATCATGTTATGCACTGTTTGCCACTCATTCAGCTATTTTAGACACAACTTTGGGTAGAAAATTATACTTCGGAAATAATCGGTTATTACCAAATCAGTAACGATAATCATTTAGTATAATTTATCCATTGATTAATCGATTATCTGATTAATCGAGCCAGCCTTACTAGTAAATGTATAACGCTAAGATAAACAAACGGCAATCCTAAGTAGTAGGCATTACATCGCCTATCTGTGCAAAAGTGCGTTTTCTGGAGACCTATTTGCTCTAACAACGTAGCCAATCTGTAGTTAACAGACCGTGTCAGTGAGCATGTGAGCGCGGATTTGGTCACTTACAGCAACATATTTACAATATATGTCACAGATAATCAATTGCTATGAAACTTCTATAACTCTTAGCTAATAAATGTACTATGCTTAGAGAAATCTATTGAATAATGAGACATTACCAGTAAAATCCAAATGGCAGTAGAAGCCTCCGTGGTGTAGTGGTTATGCTACCCGCCTTGTAAATTAGGGGTCCCAGGATCGGTCCAGACTTTCGGGTGAGCCTTTTAACCGAGGTCCCGTCTCCGTAAGACCTTAGCTGTTGGTGAGACCTAAAACTCAAACACTCACTCCAAATGGCAGTTACAAAATTGAGTCACTGATTTTACGTGTTTGGGTCAATGGAAAGAGTCAATGTTCTTTTTATACCAATTAGTCGTCAGCTGGGAACAAAATCACCTTCCTGATTCAACTATTCAACTCTCCGCACTTGTGAAATGTAAATGTAATATGTTCTAGAAAGGGTTATCCTTTGGAAACAAAAATACGCCACAGAACTGGAAAACATGGAGTGTACATGTTTTCTGGGCCAGAGTAGCTAGTTTCGGCCAAAAAGGCCTCATCAGTGACTCAGATATTTTCAAAATTCAACAATGAAATCAATGATTCCAAGGGACAGTAAAATATAAACTGCATTATGATGTCGGGCAGGGAGACTTTTTACGGCCGACACCAGCTTTTGTGACCTTAAATATGTTTTAGAAAGGAGTATCCTTTGGAAACAAGGAATACACCACAAAACTGGAAAATATGGAGTGTACATGTTTTCTGGGCCAGACTAGCTAGTTTCGGTAGGAAACAGGAATTTTAGAGCAGAAATAAGAAAAATAAGATTTACCCCCGCAAACCCAAGTTTTACTATATAAAAGTGTGGCTCAAGTTGGTCAGAATTACATGTATATAGGCGTGACTTCGTGGCGGCTAAGGAGACCTGACCTAAATTTAACAGGAATACAGCAGATCAACTGCTTAAATGCAGGGAAGCAAAGTCTGCCCATATTGTAGCCTTCGGTTTTTGCGCAATGGATTACGTAGCCAAATCCTCTGCCATGGTTAAGACAAATAATGTTGTTCAGTCCGCAAGCTTATTTTATTTAAAATTTACCGAGATAGAAAAATGTAATTACCGTATTCTCACCGTTACAAAATGACCATTGCAAGTAAACGTTTAGTGAATTTACAGTTTTTCTTACATAGCAGATAAAGATATTCATGGTTATAGTCTGGGATAGAAATACCCTGGTATTCTTACCCAGGCAAACTACATAAGGATAATGCGCGAAAGATAAAACGATGACTCCCTACCCATTCGGGGCTTGAAGAGATAGATGGACTGCATCGCACACGAGTACTGGTAAACCGCATAGAGTCTTTTTAGAGGATCCAAGTGCAAGTCGGACCGCCCATGTTTAATATAAACCCTGTTGGTTTCATTGGGCGACAGGGCTTGAGATGTCATTTCATCTCAATGTCGGGTAAAAGTCCCACAGAATTGGAAACAAGTCTCCAAGATGACCTATTCAGGGTTGACGGGGACGTTAAACCTCAAATCAAACAAACAAAACAGAAAGTAAAATGAAAAATTTCGGTGATGTGCAAGATACGGATTTCTGTTGTAGATGGGCGTTTCCAACAATCGCGATGACCGTGCCGAGCGGAACCTCAGATTCTAGATTAAATGGTCTAGGAGCAATGGTGGGACATAACAGACGGGCGGACGGGTGCGCGCTCATGCATGATCCCCCATTTTTATTCGGAACGCGCACTTCAGAAACACATTGTTGTACAGATAGGCTACGTAACGTCTATAGACCGTGAAATATATAAGTTAACTCCGTTTCTCAGTAGAAAAACAGTATATGTATAAGAGGATATCAGGCAATACAGAAATGGCACTTCAAAGAGTAATTGTCTTGTTATTTTTTCAGTAGTACCACGGAAGACAGATTTGGAACAGTGTGTGGTCATGTGACCTTCATGAAAGGTATTGAAAACATAAGTGGTCATGATTACTGAAGAGAAATGAGCCAGCGCATGACAAAACCTACAATAAGACGTGCGCCCAATGAAGACTCAGATCAGCCTGCGCATCCACGCAGTCTGATCAGAGTCTCGCTGTGCGCTCTAAGGATAGTTAAGGGCCCATTGCTCCTTCATGCAGCAAGAGAAGTCTCTGATTAGACTATATGGATGCGCAGGCTGATCTGTGTCTTCGCTGGACGCACATGTCTTATTGTAGGTTTTGTCATGCGCTGGCTCAAATGCGAGATCTTCGAAGGCGACGATGAAGAGCCTGACACTACATGTACTGGAAATCCATGCACCAAACAGTTGAGCAGATTCTTAATTCTGATTTAAAACCGCCTGTTTCTGATAAAAGTGACAAAGGCTACATTGATCATATTCTTGACATAACTCGAGAGAAAGACCACCAGTGTTGTGTGTGTTGAAACAGTTTGCACAAGCTAATCTAGCTGCTACGTTCATAAAAACCTAAGTACATTTCCATGTATGTTATGCGACAGAGAATTTACTCGACTCGCAAGCTTCCTGTTATATATGAAAATCATTCATACTAAATAGAATATGGATAAATATGACGTATACATGAATTCAGATACATCTAAATTATGTAATGAACAACTTTTTGATGGTTGGACAACAGCTATTCACCTTATCAATTCTGGTAAGAAACCTCAAAGGTTTGACATAAGCCAGAATCTATTTATTGGGAACATATCGGCACACAGACTTATACATGACCATGCCAGGAAAGAACCTTACACGTGTGGCGTATGCAACAGAGGATTTATGCAGGTTATTAATGTCATAGAACATATGCGATGTCATACCGGAGAGGAACATGTATGTGATATATGCTTTAAACGATTTGACAACCTGACCTCTTTGGAGAGCCACATGCCCGTTCATATTGGTGATAAACAACAAACTCAAGCAATTTGCAACCCAAAATCTGCTGAGGAAAGTTCTTGGAAGCAACCTTCGTACACTTGTCCTATATGCCCTAAACTGTTCATTCGAAAGCAAACTCTCACACAGCATATAAGTACCCATGCCAAGGAGCAAACTTTGCACATTTGTCCTGTATGCCCTCAACAGTTCAGTCGAAAGCAGGCGCAAAACCATCATATAAGTATCCATGCCAATGAGCAACCCTATATATGTGGTATATGTTGCAAAGGGTTTATGGAGGACATGGAACTTACTGAACATATAGAAGGCCATGCTGGGCAGGAACGTGTATATGAAAAATTATTTAAACAATTTGACTGCCGAGACCCGCTGGGAAGCCGCATGCTCAGTCAGACTGGTAATAAACAACATACTCCAGCAATCTGCAACCAAAAATCTGCTGAGGGAACTTCTTTGAAGCAACTTTTGTATACTTGTCCTGTATGCCCTAAACTGTTCAGTCGAAAGCAAACTCTCACACATCATATAAGTACCCATGCCAAGGAACAAACTTTTCACACTTGTCCTGAATGTCCTCAACAGTTTAGTCGAAAGCAGGCGCTAAACCATCATATTAGTATCTTCCATGCCAATCAGCAACCCTATATATGCGGTGTATGTTGCAAAGGGTTTATGGAGGACATGGAACTTATTGAACATATAAAACGACATGTGGGAGAGAAACATATATGAGCCAGCGCACGACAAAACCTTCAATAAGACATGTGCGTCCAACGAAGAATCAGATCAGCCTGCGCATCCATATAGTCTAACCAGAGACTTCTCTTGCTGCATGAAGGAGCAATGGGCCATTAGCTATCCTTAGAGCGCACAGCGAAGACTCCGATCAGACTGCGCTGAGGCGCAGGCTGATCTGAGTTCGCTGGGCGCACATCTTATTGTAGGTTTTGTCGTGCCTGGCTCATATGTAAAACATGCTATAAAGAATTTAAATGGCGAGAGTATTTGAAGGAGCACATGCGTGTTCACAAGAGAGAAAGACCATATCATTGTACAATGTGTAGTGCTGCATACAGGATCACTTTGAGGAGTCATATGTTGAAACATTATGGCAAGAACGACCACATATACCACAAAAAAAATCCTAAAAGTTTGGACACCTTAAAAACTTGCCATGATCATGGTAATACTAAAAAGAATGAACAAGTTTGTTACACAATCCAGCAAGGAGTTTAAAAGATACTGACGGAATGGCAAACAGTGTAGACTGTAATCAGAATGCTCCTTCAGTCGATCCGTGTCTGCAATGTTTGCTTAGGCCTATGTGTCCAAACGCTTAGGATCATTATGGTGGTTGATATACGCCACAACAGGTCTAATGCACTTGCGTATGTAACGCAGCATCTGATTGGATAACATCAAAAAATTCCGACAGTATATTCTGCGATATACTGTCGGAAACCCGACGTCATCACGTAACGTCGCTTTTCATTGGCTGGCATTTGGTTTTACGCAGCTCACAGCCATTGTCGCTTTGTGCAATATAGTACAATTTTTTACAAAACACGCGAATAAGTGCATTAGAATGGGAATAACTGTATTGAAAATTGTCATTTGTGGAGGTAAACCGTCGGTTTTATGGTTCGTCGGTTTTACGGTCGCAAATTCCGTTTTAAGGCTCCGCTGACGCGTCGCCGTAAAGCGAAATTTCCAATCGTAAAACCTCCGATTTACCTCCCCAAATGACAAATTTGAACACAGTTATCCCCTAAATAAACGCCTTAGATTGCATTATAATAGGTTCTGACAGATTATCACGAAAACACGCCTATATAATTTTTACGCCCTTGAATCCCACTTTTATATTGTAAAACGGGGGTTTACCTGTCCGTCCATCCGTTCGTTCGTTAGGTGTCCGTCCGAAACTTAAACACAGTCAATAACTTTCTTATTTCTGGATGGATTTTGAAATTACTTTGTAGAAATGTTAACCATCAAGAGACGATGTGTCACATGCAAAACCCAGATTCGTACCTCCAAGGTCAAAGTCATATTTAAGAGGTCAAAGATCAAAAAAGGGTCCAAAACCTAAACGCAGTCAATCATTTTCTTATTTCTGGATGGATTTTGAAATTATTTTGTAGAAATGTTAACCATCATGAGACGGTGTGTCACGTGCAAAACCCAGGGTCAAGGTCATACTTACAGGTCAAAGGTCACAAAAAGGGTCCGAAACTTAAACGCAGTCAATAACTTTCTTATTTCTGGATGGATTTTGAAATTACTTAGCAGAAATGTTGGCCATTATGAGACAATCTGCCTCATACAAAACCAAGGTCCTTACCTCCAAGGTCAAGGTCATAATTAGAGGTCAAATGTGAAAAAAGGGTCCAAAACTTAAACACTGTCAATAACTTTACGAACATTGACATATTTTCAGGCGGGGGCTTCCATGTCCTATGGACGCATTTCTAGTTTTTTCTTATTTCTGCTCTAAAATATAGATTGTGGCGGTTCTAACAAGTACCCACAATCTTTATTTTGAGCAGAGATAAGAAAATATCAGAATTTTTCATCTTAAAATAATCGTTTTATTTTGGCGATAAAGTTTACAATGCATTTGTATAGGTGTGTTTTTGTTATGTATGTGATTTAAAGAATCATAAACTTGTTCCTACAGCACTGAAATGACGTACAATTGACCTTCAATAACTACAACACACAAGACCCCTAATTCGAACTTTTGAGTCCCTTGATATATATTTTTCCAAGATTTTCTGATTCAGGATAATTTACGCACAAAATGCTCAAGGTGAGCTGATGTGATCGCTATGTTTCTGTCGTCCGTCTTACAACAATACCTTCTAATGGCATCTCCTAAATCACTAATCCAATTTTTTGGTATAATTTCGCATAAATTTTTCCACATATGGTCCTGCACTAAAATTGCTAAAATGGTTTCGCTTCATTGAGCAAGAGTGCCACCAGAGCTTAAAATAGAAAAGAAAAAAAAAAACTTTAAACGACATCTCCTAGGTCAATTGCCAGATTCAAATTATTTTTAAATGAATGTTCCTCATAGGACCTTCTACCAAAATTGTTGACCTGGTTCTGCTTCGTCAAACAGAAACGACCGCTAGATCTAAAACGAGAAAACATTTAGATGGCATCTCCTACCAAAATTGCTGAACTGGTTCTGCTCTGCTGAATAAATGGTGGCCAGAGCTAAAGATAGAAAAGCCTCTCCTAGGCCAATGGCAGGATATCAGAATAATTTGAAGAAATGTTTCTAGAGTTTCTTTTGTGTACCAAAAATTCACCATACTGCTGGACATCATCTACTATTGACTCAGGACCTGGCAAATCCAAGTTTCAACCACTTGCTCGGCAGTCCACATCATCTTGAAAATTGCTTGGAATTACTTTATTCCGTGTATATTGGTGTCTTTTTTTCTAGGCAGGTGCAGTACGAGGACTGTTCAAATATGAATGCAAGTAGAACTTTTTCTCATGCACTAATGCGAAAATCACCTGGAAATAAATATCACAGCGTAGAAAAACATTTTACCTATACATTGATACCAACATTGTTAACATCCGTCCACTTTAGCCATGTATATCGTTCGATAAACACTGTCTGCTCTTGTATACTAATACAAAACATGGTTGGAAGAAGGTCAGAGTACGCCGTTAAAATACGGTCCTAAATTAGGAATCGTTGTATTCTTGGTATACGGTGCAAAGACATTTTTGATGAAATATGTTCGGTTTATGAGCTTAATGAAATGTCTTTTCCGACAGTTTTTCGTTGGTGTAAGAAATTCAGCTGTGGGCTAGGCTCAACAGAAGATGCACCACATGATCGTCGGCCGAAAAGAGCAACATCTGCCAAGATGGTTGCTAGAGGGAAAGAAATAGTTGCTACCGATGCACGATACACCACTAGGCAAATAGCTAGTATGGTTGGCATCTCATTAGGAGCAGCTAATACAATTCTGAAATGGGATTTGAAAATGAGAACGATCTGTGCTAGATGGATTCCCCATCTGTTGACAGATGAGCAGAAAAAGACACGCGTTCATTGCGCCAAGAAGTTGCTTAAAAAGTTTCCAAATTGCAATGCACGGTCTTTCGCTAATGTCGTCACAGTTGACGAGACATGGGTTCACTTTTTTGAGCCAAAACGAAAGATTCAGAACAAAATATGGGCAACAAAGTATTGCAAAAGACCATGCATTGCAAAGCGGACCATGAGCGTCAAGAAGGTAATGTATGCCATATTCTTTTCAAATCAGGGCCCTGCTATTCAGGTTGCTGTGCCTAAAGGCAAATCTGTAAATGCGAAGTTTTTCAAGAATAAAGTTCTTCGAAAATTGAAGAAATATTTCAAAGAACAAAGTCCTGCAACTGGTTTGGCCAATGTCAGATTGCTACATGACAATGCGTCATCGCACAAGGCGTTCATTGTGCAAGACTATCTGAAGCAAGAAAAGGTTGTTGAACCCCCGTATTCCCCTGACCTTGCCCCGTGTGACTTTTTTTGTTCCCGCGGCTGAAAAAATACCTTTCTGGTCCATTATCGTTAACTATTACCAATTTAAAAATTCCTTCTTCAGATTTAAAATCGAACATTAACATATATATAAAGAATAAATGGCAATCAATTTGGGGAAAAGAAACTAATAATAAATTAAATAAAATTCTCCTAAACCCCTGATTGGATTTTGACCAAACTTCACAGGAATAATCCTTAGGTGGTCCCCTTTCAAAGTTGTTCAATAGGTTCCGGTCCGTTGCACATCTAGGTCATAGGAGCCAAAAATAGATTTTTTTCACCGCAAACTTAAAAAATCTTCTTCTCTGAAACCACAAGGCCCAGGTCTTTGATATTTGGTATGAAGCTTCATCTAGTGGACCCCTACCAAGATTGTTCAAATTATAGTGCTGGGACCAAAAAATGCCCCCGCTCGGGGGCCCTTTGGTTTTACATGGGCTTATATAGGGAAAATCTTTAAAAATCTTCTTCTCTGAAACCATAAGGCCCAGCTCTTTGATATTTGGTATGATGCTTCATCTAGTGGACCCCTACCAAGATTGTTCAAATTGTAGTGCTGGGGCCAAAAATGTCCCCGCTCCAGGGCCCTTTGGTTTTACATGGGCTTATGTAGAGAAAATCTTTAAAAATCTTCTTCTCTGAAACCGCAAGGCCCAAGTCTTTGATATTTGGTATGAAGCTTCATCTAGTGGACCCCTACCAAGATTGTTCAAATTATAGTGCTGGGGCCAAAAATGCCCCCGCTCCGGGGCCCTTTGGTTTTACATGGGCTTATATATGGAAGAGCTTTAAAAATCTTCTTCTCTGAAACCGTAAGGCCCAGGTCTTTGTTATTTGGTATGAAGCTTCATCTAGGGGACCCCTACCAAGATTGTTCAAATTATAGTGCTGGGGCCAAAAATGCCCCCGCCCCGGGGCCCTTTGGTTTTACATTGGCTTATATAGGGAAAATCTTTAAAAATCTTCTTCTCTGAAACCACAAGGCCTAGGTCTTTGATATTTGGTATGAAGCTTCATCTAGTGGACCCCTACCAAGATTGTTCAAATTATAGTGCTGGGGTCAAATATGCCCCCGCTCTGGGGCCCTTTGGTTTTACATGGGCTTATATAGGGAAAATCTTGAAAAATCTTCTTCTCTGAAACCGCAAGGCCCAGGTCTTTGATAGTTGGTATGAAGCTTCATCTAGTGGACCCCTACCAAGATTGCTGGGGTCAAATATGCCCCCGCTCTGGGGCCCTTTGGTTTTACATGGGCTTATATAGGGAAGAGCTTTAAAAATCTCTTCTCTGAAACCGTAAGGCCCAGGTCTTTGTTATTTGGTATGAAGCTTCATCTAGGGGACCCCTACCAAGATTGTTCAAATTATAGTGCTGGGGCCAAAAATGCCCCCGCCTTGGGACCCTTTGGTTTTACATAGGCTTATATAGGGAAAATCTTTAAAAATCTTTTTCTCTGAAACCGCAAGGCGCAGGTCTTTGATATTTGGTATGAAGCTTCATCTATTGGAACTCTACCAAGGGTGTTTAAATTATAGCCCTGAGGCCAAAAATGCCCCCGCCCTGGAGCCATTTGGTTTTACATAGGCTTATATAGGGAATATCTTAAAAAAAATCTTCTCTCAAACCGCAAGGCCAAGGTCTTTGATATTTGGTGTGTAGCTTTATCTAGTAGATCTTTGCCAAGATTGTTCAAATTATAGCCTTTGTTGATATTTGGTATGAAGCTTCACCTTTTAGACGTCTCAACATTATGCACATTATAGCCCTAGGGTTAATCATTGCCCTCCCCGGGTCCCACTTGTTTCTCTATGGTACACAGGTGAGCGATCCAGGGCCATCATGGCCCTCTTGTTAGCTCACCGTCACGTAGTGACGAGGTGAGCTTTTGGGATCACTTTTCGTCCGTCGTCCGTCGTGCGTCCGTCCGTGCGTCCGTGCGTTCGTCCGTCCGTAAACAATTCTTTAATCGACATCTCCTCCTAAACCACTGATCGGATTTTGACCAAACTTCACAGGAATGATCCGTAGGTAGTCCCCTTTCAAAGTTGTTCAAATGGTTCCGGTCTGTTGCACATCTAGGTCATAGGAGCCAAAAACAGATTTTTTTCACCAAAAACTTAAAAAATCTTCTTCTCTGAAACCACAAGGCCCAGGTCTTTGATATTTGGTATGAAGCTTCATCTGGTGGACCCCTACCAAGATTGTTCAAATTATAGTGCTGGGGCCAAAAATGCCCCCGCTCCGGGGCCCTTTGGTTTTACATGGGCTTATATAGGGAAAATCTTTAAAAATCTTCTTCTCTGAAACCGTAAGGCCCAGGTCTTTGATATTTGGTATGAAGCTTCATCTAGTGGACCCCTACCAAGATTGTTCAAATTATAGTGCTGGAGCCAAAAATGCCCCCGCTCCGGGGCCCTTTGGTTTTACATGGGCTTATATAGGGAAAATCTTTAAAAATCTTCTTCTCTGAAACCGCAAGGCCCAGGTCTTTGATATTTGGTATGAAGCTTCATCTAGTGGACCCCTACCAAGATTTTTCAAATTATAGTGCTGGGGCCAAAAATGCCCCCGCTCCAGGGCCCTTTGTTTTTACATGGGCTGATATAGGGAAGAGCTTTAAAAATTTTCTTCTCTGAAACCGTAAGGCCCATGTCTTTGATAGTTGGTATGAAGCTTCATCCCACATGGCCATGGTCCTTCTTCCCCCCCCCCCCCCCACACACACACACACACACACTCCAGGGCCCTTTGGTTTTAAATGGGCTTATATGGGGAAAATCATTAAAAATCTTCTTCTCGGAAACCCCAAGGGCCAGGTCTTTGCTATTTGGTATGAAGCTTCATCTAGTGGACCCCTACCAAGATTGTTCAAATTATAGTGCTAGGGCCAAAACTGCCCCCGACCTAGGGCCCTTTGGTTTTACATAGACTTATATAGAGATATTCCTTAAAAATCTTCTTCTGAAACAGCAAGGCCATGGTCTTTGATATTTGGTGTGAAGCTTCCTCTAGTGGACCTCTATCAAGATGGTTTAAATTATAGCCCTGAGGCCAAAAATGCCCCCGCCCTGGAGCCATTTGGTTTTATATAGGCTTATGTAGGGAATATCTTTAATAAAAATCTTCTTCTCTGAAACCGCAAGGCCCAGGTCTTTGATATTTGGTATGTAGCATATCTAGTGGACCTTTGCCAAGATTGTTCAAATTATAGCCTTTGTTGATATTTGGTATGAAGCTTCACCTTTTTAGACGTCTCTGAACATTATGCACATTATAGCCCTGGGGTTAATAATGGCCCTCCCCGGGTCCCACTTGTTACTCTATGGATCAGGTGAGCGATCCAGGGCCATCATGGCCCTCTTGTGTTTTATATTAGGATCACTTTTTGTCTGTCATCCGTGCGTAAACAATTTCTTCAAACGACATCTCCTCCTTAACAACTAACCGGATTTTGACCAAACTTCACAGGAATGATCCTTAGGTGGTCCCCTTTCAAAGTTGTTCAAATGGTTCCGGTCCGTTGCACATATAGGTCACAGAAGCCAAAAATAGATTTTTTCACCGAAAACTTAAAAAATCTTCTTCTCTGAAACCGCAAGGCCTAGGTCTTTGATATTTGGTATGAAGCTTTATCTAGTGGACCCCTACCAAGATTGTTCAAATTATAGTGCTGGCGCCAAAAATGCCCCCGCCCCGGGGCCCTTTGGTTTTACATGGACTTATATAGGGAAAATCTTTAAAAATCTTCTTCTCTGAAATGGCAAGGCCCAGGTCTTTGATATTTGATATGAAGCTTCATCTAGTGGACCCCTACCAAGATTGTTCAAATTATAGTGCTGGGGCCAAAAATGCCCCCGCCCCGGGGCCCTTTGGTTTCACATGGGCTTACACAGGGAAAATCTTTAAAAATCTTCTTCTCTGAAACTGCAAGGCCCAGGTCTTTGCTTTTTTTGTATGAAGCTTCATCTATTGGACCCCTAACAAGATTGTTCAAATTATAGTGCTGGGGCCAAAAATGCCCCCACCCCGGGGCCCTTTTGTTTTACATAGGCTTATGTAGGGAAAATCTTTAAAAATCTTCTTCTCTGAAACTGCAAGGCCCAGGTCTTTGATATTTGGTATGAAGCTTCATCTTGTGGACCTCTGCCAAGATTGTTCAAATTATAGCCCTTGGGCCAAAAATGCCCCCGCTCCAGGGCCCTTCGGTTTTACATAGACTTATATAGGAAAAATCTTGAAAAATCTTCTTCTCTGAAACCACAAGCCCAAGGTCTTTGATATTTGGTATGAAGCTTCAGCTAGTGGATCTCTACCAAGATTGTTCAAATTATAGCCATTAGGCCAAAAATGTCCCTGCCTGGGGGCTCTTTGGTTTTACATAGACTTATATAGGGAAAATCTTTAAAAATCTTCTTCTGTGAAACCACAAGGCCTAGGTCTTTGATATTTGGTGTGAAATTTCATCTAGTGGACCTCTATCAAGATTGTTCAAATTATAGCCCTGGGGCCAAAAATGTCCCCGCTCCGAGACTCTTTGGTTTTACATAGACTTATATATGGAAATCTTTAAAAATCTCCTTCTCTGAAACTGCAAGGCCCATGTCTTTGATATTTGGTATGGAGCTTCATCTACTGGACAATCATAGCCTTTGTTGATATTTGGTATGAAGCTTCACCTTTTTAGACCTCCCTCAACATTATGCACATTATAACCTTTGGGTCAATGATGGCCCTCCCCCGGGCCCACTTGTTTCTCTATGGATCAGGTGAGCGATCCAGGGCCATCATGGCCCTCTTGTTATGTGCTTAGTTGCATTCATATTTGAACAGTCCTCGTAAAACGTTAGTTGCCAAGCCAAAATTTGAACTTGTCCCAAGCAGCTGGGCAATGGGTTTGTCTTGCCCTGATTTGTCCGTGTGATTAAACAGAACCTTGAGCAAAGTAAAGTTTTATTTACTGTTTAAAATGTCTACAGAGTCGAATTAAAATATATAAGAGACCCACACGTGTTGTCAGATTTAAAGCTGATTAAACAAAGCCACCGGAAAAGTACAGTTTTATTAAATGTTTAAAAGGTCTACAGAGTCCAATTAAAAATTATAAAAGACCCATATATATATTGTTAAAAGTGTTACAATATTAATTAGGTTAACTAATATATGCCTTCGGTTCCAAGCATGGGACATTGTTTGTCTGTTTGAATTGAGGTTTAACGTCCCCGTCAACACAATTTATGTCATTTTGTAGACCTTGCTTCCAGTTTTGTAGGACTTTACCCAACATTGAGTTGAAATAACACCTCAAGCTCTGCCGCCCAATGAAACCAAAAGGCTATGTGCATTGGACGGTCTGACTCACACCACTTTTCCGGGCAGGCTTAGCGGTTTACCAGTACTCATGTTTAGTCAGTTTCAACTCTGCGTGGAAGCACCATGCAGCCCGATCTATTTCTCCATGCCCCGATGGGCGGGGGAAAATTGACAAACACTTTACTTCATCAACCCATTCTAAAGAAGCAATCAGGGTCAGTTTCTCAAAACTAACGACGCCGTTAGTTAAAACATCGTTAAAACTTTGATCATTTAATGTACCAAATATTCTAATATTTTTGCTGAAAAATGTGAACAGCTTTTGCAGATGCAAAAGCTGCTCACTTTTATTTCAGCAAAAGTACATCAGTATTAGACTTTGTACTTGCTACAACAGTTAACAATTTGACCACTAACGAACTTGTTAAGCTAAAAGTGCTGCTGTTCAGGATCTATCCTGTTAACTTTAAGTTATGTTTGCAAAGTTTGAACACATGTAATTTGGTTGATAGTCAGAAATGGGGTTATTTGGCAGGAGAAGGGAACCAGTCCACAGGCCGAGCTTCAGTTTTACCCCCAATGTTGACTTTGGATTTGGCATCCAGATTTACATTTCTGTCTCTGTCTCTGGTCGGGCCCATCGGAGTCTAACAGTAGGTTTTCTTTTGCGGACTGAAGAAATTATTTGTGTAAATCATGACGGAATGCGGCCGCTTAAAATCGATTTAAGCCCCCAGTGAAATTCTTTTCACTGACCATCCCAGGGCGGTTCTTCTGTCGCGGTTTATTTTTGTTATGTTTTTTCTTTGTATATCGATTATATTTTTTCTTTTAGTTTTGGATAGCCAATTGGCCATTTTGTGGGAAAGTAACTGTCCATTTGGTTATCCGCTGTTGGTGTTTCCATCAGAATCTAGTAATTTCATGTTTGTGTTTCTGACGGGAGGTGGTGGGTTAATTGTATCGATTCCTGATCATTGCCTTCACTTCTATTTTATACTTAGCAACAGATAAGGCAACTATTATGTAAGTATTAGCAAAGTAACAGGTCCTCGGTCAGCCGTATTGGCCTCGGCCTTCCGCCTCGGGCCAATACAGCAGACATCGGACCTGTAACTGGGTCAATACGAAATCACTTGATTAATAATATTATATTATTAATTGACTATCCTGTATTGATCAGAGGTCATCGGTATTTAACACCAGGTCAACCAATATTAACTGAGGTCAAGGGAGGTCAAAAATCAATAATCATGTTTTTTAATTGTGTCAATTAATAAAATTGTCATTAATCAAGTAATTTCGTATTGGCCCAGCTACAGGTCCTCGGCCAGCTGCATTGGCCCTCGGCCTTCGGCATAGGACCAATGCAGCAGCCCTCGGACCTGTAACTAGGTCAGTACGAAATGACTTGATTAATAATATTATATTACAAATACTTTAAGCAAGAGCTGCTTAAAACATCTTTCTGGTTTTTATGTGAAAACGTTGGTAGACGAGGCACCAAACAGGCGAGCTATTTTGTCTTGAGACAGCTCTTGTTACACGGTCAGTTTACCCTAGCACACCCTTCTGGACATGCTGAAACAGCTTTCTTTCTCAGTCGTAATGGCCAGTACTTAAGGTGAATGAGAGCATCTTCAGGGGAGGTAACTCTTGCAAAAGTATTTGGACTCCCATGTCAATAGTGGTCAACTCTTAAAAGGAAAGAATTTGCTCCCAATTTTGTATGTGGTGTTATTTAAGCTTACAGGAGCAAAACTACTGGACAGCTTATGCCGTGTCCTGTTTTCCGTCACCCATCCGTTCATCGTTACCTTTTAACATTTTCTTTGAGGCGGTTCTAACGAGCACCCACAACCTATATGTATTGGAGCAAATATAAGAAAAATTTGCATACCCATGTAAACCCCAGTGTTCTCTATACAAAACAGAGGGTTTTTATTTCACGGACTTGTTCACATGATGCATACAAGCACATTGAAATCACAGCTACACAAGTACATGTATCATACAAATGGGATCCGTTTTTATTTATTTGTTTATTCATTTTCTAAATTTCACCAATAATGTTATATTTTTTTTCTTCTAAATTTCGACAATACGTCATTGAGAATTACAAATGTGTACAGAAAAGAAACAAAGGGATTGAAATAAAGAAATGAAATATGGCTCCACGGGGAGTGGATTTTGAAGTAAACACATCCTTATATTTTGATATGTGGGAATCGTGTCTAATCGTTTCTTTATGATATCAAAGATGACTATCATGGTAGCCATCTTATCTGTATCTGTATGTATGCGGTGCAGGACCTGTTACAGCATATGATGCTCCGGGAGAGTGAGTTTATAGTGTTTAGGCACTACAATGGAGGGCTTTGGCGAAACCCTCAACTGTTTTGCGCACACAGTTTCTTCCTCAAGCTTATTCCAGTCTATCACTGTTTTTATAAAATAGGAGTTGCTATATTGCACTGTGTTACACTGCTCAATGACAAATGAATTTGAATTTTTGGTAGAGTGGGTCTCTACGATATTTTTGACGTCAAAGTCCTTAAATTGTTGGCGTGAATTTGACGTTTTGGTCTTTGACGTTTTAGAAAAGCATCAGGCGATATTGCCTTTACCAGCCCCTCGACCACTTTGTAGAAGAATGTAGGCTAGCTGCCATCCTCCTATCTTGAAGAGATGGAAGATATTGGTCTTTTAGCATTTTGGAGATACACCCTGGTTCGCGTGTAGCGTAATCCCCAGATATGAATCGTGCCGCTTGGCGCTGAATTTTCTCCACTCAGTTAATGTATTTAACATAATAGGGGTCCCATACTATGGATCCGTATTCAAGTACTGACCGAATTAATGATACATAAGCAGTTCTTCTACAAGTTTCTGGACAATGTTTCTTGAAATTCTTCAAATGACATCTCCGGAACTTAAAAGCAAATTGAGACTGAAACTTTAATAGAGGCAACGGGGTGACATTGAGATCCAGACTTGTTTAAATGATTCTTCTGAAACTTGATGGGAGGCATCAGGACAATATTGAGGTTCAAAATGGCTCAATTTGTGCGCATCACGTGAACAAATCCGTGAAATAAAGACCCCCCTAAACCCCACTTTATATAGAGAAAACTGGGGTTTAAGGGGGTAAACATTATTTTTCTTATTTCTGTTCGAAGACATAGGTTGTGAGTACTCGTTAGAACCGCCTCATTGAGGCGGTTCTAACGAGCACCCACAACCTATGTTTGGAGCATTTATAAGAAAAATATTAAGGATTTTCATCAGATTAATAGCCATTTTGGAGATGTGAAAAATGCACTATGTCGCACGGGTGAGTTATCGTAATGGGATATCAACAATGACCGTCACACTACGAAAACACGCCTGTACAAATGTATTGGAAGATTTTACCATCTTATAAGGACAGTCGGCAGGGAACTCTTCAGTGAAAAGAAACAAAGAACGGTTATCTTTCCCGTCATTTTTGTCATTTGGTTGAGGTGTAAGCTTTGGTTCTTATCCCTAAAATTTGATCATCTTTGAACAGCTTTAGAAGCAAAATGTGTTTGATTTTTTTATTGACAATCATCAGAAATAAAAGGAAATATACGGGACAATAGTATAGAGTAAGTCTTTGTCAGCGGTTTGAGACGGATTTAAAATAATTCTTGTGCACATTTTGGTATGGACACATTGCAGGATACCTTTGTTTACACCTCCAAAAATGGCGGACCTCAGCGGAAGTGACGTCATGCTGATTGGTCCTATAAGGAAAATTTCCAGATAAAAAAATCTAACATTTTTCTTATTTTTGTTTAAAAAATAGATTGCGGGGGCTCGATAGAACCGCCTCGACGAGACCCACAATCTATGTTTTTGAGCAGTAATAAGAAAAATACTGTTCACTCCTGAAAACCGCAGTGGGGTTAAAGGGGTCAAAATTATATAGGCGTGTTTTCGTGATGATGGCAGCCATCGTAAAATTCTTAAAACGATATCTCCTCCCGAACCGAAAAGTGAATTCAGATGATACCTTAATGAAGGCATCGGGGCAACATGGAGGTTCAGAATTGCATCACGAAAACACGCCTTTATATTCTGACCCCCTTCAACCCCTCTTTTATATAGTAAAACTGGGGTTTACAGGGGTAAACCTTTTTTTTACTGCTCTAAAATATAGATTGTGGGTACTCGTTCGAACCACCTCGATGATGCGGTTCTAACGAGTACCCAAAATCTATATTTGGAGAAGAAATAAGAGAAGTATCACAATTTTTCATCCTAAAATTTTTATTTTTTTTCGGTGATAAAGGTTACAATGTATTTGTATAAGCGTGTTTTCTTAGAAATTTCTTTGTTTTTCTACTTGCTATGCCACTTTCCTGGCAGTGGGAAGTTGTAATGTCGAAGTGAGCTACCATCTAAAGGTGCAAGTCCGTTCCCCTCTATGGGGGACATAACAGTTGACCCCAATGGGGTCGCTAAACTGTTAGGTAAGCTCAAGATACATAAGGCATCTGGGCCCGATGACCTGAATGCCAGGGTACTTAAGGAATGTAGTGCTGAAATATCTCCTGTGTTGGCCTTTATCTTCAATCAATCACTTGCCCAGGGCACTGTACCAGATGACTGGCGACAAGCAAATGTAACCCCGGTCTATAAATCAAAGTACTGAAAGTACTAATAGAAGGTGATGGTAGAAAACTGTTAGTTTTTACACTGGGCCATTTCATTTCATTATCTTTTTTTTAATTTTTAAACCAGTCAATGGTTATGTATGATTGTAGTAACGTCAGGAGCAGACAAATGGAATGTCAAAAACAAAATTGAGGATCGAGCGGTACATGTTGTGAATCCCTTTTTGTGTCAATGAGAATAGTTCTGGAGACAAGTACATACATAGACTCTAGCAAACAAGATAATTTACTCAAAACTCTATACGTGCTAGCAAATCGCTTTCTTACAACAACGGACCCCGCCCATAGGGGCTTGAAGAAATATATGGGCTGCATGATGCTTCCACGCAGAGCTGAATACGGCCCGCACACTAGCACTGGTAAACCGCTTAGAGGATCTAAGCCTGTCCAGGAACCGCGGTACGAGGCGGACCGTCCATGCTAATAAACCCTATTGGTTTCATCGGGCGACAGGACTTGAGATGTCATTTCATCTCAATGTCGGGTAAAAGTCCCACAAAATTGGAAGCAACATATCCAAAATGACCTATACAGTGTTGACGGGGACGTTCAATCTCAAATCAAACAAATGCAACAGTGAAGGTAACTTCGCTCTATCCGCCCCCGCCCATAGGGGCTTGTAGAAATTTATGGGCAAACAAAAATTTCTTACACCAATATTTCGGGACACTGGCTCGTTTTTATCTGAGGCTTCGATCACAAGTTAAAAAGATTGTTGGTTGCCGAGTTTTGTCAAGTGTTTGAAAGACGTCCGTCGACCCAGTGAAATCAAAGAAACAAAACAGATATTTTTCTATTTTGGTTTTTATGTCCCTTCAAGATTATATAGCTTATATTGAGTCAACTGTTGATCAGAAGTGGGCAATAACTGATAAACAGCTTAGAAGGACTTCGCCGGTCAGGGCAAAGCGGTGTGTGTCAGATCGTCCAGTGCATTTAAGCCTTCTGGTTTCATTGGGCGGCAGGGCTTGAGATGTCATTTCATCTCAATGTCGGGTAAAAGTCCCACAAAATTGGAAGCAACGTCTCCAAAATGACCTTTACAGTGTTGACGGGGACGTAAAACCTCAAATCAAACAAATGCAACAGTGAAGGTAACTTCGCTCTATCCGCCCCCGCCCATAGGGGCTTGTAGAAATTTATGGGCAAACAAAAATTTCTTACACCAATATTTCGGGGCACTGGCTCGTTTTTATCTGAGGCTTCGATCACAAGTTTAAAAGATTGTTGGTTGCCGTGTTTTGTCAAGTGTTTGAAAGACGTCCGTCGACCCAGTGAAACCTGGATTAAACAAGAGGGCCACAATGGCCCTGGAACGCTCACCTGATCCGAATTGTACAGATAAACTGGTAGGTAATATAAGGTGGAGTTGATGGTTTGAGCCATTTGGTTGATAGTGTCCAAGGGAACATTCCTGTGAAATTATTTCAAAATCAGTCTCAGTGACCTATTTAGAGAACCCTGGGGTTACGGGGTGGGTGGGTGGGTGGGGGGGGTATACATTATTTTTCATATTATTTCTGCTCGAAGACATAGGTGGTGGGGGGTGCAATTTTGGTACAAGGACTATAATATGAAAATCTTGATATATAGGTCCACAAGACGAAGCTACATATCAATTATCTGAGATCTGAGGCTTATGGTTTCATACAAGAACATTTTTGAAGATTTTCCCGCGAGATGTCGATGTAAAACCAGTGGGCTACAGGGCGGGGGCATTTTGGGTCACAGGGCTATAATTCTAACAATCTTGATAAAGGCCCACTAGACGCAGTTTCATATCAAATATCAAACACATCAGCCTCCTGGTTTCTGACAAGAAGATTTTCAAAGGGTTTCCCAATATAAGTCAATGTAAAACCAAAGGGCCCCGGGGCGGGGGCATTTTTGGCCCCAGGGCTATAATTTGAAGTCGGAAAGTCCATTGGTCTCATAACGTGGCAAGGCTTTAAATGCCATTATGATTTCATCACAATGTTAGGTAAGAGTCCAACGAAATTCGAAGAACGTCTATACAGTTTTGTTTATTTGTTTGATTTGAGTTTAACGCCCCGTCAACACTTTATAGGTCATTTTGGAGACGTCGCTTCCAACTTTGTCGGACTTGTACCCGACATTGAGATGAAATGGCAACGCAGCCTCTGCCGCACAATGCAACCTATAGAGTTTATATGCATGGATGGTCCAACTCGCACCTCTTTTCCTAGGCAGGCTTAGAAGCGGAACCTTTAAACTGTCTACCAGTACTCATATTCGGTCGATTTCAGCTCTGCGTGGAAGCATCATGCAGCCCAATCTGTTTCCTCAAGCCCCGGTGGGTGGGGCCGTTATACAGTCTTGACGGAGACGTTAAACGTCAGATCAAACAAATCAAATACACCTCAGTAAAAAAGGGAAATATTCAGATACAGAAGAAGAGGAAACAAAATCTGATATTTTCTGACCTCGGCCCCCGCCCATCGGGGCTTGAAGACATATATGTGCTGCATGATGCTTCCACGCAGAGTTGTATCCGACCCGCACACGAGTGCTGGTAAACCGCTTAGAGGATCTAAGCCTTCCCAAGCAAAGCGGTGCGCACGAGTCGGACCGCCCATGCTTATAAACCCTATTGGTTTCATTGGGCGAAAGGGCTGGAGATGTCATTCCATCTCAATGTCGGGTAAAAGTCCCACAAAATTGGAAGCATCGCTTCCAAAAATGACCTTTACAGTGTTGACGTGGACGTTAAACCTCTAATCAAACAAATGCAACAGTGAATGTTACTTCGCTCTATCCGCCCCCGCCCATAGGGGCTTGTAATAATATATGAACTGCATGGTGCTTCCACGCAGAGCTGAATCCGGCCCGCACACTAGTACTGGTAAACCGCTTAGAGGATATAAGCCTGTCCAGGAACCGCGGTACGAGTCGGACCGTCCATGCTAATAAACCCTATTGTTTTCATTGGGCGACAGGGCTTGAGATTACATTTCATCTCAATGTCGGGTAAAAGTCCCACAAAATTGGAAGCAACGTCTCCAAAATGACCTTTACAGTGTTGACGGGGACGTAAAACCTCAAATCAAACAAATGCAGAGGAGTGATGCGGTATCAAGGGAATTCTTTGGAGTGTTGCCATAAGAAGGTGAGACCTGAAAGGTCATCACCTTCTAAAAAGGGGAAAAATATGATGCAGCAAATTATAGACCAGTGTCGCTAACATGCATCTGTTGCAAAACCCTGGAGCATATATTAGTAAGCAACATCAACAAGCACTTAGCCTTTGAGAGCATTCTTGCTGACTGTCAACATGGTTTCCGGAGTCAAAGGTCTTGCGAAACGCCGCTTGTTCAATTTTACCATGACATTGTGAGCAATCTGGATGGGGCCATAAACCGTGGCCACAAACAGACTGACTTGATCATCATGGACTTTGCTAAGGCCTTTGACAAGGTACCTCACAGAAGGCTATTACATAAACTGGAGTACTATGGGATAAGAGGATCCACGCACAGGTGGATTAGCTCATGGCTCTCTGGGCGCTCACAACAAGTTGTACTTGATGGCCAAGCGTCTGATCCAGTCCCTGTTTTATCTGGAGTCCCCCAAGGTTCGGTCCTTGGACCGGCCCTTTTCTTGGTTTTCATTAATGATCTCCCCGATAATATCAGGTCATCGGTCCGTTTGTTTGCTGATGATCGTGTCCTGTATAGGAACATATATTCTCCTTCTGACTGTCTTATTTTACAAGATGACCTGGATCAACTTGCACAGTGGGAGGCCAATTGGCAAATGAAGTTCAATGTGGCCAAATGTCACTCAATGAGAGTGTCACGACACCCTCCGGACAAGCAAATTAAGTTTGACTATACTCTTTACCAGCAAGTTTTGGAGCATGTTCAATCCGCCAAATATCTTGGTATCACCATCACTGACGATCTTGATTGGGGTCAACATATCTCAGAGATTACATCTAAAGCAACTAGGACCTTGGGATTCCTTAGACGGAACTTGGCTTTTGCACCTAGGCAGACAAAGGATGTTGCATATAAAACATTGGTTCGCCCTCAGCTTGAATATGCATCACCAATTTGGCATCCCGATGTTAAAACTCAGACTCAGCAGGTGGAGAAGGTGCAGAGTACAGCTGCTCGATGGACCTGTAGGCGATGGCGAAATAGAAGTAGCGTCGGTGACATGCTCATTGAGCTAGAGTGGCCGTCCCTGGAGGCCCGTCGTGAGCAGTCCTCTTTAACCTTCTTCTACAAGATACATTCTGATTCAGTGTCTATTGATAAAGATAGGTACTTGACCCCTGTAACAGTGTCGACCCAAACAATGGCATCAAAAGTAAACGACTCACAATATTGTAGATACCAGTCCTATAGTGATGCCCTGAAGAACTCGTTCTTTCCTATTCCCCAATGGAATAGTCTTCCCTCCTCTGCGGTGAATGCCAAGTCCGCAGAAGAGTTCAAAGCCCGCACAGTGTAAGATTGGGACTCAGAGGTATGCGTTTTAGGATACCTCTGTTATGCAGATTGTAAATAGTTTTAAGGACGCATCCAGTGCCTCTCTCTTTTTTTTCAGCTAAATTCTAAATTTAGCCACCCAATCAACTGAGGTAATGGCCAGATATGACCGACTCAGTATAAGAAGATAGATAGATAGAAGTATGATCACACGGCAGCCTCCTCCATCCACCATTGAGCTACCAGGCCATGTACATAGTTTTAAATTGTATATATCGTAATTTTTAAACTTTGGAAGATGATGGTTGTCTCATCCCTCCAAAAGGTCAATTTTACAGTCTGAGAAGACTCCTGACCTCAACCGGGAAGAAGAAGAAGAAGCGTTCAATTGTTGCAGTTGCAGTAATACTTACAAATACAAGAGTTATCACTATCAATCAATAACACAAAGGATAATTGCATACATTAATCAGGTATAATAATACTCGGCGATTTCTAACTGATATATTCTAGTGTATGCTGTAGAGTTCATTTTTAATATATGTATGATGGCGCTTTTACATAGGGCCGGGTAGTAATCAGGGATTTGTCTGATTGATTCACTGGCGCGTTTCAAGTAAGAGCCGCATATATTAGTCAGCTGTTAGTCGGTGCACACTAATGTCCGGGAATTCGCCGGGAAATGTCCGGGAAATTGGAGGTAGTGGTGTGTTGTCGCTAATATCTCCACTTCGGGTTGTCAGAAATTAATAAAATTAGTATCAAATAAAATTTTTAGCTCTATTATAAAAGATAAAAAAATAATAATTTACTTTTTTAACGTTTAAGGGGTCCATTTTTTAAGTCAATTTGTCCGGGAAATTCTCGGATTTCGTCCTGGATGTTGGGGTATTGATGCGTATACCCTAATATCTCGACTTTCGGTGGTCAGAAATTAATAAAATTAGTATCAAATAAAAATTTTAGCTCAATTTTAAAAGATAGTTAAAAAATATTTTTCATTTTGAATATTTTAGGGGTCCATTTCTGAAGTTAATTTTACAAGTGAATGAATGAAGTATTTCTACTATTTCAATCCAGGTAAGCAGCACACGCCAACTTATTATGAGTTAAAACAATTAACTTAACACATTTTTAAGCTCGTTAGAAAATTAATGGCCCGTAAAATCGCTCAAAGTCCGTACACCTAATTCATCGTCAGGAAGAAATTGATGCGCTTAAATTTCGTTGTTAAAGCAAACAGTATAGAACCAGATCAGATGTCGCATTTTGCGGCCGAGATCAGACGCCAAGTTTTGCAGCGTCTGAGCATCATTGTCCGTCAAATCAGTCAAAGTCCGTACATCTAATTCATTGCCAGCAAGAAATGGATGCGGTTAAATTTCGTCGTTGATTAAGCAAACAGTGAAGACCGAGATCAGACGTCGCACTTAGCGGCCCAGATCAGACGCCAAGGTTTGCGCAGCTACTGATCATAATGGTTCGTCAAAGTCCGTACACCTAATTCATTGCTAACAAGAAATGGATGCGGTTAAATTTCCTTGTTGTTTAAGCAAATAGTGTAGACCCAGATCAGATGTAGCATTTTGCGGCCCGGATCAGACGACACGTTTTGCAGCGTCTGATCATTTGAGTCTACACTGTTTGACTATGTCCCACAAATGGGACGCTATATAGGCATATATGGATTAAATATCTGGGTTAAATATCTGATCTGCCAGTGGATCTACACTATCTGCCAATGTCCCACAAGTGGGAGTCAAGGCATATATGGGTTAAACCTTTGATCAAGATCTACACTGTTTGCCAATGGCCCAACAATGGGGCGCTTGGCATATATGTGTTAAACCGTTGACCAAGTTCTACACTGTTTGCCGTAATTAAAGATTCTTTGAGATCTTCTATAAATTAGTCATGTTGTGTGCACTCATTAGAACTGCCTCAGTGAGGTGTATGAAAATATCTTTTTTATATTCTTTTAGAACTGAACTTAAAATTTTAATATATATCAATCGTTATCAATAAGTGATCACCACGAACAGAGATACTATGAAAATGCACAACTACCCCAACATCCTGGACACAACCGGGAATTTCCCGGACAAATTAACTTCAGAAATGGACCCCTAAAATATTCAAAATGAAAAATATCTTTTAATAATCTTTTAGAATGGAGATAAAAATTTTATTTGATACTAATTTTATTAATTTCTGACCACTTGAAGTTGAGATATTGGGGTTAACGCACCACTACCCCAAAATCCAGGACAAAATCCGAGAATTTCCCGGACAAATTAACTAAATAAATGGACCCCTAAAACGTGTAAAAAGTAAATTATTTTTTAATAATCTTTTAGAATGGAGCTTAAAATTTTATTTAATACTAATTTTATTTATTTCTGACCACCCGAAGTGGAGATATTAGGGATAACGCATCACTACCCCCCATTTCCCGGACAATTCCCGGCGATTTCCCGGACAATTCCCGGACATTAGTGTTCGCCCTGTTAGTCGTATGCGCGCCTACCGCAGAAATCATTATGAGAATTGTTACTGGTGATACCTCAAACCAGCAAACCAGGACCTGTGCTATTGATATTGTGACTATCGCTGTCCATGTACAAAATCCATGAACCGGTTGGTTCTTTAAAGCCTTCTCTCTGGGAAACGGGTCAACTCGGCCTGTAACCAACTCGGCCCCTGAGTCAAGTCGGCCTCGAGTCAACTCGGCCTGCATTTGTCAAGAAACTTTGGTGAATAGAGAATTCTTTTTGTATTTTGACCAAAGTTTTATTTTCTTAGAATTATCAGTTAGGAATCAGATTTAACTGCACATTTTCGAGCTGCATTGATAAAATAGGTATTTATTTCATATCAAATGTATGCATCCCCATGGGTACGTTTACTAACCGGAATGGACCCAATAACCGGAACGGACCTGGAATAACCGGAACGGACCTTTATTTTAGTCATAAGTTAGAGAATTATATGTCTTTGGTCATATGTATTCTGCTATTAAGTGTTGGTTTAGTTTTAGAATATGCCAGCCGCTTTAGGAAATACTGGGTTTTACCCTGGAATAGTCTTGGCCTAGTCCGGTGATCCTGACCAGATAAAAATTGAGTAATCTTACATGCCTACAATCTAAATGACTTTACTACCAGAATCCCGGAAAGTGTATGCAAGAAAAAGATTCTTTCATTGTTTGGGGACTAGACAGAAAAAATATGTCCTGCAGTACCACTGTCCAGCATCACTGAAGATGTTGTACTGCAACGCTATTGACGGAATTCTCTTTAAAATATCTGTGTGATATAATGGTACCTCTTATTGGCCCGTAACTAACATTTTTTCAGGCAAATAATTGATTTCTTTTTCTCCATTTTTTTGCACCAAACAGATAGTGGGTGCTCGCTAGAACTGTCTCAACAGATGCGGTTCTAACAAGTATCCACAATCTATGTTTTTATGCCAGAATTCAGACAATAATATACACCATTGTAAACCCCACTTTTCTCTATATCAAGTGGAATTTACAGTGTTCACATATTCAAGTATTTCTTGAATCCAAGGTATTCATATCATGGGTATTTTTATGGAATACAAATGACCAAAAACGAAATGTATAGTAATCTATGTTTATAATTGGTTTGCACAGTTGTCACAATTGAACATTGCCACTTTTACTGATATAATTTAATGGTTTTACTAAGAACATGCAAACATATTTGCATTTTTTTTTAAAAAGACTCTGTGTTGTATTGGTTACGCTACTCGTCTCATAAATCAAACAGATTCTAGATGCTCGTTTGAACCGCCCCCATATTGGCGATTCCAACGAGTGCCCACAATCTATTTTTTTTCCAAGAACACAGAAATAATGTATATCACTGTGAACCACACTTTTCTCATTCTAAAGTGTAATGAGTTAATGAGTGTTTCAGCTTTACGTCTCACCAACAGCTAAGGGCATCAGCAACCAATGAACAAAGAAAAATGAAGAACACACAGATGGATATTACATAATGCTTAACATCGTGCTTTAATTTAATCAACAACAATACAACATTATTTTTTCATGAATGAACAATAATAACAATTATAATCATAAAGAAGTAACAAATTATTTCTATCGACCGTGTTATTTCCTTAATGATCTCAGTAATAATATGCCATAAGTAAAAATGGGGTTTACATGGGTACACCTTATTTTTCCAAAAAAAAAAAGATGACTTCTCCAGGAACCTGAAAGATACGGAGAATGATAAAGATAAAAAGATAAAGAAGCTTTATTTAACGTCGCATATTCGAAACAAATAACATAAGCTCTGTAGAGCTTTTATTGCGACAAACAAAGTATCCTCTAACAAATACTTACCTGCCTTCATTTATCTTCCTAGGACTACCCCTGATAATGCGAGCGTCAGCCAAGGGATCTCCTAGTACCATTTTTCACGCCTTTGGTATGGCGCGGCCGGGGATCGAACCCGCGACCTCCCATTCCCGAAGCGGACGCTCTACCACTGAGCTATCGGGGCCGGATGGAAAACGATACAAAACATAACAATAACCGGTGTGATTTAGTGCATTCTTTCAGATCTCCAATATGGTTCCTTTATTTTTTAATTATTTCAGCAGCAAACAAAAGTTGTGGGTGCTCGTCAGAAAACCCTCAATGAGGCGGTTCAAACGAGTACCCAGAACCCATGTCTTGCATCAGAAATACAGAAAAAAATGTATTCCCCGGTAAACCCCAGTTTGCTACATATAAAGTGGGGTTTATTTTACGGACGGGACTTGTTCAAGTAATATCTATATAAAGGATGATTTGAAGTGATGTTCATTGAACGGACATGTTTTTGTGATGTTATAGCATGCATGGTAAGCATTTTGCACGATTTTTAAAATTTTCTTTTCCAGCAAATCAGTTTTACAGGAGAACAGTAAGGTTTGCGGGGGTACAAAAAGTGTTATGTCCCGCCAACATTGAAGGTCATGTGTACACGGGACCTCATTTCAAATACTCATCCAAACCGGCACAGAACATGGACATTGGCTTCATGGTGCTATATATGGTGCCTGGTTTAATCTATGCTAAATTTTTAAAGGCCTTTGAGTGAGTATAATACAGAATCTTTCATCCAAACTTGCCTCCTCTCACTCTTAATTTCCCTACTACCTCATATATTCAGTATATTCATTAGATAATTGGATAAAATAATGATTTTAAAGGTCCGTTCCGGTTATTCCAGGTCCGTTCCGGTTATTGGGTCCATTCCGGTCCATTCCGGTTAGTAAACGTACCGCATCCCAATCACAGGTTAACATTCATTTCGGGTCTGTGACATAGGCACTTGGTTTCATAGAGAAAAAAAAAGGTAGAGGGTAGCTTTTTTTTCTCTATGAAACAAGTGCCTTTGGTCTGTGAGTAATTTTCCAGTCTAGTAAAAATACCACATCACATCTTTTAAAAGTATTTGTTATGACTTATTCTAAATGATATTAACTTGCTGTCCACTAATTGATTAGAAATGTAAATGTTGTGTGTGACAATCCGACCTTGCCGTCGAGGTCTGCTGTAAAAGATGTATGCAATATGAATAAACAGACAGAAAGGACACGCATATAAAATAGTATGTAGTAGCATATCATTTCATTAAGGACACGTCCATCAAGCTAAATTCATACTGGGGTCCGACTTGACCAGACCGAGTTGACCCAGCCGAGTTGACTCAGGCCGACTTGACTCAGGGCCGAGTTGACCCGGATTCTCTCTCTGTGACGTGCGGTTGGGAGGGGGGGGGGTAATCTGATTTTTTCCTGCTACATAGGCTGGGACCCAGCATTAAGTGCTCGACCCAAAAATGTTAACAGTGTACTCCTAAAAATATCCGCCCATAGAGGCTTGAAGAAATATATGGGCTGCATGATGCTTCCACGCAGAGCTGAATCCGGCCGCACACTTGTACTGGTAAATCGCTGAGAGGATCTAAGCCTGTCCAGGAACCGCGGTACAAGGCGGATCGTCCATGCTAATAAACCCAATTGGTTTCATTGGGCGACAGGGCTTGAGATGTCATTTCATCTCAATGTCGGGTAAAAGTCCCACAAAATTGGAAGCAACGTCTCCAAAATGACCTTTACAGTGTTGACGGGGACGTTAAACCTCAAATCAAACAAAACAAACAAGCTCCTAAAAATATCCGTTATATCATGACCACCAGAAATATCTGCAAATTTCAACATACCCTAAAAAATATTCCCTAATGATATCGGCTTGCCTTCTGTCAAGAAAACAAAATGTGTTTTAAACTAATTTCTGCCTATAATGATTGTATTTTGTAACAAAAGAGCTTTAACAGTTTCTAACATTGCAGCTCTGTAATTACTATAAAACTACTGAATTGTTGTGCAGCTCGGACCCATTATGCACAATGTGGGTGGAAAATTTTGTATTGATTATAATTGAATTGAAAGCAGCTTAAACATGTGAAAGCCTCTAAATTTGACGAATTTATGTCAAGTGTGCAGAAAATACCTTAAACAAGTACCTGGGTTTCTCGTTAACATTTACAAAAACTGTTATAAAGTTTCACTAAAATGATGTTACGTTTCTAAAAGCAATACATTCAACTATTGCTTTTTATGCCCCCGCATCGGCATGATGCCGGGGGCATATAGTTTTCGGTTTTCCATACGTGCTTACATGTGTACGTCCCTCTGTACGTGTGTGTGTACGTACGTATGTACATACATGATCCTGTAACCTCAGGTTAAGGTTTTTGTAACAGGTAGAGCCTAAACCTTTTAGAACTCATATTGTCCTAACAATCTGATGGAACTGGTTCATCTTTGTTATGATGATAGATATAGGACCAAAGTTTTATTAAGTGCATGTAATACCCCCACTGTCTGTGACCTCAAGGTAGACCTGAACATTTTAGAACTCCTATTTTCCAAACCATTTGATAGAATTGGTTCATATTTGGTATGATTATAGATATAGGTCCAAAGTTTTATTCAGCGATACCCGCACCCATGTCTATGACCTCAAGGTCAAGGTCATGGACTTAGAAATTTTCCATGTTAAAGACTCCAGTTAAGGTATTTGTACCTGGTAGAACCTGAACTTTTATGATGGCTTTGGTTCATATGATGATAGATATAGGTACAATGTTTTATTCAGCAATACCCCCACCCATGCCTGTGACCTCAAGGTCAAGGTCACAGCCTTAGACAATTTTAATGTTAAAGATTTTGAAGAGCTCAAATTTTCCAAACCATATTATGGATTTTGCTTATATATGCTATGATGATAGATACAGGTCCAAATGTTTATTTGGCAATACCCCCACTCATGCCTATGGCTTCAAGGTCAAGGTCACAGACTTAGAACTTTTTAATTAGATATTTTAAGAGTTGATATTTTCCAAATCGTGTGATGGATTGAGTTTATATTTAGTATGATGTTAGATACCTGTTCATTTTATTCAGCGATACCCTCACCCATGCCCATGAGCTCAAGGTCACAGACTTAGAAATTTTTAATTAGATATTTTAAGAGTTTATATTTTCCAAATCATATGATGAATTAAGTTTATATTTGGTATGATGATTGATACTGGTCCAATACCCCCACCCATGCACATGCCCTAAAGGTCAAGGCACAGACAAAGAAACTTTTTTATTTAAAGTTTATTAAAAGCTCATACTCACCAAACCATATAGATTTGCTTCATATTTGGTATGATGATAGTAACAGGTCCAAAGTTGTATATACCCCCACCCCTGACCTCAAGGTCAAGGTCACAGACTTAGTCTTATTATGCTTTTAAAGTTTTATGGCTCATATTTATAGATTGGCTTCATATTTGAAATGATGATAGTGTTTCCCCCAGACTTGGAAAAGGGCAGGGTGCTGGTTCAGAAAAAGGGCACTTTCAATGCGTGAAAGCTGTCTAAAAGGGCATTTTGTTACCATCATGTTTTTAAGGGAGCCTTAATCAAGGCTTTACAAGCTTTACAGCCAATACTTAAGAGCAGACTATAGCCTACTATGATAATTCAGGGCGTCAAGTTACCTATATTTACCTATATTTTCCTATATTTAAGGCCATTACCTATAATAACCTATAAAATCCTATATTTTACCAAAATACCTATAAATACCTATAATTTGGAATTTTGTGTAAGCAAGGAATACTAAGTTTCTAAAGAATCTTTGACAGTAGATGTTTCTAAAGAATCTTTGACAGTAGATATTTTCTATAATATTTGAGCTTACTAAGCTTTTTCCTTTTAGGAATTTGTATTCTTTTTTGGTGTAGCAACCCAGTCCAGCCCAGCTTTTGGAAAGCTTTAGCTAGTGGAAGTTCTACTATTTTTCAAATTTGAAATATTCCATTTTGTTTTTACTATCGTTTCTTTATGAAAATTAAACAAGTTTTTGCCATTTTTTTTTTGCAGACGAGCTATTGTGATCAGTCACCATCCACCGTCTTCCCCTATCCGTGCGTCCATCTGTTCCTCCACAATTCCTTCAAATGACATCTCCTAAGCCCCTAAATAGATTTTGACCAAACTTGACAGAAACCATCTTTGGGTGGTCATCTCTCAAAGTTGTTCAATGAATTTCAATCCAAGCTGAATTCTCACAGGCTAGTGTAGTTTATATTTTCTTGTCCTTTGGGATCATTGATTCCATTGTGGAATTTTGAAAATATTTGAGGGTCACTGATGAGGCCGTAATGGCCGAAACAAGCTAGTCTGGCCAAGAAAACATGTACACTCCATATTTTCCAGTTCTGTTGTGTATTCCTTGCTTCCAAAGGAAAACCCTTTCTAGAACATATTTGATGTCACTACAGCTGTTGTCTGGGAATGTGTGGCGGCGGTAAAAAGTCTCCTTGCTCTACATCATAATGTAGTTTATATTTTCTTGTCCTTTGGGCTCATTGATTCTATTGTGGAATTCTTAAAATATTTGAGGGTCACTGATGAGGCCTAAATGGCCGAAACTAGCTAGTCTGGCCCAGAAAACATGTACACTCCATATTTTCCAGTTGTGTCATGTATTCCTTGCTTCCAAAGGAAAACCCTTTCTAGAACATATTTGTATGAAATTAAGTTGCAGTATTTCTGCAGAAATATTGTGACATGATTCTGACATGAAACCTGTATGAAAAATTTTCAAATAGAATTTCCACATAGAATTTTCACTTAAATTTTGTATTTGAGTCGGGATTCAGGTGGGAATCAGTGTGGAAAAACTTGTGAAATATGTAAATTAGCAGGAAAATTGATCCAGGAAGCCTTTAGAAAAAAACAGACAGGATTTCTGTATATATTACTGACAGGATTCCTTCATGGTTCCTGCGTGAATTGTTGGCAGGATTCCTGAATGAATTATTGACAGGATTTCTGCTTGAGCTTGTGACAGTATTACTGTCTGTATATTCCTGCAGGATTGCTGCTAATTTAAATAGTTGGTCCAGTTTCATTAACAAAACACAATCATCTTAACATCACTATAAACATTTGGAGTTTTTATCTATACACAATAAGGAAGGAATATACTTGTGCTGGAAAAGAACATACAAAAACCTTGCATTCTACTTATATGTAAACTTTCATGTAACTCTTGAATTTGAATCCTTGGCTTTCCAAAGATTCATTGTGACCTAATAACTTCAGTCTGCAAACAAATACATAAATATGTAGGTGGGGTGCAATCTTTGCAGTTTGCAAACATAAAACTTTTGACATCCCACTAGTTAAGCATTTAATCAATTTAAAACACTGCTAATCTAATATACCAAAAGTGACTCACAGTGTCATTCAAAATATAGTTGGAAATTCTTAGAACAGCTTTATACTTTATATTCAAAGCTAGCCATCATCCCTGATGCCTTTGAATGTGTTATAGGGAGTGCTCCTGCCAAAATATTATGTTTCAGAAAGTGATTATGCTCTGTTTTCATGCCAGACTTTTAAACAGAGATTTGGTTAACATTTTCATGCAGAATTTCTGTTACGATCTGGCCATTTTCCTTGTGGAATATGTAACCAAATTCCATATACTGCTAGAGTCAGAGAGGAAAAAAGAGTTCCACCATGATTTCTGTAACTGTCCACAAAGATTCCATATGGAATCATCTCTGAATTTTTTCGGGTGGTTGCCACAGCACACAAAAATCGGGAAAAATTAGAAAAAATCCTTTAAAAATCTTCTTGTCTGAAACCAGAAGGCCCAGGTCTTTGATATTTGGTATGAAGCTTCATCTAGTGGGTCTCTACCAAGATTGTTGAAATTATAGCCCTAGGGCCAAAACTGGCTCTGCCCCAGGGCCCACTGGTTTTACATAGGCTTATATAGGGATAACCTTAAAAAATCTCCTTGTCTGAAACCAGAAGGTTCAGGCTTTGATATTTGGTATGGTGCTTTGTATAGTGGACCTTTACCAAGATTGTGCAAATTATAGCCCTGGGACCAAAAATTGACCCTCCACACGGCCTACTTGTTACACTATGGCTCACATCAGCAATCTAGGGCCATCAAGGTCCTCTTGTTTAAAGGGAAGAATGTTGCATGTTTTATCATATATCATATAGACACATCTCTTGTTCCAAGAAATAGATAAGGTGGTTATCTGATGATATTTAAGTAGATCACTCAGTTCTGTATAAACATCCAATGAGAGCATTCATTAGAATCACCTATTAAGGACTGATTTTTATGGAGATTAATTAAAGATTTTTTTCTTAATTATAACCAGCTGACCAACTTATCTATTTCTATATGTTGTATTATTAATAAAAGAGAGAGCTGGTAGGTGGTGGTGGAAAAATACAAATCTGGCTTGTTTTCTTCAGTGTAGGCAACCTATAATATCCTATATTTCTGGCCGCTAGATACCTATATTTCTGGACCTAACCTATATTTTTGACTCCTAATATCACTTGACGCCCTGATAATTAAAAGGCTTCTTTTATATTCAGGAACTTTTTCTGACAGATTTCTCCAGAAAAATGCTTTCACACAAACAAAGGGCAACAGGGTGGGTGAGAAGGGCAGCAGGGTGGACCAGAAGGGCAGCAGGGTGCAGCACCCTGCTATAACTCATTAGGTGGAATTTTGGATGATAGATACAGGTCCTAAGTCTCATTCACTCATACCAACGACCCTGCCCATGACCTCAAGGTCAAGGTCACACACTTATTTTGTTGCAACATGGATTTTCGGGGTGAGGCGGGGCCCTTGGCGGGGGCTTTGTGTCGTCTGGACACATTTCTAGTTAAAGAAAAATAATACAATTTTGTTGAAATACCGGTAAGGGATATTTGCTGCAGGGTGTAATGACGGCGCTCCATGCTGGGCACCTCCACGCTGGGAACGTTTGCTCCACCGTGGGCACACTCTTTTCCTACAGTTGCAGCTATACTTAGACTGGTTGCTCGGTTCATTAAAATTGGAGCAAATTTTCACAGGGTCTTTTCGTCCCTTGAATTCAAAGAAAACCTACAGAAGCATTAATTATTTGTCATTGCCATTTTCTTAGCTCCCGTTGTGTAGAAGTCAAATTATGACCGTACAACTTAAAGTTGTGGGTGTAGACTTTTATACTTATAGGAATGCGATTGGCACTTTAAAGCCGTTATTAGGTGTATTTATAGCTTCGCAAGGGAAATTACCATAGAATTGGAACCACAAGAAAATGCTATTTAATTTTAAATAGCCGCATTCAGCGTTTGATTTTCTGTAATATCTAAATAAAATAGGATAATGTAAATTTATTTCACAAAAAATGTTGTTTTAAACGTTTAAGGTACTTTATTTTTCGTATTTTATTATAAATACTTATCAATTTGAGACACCACCTTTACTTAAACAAACATAACGACTGATATATGAATATTGATCTATTTCCTTCGCAAACTGCTAGTTTTTTTTTTCTTGATACTGTGGAAAGCTCAACACTAAATTTAAGTCTTACATGCATTAAGGTAAACCGTTTTCAAATCACGTGAAGTTAAATTTATTTCAAGTCGGTTTTAATGTACTGGAAAATTTGCTTGAACTCTGCTTGCCATGGAGCAACAATGGTCCTATTTATGCCGTTGCTCCACCCTGGGAACGTTAGCGACGTATTGGAGCGTTTCCTTAAACTGTGCTGGACATGTAGTGACTTTCGACCTATTCTTGCTGGTGCTCAACCCTGGGCACAATATCAGTCGTATTGGTACGTTTCCTTGAACTCTGTGCTGGACTGATGGATCGACAACGGACCTATTCCTGTCGTTGCTCCACGCTGGGTACGTTGGCAGTCGTAGGGATACTGTTGCTTAATCTGTGCTGAACATGGTGCGACAGCAGCTGCTAAATCCTGTGTAAGTTAGAAGTCGTATTGGAACGTTTCTTTGAACTATGCTGGACATGTAGCGGGAATGGACCTATACCTGCCATTGCCTCGCTCCGAGCTGGGCACACTAAATATATTTCCAGAGCGCTAGAATGCTCTCTGCTGGGAACAGGCCGGCCTCGCTCCGCGCTGGGCACACTATATATATTTCCAGAGCGCTCGCATGCTCTGTGCTGGGAACAGAACATCTATAAGACCATTGGCGGCTTTACTCCACGCTGGGCACACTATATATATGACCAGAGTGAGTGCTCGCATGCTCTGTGCTGGAAACAGAACAACTATAAGACCATTGTTGTCCTCGCTCCACGCTGGGCACACACCATATATTTCCAGAGCGCTCGCTTGGTCTGTGCTGGGAACAGAACAACTATAAGACCATTGTTGGCCTCGCTCCACGCTGGGCACACAATATATATTCCCAGAGCGCTCGCTTGGTCTGCGCTGGTAACAGAACAACTATAAGACCATTGTTGGCCTCGCTCCACGCTGGGCACAATTATATATTTCCAGAGTGCTCGCATGCTCTCTGCTGGGAACTGAACAACTGTAAGACCATTTTTGTCCTCGCTCCACGCTGGGCACACAATATATATTTCCAGAGCGCTCGCTTGGTCTGTGCTGGGAACAGAACAACTATAAGACTATTGTTGGCCTCGCTCCACGCTGGGCACACTATATATATTTCCAGAGTGCTCGCATGCTCTCTGCTGGGAACTGAACAACTATAAGACCATTGCCGGCCTCGCTCACGCTGGGCACACTATATTTATTTCCAGAGTGCTCGCATGCTCTTTGCTGGGAACAGAACAACTATAAGACCATTGTTGGCCTCGCTTCACGCTGGGCACACTGTATATATTTCCAGAGTGCTCGCATGCTCTGTACTGGGAACAGAACAGCTATAAGACCATTGTTGACCTCTCCCAATGCAGGGCACACGATATATATTTCCAGACTGCTCGCATGATCTATGCTGGGAACACAACACTATAAGACAATTGTTGGCCTCGCTCCACACTGGGTACACTATCTATATTTCCAGAGAGCTCGCAATGTCTGTGCTTGGAACAGAACAACTATAAGACCATTGTCGACCCCGCTCCACGCTGGGCACACTACATATATTTCCAGAGTGCTGGCATGCTCTGTGCTGGGAACAGAACGACTATAAAACTATTCCCGGCCTCGCTCCACGCCGGGCACACTATATATATTTCCAGAGTGGTCGCATGCTCTGTGCTGGGAACAGAACTTCATTAGACCATTGCCGGCCTCGCTACACGCTAGGCACACTATATATATTTCCAAAGTGCATGAATGATCCGTGCTTGGAGCAGAACAACTATAAGCCATTGCCGGCCTCGCTCCACGCTGGGCACAGTATATATATTTCCAGAGTGCTCGCATGCTCTGTGCTGGGAAGAGAACAAATATAAGACCATTGTTGGCCTCGCTCCGCGCTGGGCACAATATATATATATATCCGGAGCGCTCGCATACTCTGTGCTGCTGCTCCTGTGCTGGGAACAGAACAACTATAAGACCATTGTTGGCCGCGCTCCACGCTGGACAAACTATATACATCTCACGGGCGCTCGCTTGCTCTGTGATGGGAACAGAACAACTACAAGACCATTATTTGCCTCCCTCCATGCTACGCACACTACATATGTTTCCAGAGTGCTCGCATGCTCTGTGCTGGAAACACAACACTATAAGACAATTGTTGGCCTCGCTCCACGCTGGGCACAATATCTATATTTCCAGAGTGCTCGCATTGTCTGTGCTGGGAACAGAACAACTATAAGACCATTGGCGGCCCCACTCCACGCTGGGCACACTATGTATATTTCCAGAGTGCTGGCATGCTCTGTGCTGGGAACAGAACAACTATAAAACCATTCCCGGCCTCGCTCCAAGCCGGGCATACTATATATATTTCCAGAGTGTTCACATGCTCTGTGCTGGGAACAGAACAACAATAACACCATTGCCGGCCTCGCTTCACGCTGGGCACACTATATATATTTCCAAAGTGCTCGAATGATTCGTGCTTGGAATAGAACAACTATAAACCATTGCCGGCCTCGCTCCACACTGGGCACATTATATATATTTCCAGAGTGCTCGCATGCTCTGTGCTGGGAACAGAACAAATATAAGACCATTGTTGGCCTCGCTCCACGCTGGACACACTATATATAATTCTAGAGTGCTCGCATGCTCTGTGCTGGGAACAGAACAACTATAAGACCATTGTTGGCCTCGCTCCACGCTGGGCACATATATAATTCCAGAGCGCTCGCATGCTCTGTGCTTGGAACTGAACAACTATAAGACCATGTTTGGCCTCACTCCACGCTGGGCACACTGTATATATTTCCAGACTGCTCGCATGCTCTGTTCTGGGAACAGAACAGCTTTAAGACCATTGTTGGCCTCTCTCCACGCTGGGCACACTATATTTATTTCCAGAATGCTCGCATGCTCTGTGCTGGAAACTGAACAAATATAAGACCATTGTTGGCCTCGCTCCACGCTGGGCACACTATATTTATTTCTAGAATGCTAGCATGCTCTGTGCTGGGAAAAGAAAACTATCTGACCATTGCCGGCCTCGCTCCTCGCTGGGCATACTATGTATATTTCCAGAGTGTTCGCATGCTCTGTGCTGGGAACAGAACAACTATAAGACCATTGACGGCGTCGCTCTACGCTTGGCACACTATATATATTTCCAGATTGCCCGCATCCTCTATGCTGGGAACAGAACAACTATAAGACCATTGCCGGTCTCGCTCCACGCTGGGCACCTTATATATATTTCCAGAGTGTTCGCATGCTCTGTGCTGGGAACAGAACAACTATAAAAGCATTGCCAGCCTCGCTCCACGCTGGGCACATTATATATATATTTCTAGTGTGCTTGCATGCTCTGTGCGGGGAACAGAACAACTTAAAGACCATTGCCGGCCTCGCTGCACGCTTGGCACACTATATATATTTCCAGAGTGCCCGCATCATCTGTGCTGGGAACAGAACAACTATAAGACCATTGCCGGCCTCGCTCCACGCTGGGCACACTATATATATTTTGCAGAGTGCTCGCATGCTCTGTGATGGGAACAGAACAACTATAAGACCATTGTCGGCCTCGCTCCACGCTGGGCACACTATATATATTTCCAGAGTGCTCGCATGCTCTGAACTGGGAACAGAACAGCTATAAGACCATTGTTGACCTCCCCCTATGCTGGGCACACCATATATATTTCCAGACTGCTCGCATGATCTGTGCTGGGAACACAACACTATAAGACAATTGTTGGATTCGCTCCACACTGGCCACACTATATATAGTTCCAGAGTGCTCGCATTGTCAGTGCTTGGAACAGAATAACTATAAGACCATTGCCGGCCCCGCTCCACGCTGGGCACACTACATATATTTCCAGAGTGCTGGCATGCTCTGTGCTGGGAACAGAACGACTATAAAACTATTCCCGGCCTCGCTCCACGCAGGGCACATTATATATATATTTCCAGAGTGCTCGCATGCTCTGTGCTGGGAACAGAACTTCATAAGACCATTGCCGGCCTCGCTCCACGCTGGGCACACTATATATATTTCAAAAGTGTACGAATGATCCGTGCTTGGAGCAGAACAACTATAAGCCATTGCCGGCCTCGCTCCACGCTGGGAACAGTATATATATTTCCAAAGTGCTCAAATGATTCGTGCTTGGAATAGAACAACTATAAACCACTGCCGGCCTCGCTCCACGCTGGGCACATTATATATATATTTGCAGAGTGCTCGCATGCTCTGTGCTGGGAACAGAACAAATATAAGACCATTGTTGGCCTCGCTCCACGCTGGACACACTATATATATTTCTAGAGTCCTCGCATGCTCTGTGCTGGGAACAGAACAACTATAAGACCATTGTTGGCCTCGCTCCACGCTGGGCACATTATATATAATTCCAGAGTGCTCACATGCTCTGTGCTTGGACTGAACAACTATAAGACCATTGTTGGCCTCACTCCAAGCTGGGCACAATATATATAATTCCAGACTGCTCGCATGCTCTATGCTGGGAACAGAACAGCTTTAAGACCATTGTTGGCCTCTCTCCCCGCTGGGCACACTATATATATTTCCAGAATGCTCGCATGCTATGTGCTGGAAACTGAATAAATATAAGACCATTGTTGGCCTCGCTCCACGCTGGGCACACTATATTTATTTCCAGAATGCTAGCATGCTCTGTGGTGGGAAAAGAAAAACTATCTCACCATTGCCGGCCTCGCTCCTCGCTGGGCACACTATGTGTATTATGTGTTCGCATGCTCTGTGCTGGGAACAGAACAACTATAAGACCATTGACGGCCTCGCTCTACGCTTGGCACACTTTATATATTTCCAGAGTTCCCGCATCCTCTGTGCTGGGAACAGAACAACTATAAGACCATTGCCGGCCTCGCTCCACGCTGGGCACACTATATATATTTCCAGAGTGTTCGCATGCTCTGTGCTGGGAACAGAACAACTATAAAAGCATTGCCGGCCTCGCTCCACACTGGGCACACTATATATCTTTCCAGAGTGCTCGTATGCTCTGTGCTGGAAACAGAACAACTATTAAACCATCGCCGACCTCGCTCCCCGCTGGGCACACTATATATATTTCCAGAGTGCTCACATGCTCTGTGCTGGGAACACAACAACTATAAAACCATTGCCAGCCTCGCTCCACGCTGGGCACACTATATATATTTCTAGTGTGCTGGCATGCTCTGTGCGGGGAACAGAACAACTTAAAGACCATTGCCGGCCTCGCTCCACGCTTGGCACACTATATATATTTCCAGAGTGCCCGCATCCTCTGTGCTCGGAACAGAACAACTATAAGACCATTGCCGGCCTCGCTCCACGCTGGGCCACTATATATATTTTGCAGAGTGCTCGCATGCTCTGTGATGGGAACAGAAGAACAATAAGACCATTGTCGGCCTCGCTCCACGCTGGGCACACTATATATATTTCCAGAGTGCTCGCATGCTCTGTACTGGGAACAGCTATAAGACCATTGTTGAACCCCCCCCCCCCCTATGCTGGGCACACCATATATATTTCCATACTGCTCGCATGATCTGTGCTGGGAACACAACACTATAAGACAATTGTTGGATTCGCTCCACACTGGGCACACTATCTATTGCCGGCTCCGCTCCACGCTGGGCGCACTACATATATTTCCAGAGTGCTGGCATGCTCTGTGCTGGGAACAGAACGACTATAAAACCATTGCCAGCCTCGCTCCACGCAGGGCACACTATATATATTTCCAGAGTGCTCGCATGCTCTGTGCTGGGAACAGAACTTCATAAGACCATTGCCGGCCTCGCTCCACGCTGGGCACACTATATATATTTCCAAAGTGTACGAATGATCCGTGCTTGGAGCAGAACAACTATAAGCCATTGCCGGGCTCGCTCCACGCAGGGTACAGTATATATATTTCCAGAGTGCTCGCATGCTCTGTGCTGGGAAGAGAACAAATATAAGACCATTGTTGGCCTCGCTCCGCGCTGGGCACAATATATATATTTCCGGAGCGATCGCATGCTCTGTGCTGGGAACAGAACAAATATAAGACCATTGTCGGCGTCGCTCCACGCCGGACACACTATATATATTTCCAGAGTTATCACTTGCTCTGTGCTGGGAACAGAACAAAAATAAGACCATTGCCGGCCTCGCTTCCCGCTGGGCACACTATATATATTTCCAAAGTGCTCGCTCCACGCTGGGTACACTATAAATATTTCCAGAGTGCTCGCATGCTCTGTGAAGGGAACAGAACAACTATAAGACCATTACCGGCCCCGCTCCACGCTGGGCACACTTCATATATTTCCAGAGTGCTGGCATGCTCTGTACTGGGAACAGAACGGCTATAAAACTATTCCCGGCCTCGCTCCACGCCGGGCACACTATATATATTTCCAGAGTGCTCGCATGCTCTGTGCTGGCCAGGTCGCTTGAATTGTGCTGGAGGTGGAGCGACTATTATCCCTACTCCTGCCACTGCTCCACGCTGGGCACTTTCACAATCTTAATGGCGTTGTCGCACAGAGCGTGCGACAGATCCAGTAGAATATGTACCGCTCCCAGCGTGGAGTATTAGCAGGAATAGGTATTATACGCTCCAATAATGCCGTCGCTCCATGCTGGGCACCTCCACTCTCAGAACGGCCACTCATTTGTCCAATAGAACGGTTGATTTATTGACTTCATATTCACCCACCCGTATCGAAACCATTAAACTACAGGACCTTAATAATCCTGAGCTGTTGGGCACGTTAGCAGTCGTACCAGAGTACTGTAGCGTTCGCTTGAACTGTGCTAGGCGAGGAGCAACTATAACACCTATTCCTGGCATTGCTCCACGCTGAAGTCGTACTGGATCGTTTGCTTGAAATATGCTTGATTGTAGCGACTGTTAGACCTATTAGGCTATCCTTTCTCTACGCTGGGCAAGTTATTAGTCGTACTGAAGCAATCTCTTGAACTCTGCTCAACATAAAATGACTTAAGACCTATTTCTCCCTGTTTCTACCCTTGCTCCACGCACGGCACGTTAGCATCAAACTGGAGCGTTTGCTTTAACGGTGCTATTGATGGAGCGACTCTAAGACTCTTTTTCAGCCCTTGCTCAATGCTGGGTGTGTTAGCAATCGAAATGGAGCATTTGCGTTCACAGTTCTGGACATGGAGCGACTTTAGACCCGTGAGGGCCTGAGAGAAAAATATGAGGATTTTATATTTAAAGCTTTTACTTGTAGCAATGTTACTTATTTGAGTTGTTTCCCTTGTTTTATTGGTGGACTGAACGTGTCATTTTATGGAAATTCGTAAACGATCTGATTTATATTTGATTATCCTGCATTTGTTGGCATTATATTTGTTTGTATGCCTATTGTTCAATGTTTAGATTGACTTCGGCAGACAAATGTTACTCAAAGTATTGCCAACGGATGCAAGGTTTCCATATCATGCTTATAAGATTCATTTAATATATATATATATATATATATATATATATATATATATATATATATATATATATATATATATATATATATATATATATATATATATATTGCGTGCAGCAGGGTTAGAAACAGCTATATTGACATTATTTATAACATGCGTCTATTCCTGCCGTTGCTTTGAGAAGTAGAAGTAAAAGAAAGATCAGGAATTGCTACAATTAACTTACTCCACCCATAAAAGACACCAAAGGGAAAGAAATACAAACATTAAGCGACCAGACCATAATGGAAACCTAAACAAAGGAAGGCCATAAGGACAGTTACTTTCCCCCAAAATGGCCATATGGCCATCCAAAACCAAAAGACACAAGTGATACATACAGTAAGTAACAAACAACAACATAAATAAATCGCCACAGAAGAGCCGACTTGGAACGGTCAGTGGAAGATTTCCACTGGGGGGCTTAAATCGATTTTACGTGGCCACAATCCTCGCCCTTACTTCCGTCGAGATTTAGACAAATAATTTGTTCAGTCCGCATGAAGGCCTCCTAACTCATCAGTGCAACATCTCCGTGAACACAAAAATCAAAGAAACACAGAGGTGAGACAACGGTGAGGACTCGACAGCAAGAAACCACTGAAATGCTGGAGCAAAAGAAAACCAACAGTTAGACTCCGATGAGCCCGACCAGAGTCAGAGCATCAAGCACCAACCAACATTATCTCTCTAATTTTCAATAAGCCTTTACGTTGGAGCCGTCATAGAATCTGAGGCCTGACCCACCGGCGTGCAATTAAAGAGGGAAGCAAAGTTGCCAACCGTGATTGGGTTAACTAACATGCATGCAGTCTATATTGTCATATTGTTTTTTTTTTTTTTTTTTTTTTTTTTTTTGTAATTAGAGGTTTAACGTCCCCGTCAAAACTGTAAAGGTCATTTTGGAGACGTTGCTTCCAATTTTGTGGGACTTTTATAGTAGTCGCAGATAAGATCGAATGGGTGGAGCTATTCAGGTGTTGTCAATATGTCAAATTCGCTGAGTCCGCCGAGTGCCTTTCGCACGCTTTCTTCAAGCAATCGAAATGGTCATATACTCTGAGTACGCCACAGCTATGCTTGTGTTACAGTTGAATTCATAGAATCGGGTGACTTGGATTACCTTTTTGTTAATGGAATATTCCTAAGGCAGGTACAAACGATAGCTTCGCCTAGTCAATCTTATCTGCGAGTACAATACCCGACATTGAGATGAAATGACATCTTAAGCCCAATGTAACAAATAGGCCGCCTCGCACCGCGATTCCTGGACAGGCTTAGAGTCTCTAAGCGGTTTACCAGTACTAGTGTGCTGGTCGGATTCATCTCTGCGTGGAAGCATCATGCAGCCCATATATTTCTTCAAGCCCCTATGCGCGGGGGCCGGCGGATTCTAACTGCAATTGAGCGACAATGGGCCTATTCCTGCCGTTGCTCCACCCTGGGAATGTTAGCAGTCGCATTGGTACGTAGACTTGAACTTCACGTGTCGTGGTGCGACAATGAGCCTATTCCTGCCGTTGCTCCACCTTGGGATGGGTGTTTTTGAGTTTTACGTCCCACCAACAGCTAAGGTGATACGGAGACGGGACCTCGGTTTAAAGACTCATCCGAAAGTCTGGAGAAGCCCGGGATCGATCCTGCGACCCCTGGTTTCCAAGGCGAGTAGCGTAAATACTGCACCACGGAGGCTTCTATGCTCCACCTTGGCAGTCGTACCGGTACGTAGGCTTGAACAATACGCCCTTCCTGCCGTTGCTCAACCCTGGGAACCTGGGCAGTCGTATTGGTGCGTTCCCAGCAGGCACATGACGAAATTGTGACGTCACATCAACGTCGATGCAACGTCATGACGTTCATACAACGTCGCATGAACGTCGGTTGACGTTACACCGACGTTGATTTGACGTTGCCCTGGCGAAGTGTGCTTGCAGGGTTAGCATTAACTGTATCTGTGATGGAACGACAATGGGCCGATTTCTTGCCGTTGCTCCACCCTGGGAACGTTGGCAGTGGTATTGGAAAGTAAGCTTGAACTGTACCTATCATGGAGCGATAATGGGCCTAGTCCTGTCGTTGCTCCACGCTGGGAACGTTAGGAGTCGTATTGGTACGTTAGCTTGAATTGTTCCTGTCGTGGAGCGACAATGGGCCATTCCTGTCGTTGCTCCACCCTGGGAACGCTAGAAGCCGTATTGGTACGTTAGCTTTAGTTGTTCCGGTCGTGGAGCGACAATGGTCCTATTCCTGCCATTGCTCCACCCTGGGATCGTTTGTGTTTTGTGTTGGAGTTTAACGGCCCAGTCAAAACGATTTAGGTCATTTTTGAGGCGGTCAGTTTACGTACCCAACCACACTTTCCTGGGCAGGCTTTTACGTAAGCGGATAACCAGTTCAGTGCACATTCTTCAGCCAGAAACTGAAAACCGCAATTTCTTGAATCAGCGGAAGGGAGAGAATGACCGTAGAAAAGATTTCATGATCGATCTCCACGAAAGAATGTTGCCGACCCCGGCAGGAATCGAACCCGCGTCCTCCTGATCACCAGTCAGACGCGCATCCGACTTAGCTACCGAGGCCGGCCTGCGATCGTTTGGAGTGGTTATTCCAACTCTACCTGTCATAGAACGACAATGGGCCTATTCCTGTTGTTATTCCACCCTGGGAACGTTGGGATTGGTTCTGGCACGTTAGCTTGAACAGCACCTGTTATCTGGGGGCGACAACGGGCCTATTCCTGTTGTTGCTCCACCCTGGGAACGTTAGCAGTTAGCTTGCACCGTACCTGGTATAGCGCGACAATTGGCCTGGTCCACGCTGCGAACGTGGTACTAAAAGTTTAGTTTAGGGTCCTTTCACTATCGTTAATGAGAATTGTGTAAAAAACTTGAGTATCCGCAGAAAAAAAAGCAAAAAACACCTGGTGTTTCATTGCAAGACAGTTTTGTGCTGGTATATCGATTCTGTCCGTTCGCTCCACGCTGGGAACGTTCCAATGTTGCAGTGTGTAATGCCACCGGCGCTCCATGCTGGGCACTTCCACGCTCAGAACGGCCACTCCTTTGTATCCAATAGAACCGTTGGTTTATTAATTTCATATTAACCCGCCCGAATCGAGACCATTGAACTGCAGGACCTTAATAATCCTGAGCTGTTGGGCACGTTAGCAGTCGTACCAGAGTACTGTAGCGTTCGCTTAAACTGTGCTAGGCGAGAAGCAAAACCTATTCCTGTCATTGCTCCACGCTGGGCACAATACATATAGCAGTCGTACTGGATCGTTTGCTTGAAATATACTGGATGCGTAGCGACTGTTAGACCTATTAGGCCGTCCGTTCACCACGCAAGGCAAGTAAGTAGTCGTACTGAGGCAATCTCTTGAACTATGCTCTAAGTAAGAAATATTTCTCCATATTTCTACCCTTGCTCCACGCTGGGCACTTTAGGCTCAAACTGGAGCGTTTGCTTTAACGGTACTATTGATGGAGCGACTGTAAGACCCTTTCAGCCCTTGCTCACCGCTGGGTACGTTAGCAATCGAACTGAAGCGTTGGCGTTAACATTTCTGGAGCTAGACCTGTGATGGCCGATTTTTTTTATATTGAAAGCTTTTACTTGTAGCAACGTTACTTATTTGAGTTGTTTCCCTTGTTTGTTGGTGAACTGTGGATAAATGACTGAACATGTTATTTTATGGAAATTCGTAATCGATGTGATTTATATTTGATCAACTTGCATTTTTTTGCATTTTATTTGTTAGTATGCCTATTGCTCAATGTTTAGATTGGCTTTGGCAGACAAATGTTTCTCAGAGTATTGCAAACGGATGCAAGGTTTCCCCATCATGCTTATGAGATTCATTTAATATATATATTAGCTGTATTAACACTTTATATAGGGTAGCCCCTATGTGCTTATAGCGCCCGGTTACCTTAAAAACCCGTTCAGTCACTCACTTTATATAACTCAATGCTCCACACTGGGAACATATCGGTGTTGAGATTTAACGTCGCCGTCAACACTGTAAAGGTCATTTGGAGACGTTGCTTCCAATTTTGTGGGACGTTTTAGAAGGCCTTCATGCGGACTGAAATAATTATTTGTCTTGATCGCGATGGAATAAGGGCGAGGATAGTGGCCATGTAAAATTGATATAAAGGTGCATTATTGAGATATCTGGAAAAAATGCTTCGAAAAATAAAATACATATAGCCGGTATTTTTCTTTAAAACAATACAAATTAATGCATTTTATGCAAAAATGCGAACAATTATGATGACAGGTAAACGAGTTTGAGAGGGATTCCCTAACTAGGTTTCGCACACTAGTTAGATCTATTTTTAGTTCGTGACAAAAATAGAATCCCCATATATGACGCTATGCGACGTTCATTTTTGGCCTTGTGTGCTTAGGCCATGCCTGAATCGGAAGACGCTGAATACTCGCTTCACGCTGGGCACAGTATATATATTTCCTGAGTGCTCGCATGCTCTGTGCTGGAAACAGAACAAATATAAGACCATTTTTGGCCTCGCTTCACGCTGGGCACACAATATATATTTCCGGAGTGCTCGCATGCTAAGTGCTGGGAAAGAACAGCTATAAGACCACTGTTGGCCTCGCTCCACGCTGGGCACACCATATATATTTCCAGAGTGTTCGCATGTTCTGTTCTGGGAACAGAACACTATTAGACAATTGTTGGCCTCGCTCCACGCTACGCACACTATCTATATTTCCAGAGTGCTCGCATCGTCTGTGCTGGTAACAGACCAACTATAAGACCATTGCCGGCCCCGCTCTACGCTGGGCACACTACATATATTTCCGAGTGCTCTCATGCTCTGTGTTGGGAACAAAACAGGTATAAGACCATTCTTGGCCTCGCTCCATGCTGGGCACTCCATATTTATTTCCAGAGTGCTCTCATGCTCTGTGCTGGGAACAAAACAGGTATAAGACCATTCTTGGCCTCGCTCCATGCTGGGCACTCCATATTTATTTCCAGAGTGCTCTAATGCTCTGTGCTGGGAACAAAACAGCCATAAGACCATTCTTGGCCTCGCTCCATGCTGGGCACCCCATATATATTTCCAGAGTGCTCTCATGCTTTGTGCTGGGAACAAATAAGCTATAAGACCATTCTTGGCCTCACTCCATGCTGGGCACACCATATGTATTTCCAGAGTGCTCGCATGCTCTGTGCTGGGAACAGAACAACTATAAGACCATTGTTGGCCTCGCTCCACGCTGGGCACACTATCTATATTTCCAGAGTGCTCGCATTCTCTGTGCTTGGAACAGAACAACTATAAGACCATTGCCGGGCCCGCTCCACGCTGGGCACACTATATATATTTCCAGAGTGCTGCCATGCTCTGTGCTGGGAACAGAACAACTATAAAACCATTGCCGGCCTCGCTCCACACCGGGCACACTTTATATATTTTCAGAGTGCTCGCATGCTCTGTGCTGGGAACAGAACAACTATAAGACCATTGTTGGCCTTGCTCCAAGCTGGGAACACTATATATATTCCAAAGTGCTCGAATGATATGCTGCAGGGTGTAATGACGGCGCTCTATGCTGGGTACCTCCACGCTGGGAACGTTTGCTCCACCGTGGGCACACTTTTTTCCTACAGTTGCAGCTATACATAGACTGCTCGGTTCATTAAAATTTGAGCACATTTTCACAGGGTCGTTTCGTCCATTATAATTGAAAAAAAAAAATCTATAGAAGCATTAATTATTTTTGATTGCAAGTTTATAAGCTCCCGTTGAGTAGAAGTCAAATTATGAAGGTTCAATCTTAAGATGTAGATGTAAATTATTATATGATTGGCACTTTCAAGTTATCATTAGAAAAAGTTGATACGTGTACCTGAACAAGGGAGACAACAATAGAATCGGAACAATAAGAAAAGTTATTCAATATTAAATAGCTATTTTCTCCGTTTCATTTTCAACAATTTATGAAAAATAAAAAACACAAACAAACAATATTCGTTAAAATGTGCTGTTTTAAATGTGATAGTTTTTTGTCTTTCCTTTTGTTTTGTTTTGCGATGAATACTTGTAAGTTTATGAGACACCAGCCTTACTGCAACATACAAATTGACAAATATATATATATATATATATATATTTTCAATGTTCCGTTTTCAAGTCGAGTCCAGTGAAATTTATTTTAAAGGTCTTTTTATAAGTTACAGCTTCTTATAACGACTATATAGGGCCTACGTGTCAGAAACGTCTCAGCATGGGTATTCTTATACAAAGTGAGTGCTCGCATGCTCTGTGCTGGGAACAGAACAACTATAAGACCATTGTTGGCCTCGCTCCACGCTGGGCACACTATATATATTTCCAGAGTGCCCGCATGCTCTGTGCTGGGAACAGAACAGCTATAAGACCATTGTTGACCCCGCTCCACGCTGGACACACCACGTATATTTCCAGAGTGCTCGCATGCTCTGTGCTGGGAACAGAACAACTATAAGACCATTGTTGGCCTCACTCCACGCTGGGCACACTATCTATATTTCCAGACACCTCGCATTCTCTGTGCTTGGAACAGAACAACTATAAGACCATTGCCGGCCCCGCTCCACGCTGGGCACACTATATATATTTCCAGAGTGCTCACATGCTCTGTGCTTGGAACAGAACAACTATAAGACCATTGTTGGCCTCACTCCACGCTGGGCACACTATCTATATTTCCAGACACCTCGCATTCTCTGTGCTTGGAACAGAACAACTATAAGACCATTGCCGGCCCCACTCCACGCTGGGCACACTATATATATTTCCAGAGTGCTCACATGCTCTGTGCTGGGAACAGAACAACTATAAGACCATTGCCGGCCTCGCTCTACGCTGGGCACACTATATATATTTTCATTGAGCTCGCATACTCTGTGCTGGGAACAGAACAACTATAAGACCATTGCCGGCCTCGCTCCACGCTGGGTACACTATATATATTTCCAGAGTGCTCGCATGATCTGTGCTGGAAACAGAACAAATATAAGACCATTGTTGGCCTCGCTCCATGCTGGGCACACTATATATATTTCCGGAGCGTTCGCATGCTCTGTGCCGGGACCAATACAGCTATAAGACCATTGTTGGTCTCGCTCCACGCTGGGCACACTATATATATTTCAAGAGCGCTCGAATGCTCTGTGCTGGGAATAGGCCGGCCTCGCTCCGCGCTGGGTACTCTATATATATTTCCAGAGCGCTCGCATGCTCTGTGCTGGGAACAGAACAACTATAAAACCATTGGCGGCTTTGGTCCATTGCCGGGCTCGCTCTATATATATAACCAGGTGCTTGCATGCTCTGTGCGGGGAACAGAGCAACTAAAAGAACATTGCCGGCCCCGCCCCATGCTGGGCACACTATATAAATTTCCAGAGTGCCCGAATCCTCTGTCCTGGGAACAGAACAACTATAAGACCATTGCCGGCCTCGCTCCACGCTGGACACACTATATATATTTCCAGAGTGTTCGCATGCTCTGTGCTGGGAACAGAACAACTATAAGACCATTGTTGGCGTCGCTCCACGCTGGGCACACCATGTATATTTCCAGAGTGCTCGCATGCTCTGTGCTGGGAACAGAACAACTTTAAGACCATTGTTGGCCTCGCTCCACGCTGGGCACACCATGTATATTTCCAGAGTGCTCGCATGCTCTGTGCTGGGAAACAGAACAGCTATAAGACCATTGTTGGCCTCGCTCCACGCTGGGCACTTTATATATCTTTCCAGAGTGCTCGCATGCTCTGTGCTGGGAACAGAACAGCTATAAGACCATCGTTGGCCTCGCTCCACGCTGGGCACACCATGTATATTTCCAGAGTGCTCGCATGCTCTGTGCTGGGAAACAGAACAGCTATAAGACCATTGTTGGCCTCGCTCCACGCTGGGCACATCATGTATATTTCTATTAAACCATCGCCGACCTCGCTCCCCGCTGGGCACACTTTATATATTTCCAGAGTGCTCAAATGCTCTGTGCTGGCTACACAATAACTATAAAACCATTGCCGGCCCCGCTCCACGCTGGGCACACTATATATATTTCCAAAGTTCTCGAATGCTATGTGCTTTGAACAGAACAACTCTAAACCATTGCCGGCCTCGCTCCACGTTGTGCACAGTATATATATTTCCAGAGTGCTCGCATGCTCTGTGCTGGGAACAGAACAACTATAAGACCATTGCCGGCCGCGCTCTACGCTGGGCACACTATATATATTTCCGGAGCGCTCGCATGCTCTGTGCTGGGAACAGAACAGCTATAAGACCATTGTTGGTCTCGCTCCACGCTGGGCACACTATATATATTTCCAGAGCGCTCGAATGCTCTGTGCTGGGAACAGGCCGGCCTCGCTGGGCACCCTATATATATTTCCACAGCGCTCACATGCTCTGTGCTGGGAACAGAACAAAAATAAGACCATTGGCGGCTTTGCTCCACGCTGGGCACACTATATATATTTCCAGAGTGCTGGCATGCTCTGTGCAGGGAAGAGAACAACTATAAAACAATTGCCGGACTCGCTCCACGCTGGGAACACTATATATATTTCCAGAGTGCTTGCATGCTCTGTGCTTGGAACAGAGCAACTAAAAGACCATTGCCGGCCTCGCCCCATGCTTGACACACTATATATATATCCAAATGCCCGCATCCTCTGTGCTGGGAACAGAACAACTATAAGACCATTCTCGGCCTCGCTCCGGGATTGACACACTATATATATTTCCAGAGTGCTCGCATGCTCTGTGCTGGGAACAGAAAAGCTATAAGACCATTGTTGACGTCGCTCCACGCTGGGCACACCATGTATATTTCCAGAGTGCTCGCATGCTCTGTGCTGGGAACAGAACAGCTATAAGACCATTATTGGCCTCGCTCCACGCTGGGCACACTATATATATTTCCAGAGTGCTCGCATGCTCTGTGCTGGGAACAGAACAGCTAGAAGACCATTGCCGGCTGCGCTCCACGCTGGGTACACTTTATATATTTCCAGAGTGCTCGCATTCTCTGTGCTGGGAACAGAACAACTATAAGTCCCATTGTAGGCCTCGCTCCACGCTGGGCACGTTTTATTTTCTTCCGGAGCTCTGGCTTGCTCTGTGCTGGGCACGCTATGTTTTCTTCCGGGACGCACGCTTGCTCTCTGCTGGCACGGAGCAACTGGGTACGTTATAGGCCCTATATACTTCCGGTGCGTTCATTCTCGGGGTATAGGTCTTATATTACTTCGTGTCTAGCACAGATCAAGCAACGTAGAATGCGTAATGTTCCCAGCGTGGAGCAAGGGCAGGTTGCTCCGTATCCCTGCTCCCGTATCCAGCACAGAGCAAGCAACTGATTCAGTGTAATACATAACGAACGCAGAGTGGAGTAAGGGCAGGAATATGTCTTTAAGTTCTTCGCTCACAGCACAGAGCAAGTGACCGCTCCAATAAAATATGCAACGTTCCCAGCGTGGAGCAGGGACAGAAATAGATTTTATATCCAGCGAAAGATCCAGTAGAACACGTGACGTCCCCAGCGTAGAGCAAGGCAAGAAATAGGTCTTCCTTATTGTTGATCCGTGCACAGCACAGAGCAAGTGACCTCTTCAGTATAGAACTTAACGTGCCCGGCTTGCTTAGGGCAAGTGCAGGTATAGGCGAATGCTTCAGTATAATATACTGTATACTTAAAGTTCCCAGCATGGAGCAATGGTAGGAATGGTATAATAGTTATTCCGTGCCCAGCACAGACCAAGCGACCGCTCCTATACAATATGTAACGTTTCCAGCGCGGAGCAAGGACAGGAATATGTCTCAATACGTAACGTTCCCAGCGAGGAGCAAGCGGCCGCTTCAGTAAAATATAACGTGTCCAGCGTGGAGCAAGGACATAAATAGGTCTTATAGCGTGTATCGAGGCCAGCTGAAGGTCTTACAGTTGTTGTGTTTCCTACACATTAGTACTGTCAACGTGTCCAATGTGGAGCGAGGCAAGCTGTAGGTCTCGCTTGCTGTGTTTCCGGCAGAGGAAGCGACTGCTCAGCGGGTAGTACTGTCAACGTGTCCCGCATGGAGCGAGGACAGCTGTAGGCTGAGACGGGGCACAGCGATTCTAACGCTCCTTAGAGCTACCTTCAGAATCTGAAATGCTACTGGTGTCACGTCAAATGGCATTCATACACTAGGCTTTTTTATATAAGAAACTGAAGTGATATTTTCAGGTGGCCTCTGAAAAACTATGTTGACTGTTTTGTAAAAGTTAAAGCTTGAAATAGTCGGATTTCCTCCCTTGTAAAAGTCTAATTTTATTAAATTAAATTAAGTGTGGAAAAAAGTTATTAGTGTTCAAATTATTCTTTGTTTTTACAGTGAGAATATTTTGAGAATATTTTCTGATGTTCTTGTGGCAATTTTGATGAAATAGTGATAATATTTTAATTTTGTTTTCCCAAGGGTTGTGAATGATATGATGTTACCTCTTTGATATAAAGTTTTAGTAATATTTTATAAATAATTTCAGTGATATACTGATAAATGATACACTTCGTAAAATAGGTCTTATAAAGTATTGGTTTGCACATATGTCTGCTGTTCATGCATCCGTCTTGGAAGGTCTCTAATTGTCCGTCCGTCTGTTTGTTCAGCTCGTCATTTTGGTTGGTTGTTGGGGCAATGGTAGCACTGGTAACTAGTTATTATGAATGTTTCGACAAGTTTGTTCGAATCCCGTAGGGCATACGGACGATGGGTATATTTGTTGTTAAGCCTGAGCTGGCAGACTTTCAGCCTTCTTGAAGTCTGGCCGTCTAGAACACTAATATATTTATTAAAATGTTAAACCTTTCCTTTAAAGAGCAGAAGCATTTTTTATTGTTTTTCTTTGACATAATTTTGACCCTATAGTATGTTGACACGTAGTGTTGTAAACTCTTACACGAGTGATCATTTCATATGGGATTTTATGGTTTATCACATAACGGTGTTAAATCGGGTTTTATTGCTGAAAACGTTAAAGAGAAAAACAGAGTTGTCATGGATGGCGTCGTGAGGTTACGCGTCAGTAGCCATGTGTTATTACAAGTGTGGTCGTGTGATTTTTATTACATGACGTTATCCACTGTTTAACAGCGGCGTTATGTAATAAATATATGTAGCCGGCCTGACTGAGGTGTGTCTTTATTTGCTAAATATTGTGGAGTTTTCAGGGATTTACAGGTCTCTGAAAATGTATCGAGCTATTTATCCTATTTAGTATGATTTAAGCATACATAATTTCTGTTTGAAGAAGCTTTACACATCCTTCCGATTTTGTGGTATGTGAGATAAAATGACACCTAAAGCCCCACTGCCCTATGAAACCGCGGATGATCAAGTGTAGTGGCTCCGACTTGCAACACTTTTGCCATGCAGGCGTGGAATGTTCTAGCGGTTTATCTGTACGCCATTGACGCGGAAGCAGCATGCAGCCCAGTCTATTTCTCCTAGTCCCGATTGGCGGGGGCCCTAAGCACAGAAAAGAAACAAGAGGATCATAATGGTCCTATATCGCTCACTGAGCTAAGAGATTTACATACTATAAACTGAAGTTTCACATGGTAGATTGCTCTAAGACTTGGTATAAATCGTTTGACCCCAGGGGTATTATCTGAACAATCTTGGTAGAGGTCCACTTTTGGAAGCTAAAAGCCAAAGATCAAAGGCCAGGGCCTTCTGGTTATTTATATCCGGGCCTTCTGGGTTCAGACAAGAAGATTTTAAAGGTTTCTCTATATAGACAAGGTGTGTTTGTGAAACACTAACATGTCCCCGGGTAGGTTCATTTTTCCTTTGAAGTAGATCACTGGACAAGGTCAAGGTCACAGGTCAAAATTTATATACGAGTTGGAAGCCCATTTCAAAAGTCACCTACATGCCAAAAATTAAGGCTCTATCTCAAACGGTTCAAAAGTTATAATAATGTAGGTCAGGGTCAAGGGGACAGGTCAAAATGTATGAGTGAGAAGGCCATTTCACAAGGAACCTACATGCCAAATATGAGGGCTCTATCTCAAACGGTTCAAAAGTTATGACCAATATTTTTTTAAAGTGTGTGTGTTTTAGATTTACGTCCCACCAACAACTAAGGTCATACGGAAACGGGACCTCGGTTTAAAGACACCCGAAAGTCTGGAGAAGCCAAGGAGGATCGATCCTGCGGTCCCTGGTTTATCAGGCGAGTAGTATAACCACAACACCACAAAGGCTTATTTGTCTTTAAAGTAGTAAAAAGGTCATGATCAAGGTCAAACAATTTTGTAGCAGTGGGAAGCTCTTGCCACAAGAAACTTATGTGCTAATTAAGAAGGCTCTACCTCAAACGGTTCAAAAGATATGACAAATGTTAGTTTTTCTTTAATGTAGGTCAAAGGTTAAAATTTTTATATAAGTGGGAAGCCCTTCTCATAAGGAACCTGCCTGGCAAAAATGAAGGCTCTATCTCAAACAGTTCTGAAGTTATGGTCAATGTAATTTTTCTAAAGTAAGTCACAGACCAAGATCAAGGTCATAGGTCAAATTTTTTGTTTGAATTGAAAGCCCTTGTCCCAAGGAACTTATAAGCCAAATATGAAGGCTATATCTCAAACGGTTAAGAAGTTATGACAAAAGTTATTTGTTTCTTTAAAGTAGATCACAGGTCAAAGTCAAGGACACAGGTCATCACAGGTCCTGGTGTATGAATGTCACTTGACGTGTCACCAGTAACAATTCTGATTCTGATTCTGATCAATTTTTTTATGAATCGAAAGCCCTGGTCTTAAGGAACTTATAAGCCAGATATGAAGGCTATAACTCAAACGGTTCAGAAGTTATGACCAATGTTTTTTTTGTTTTGTTTTTTATAAAGTAGGTAACAGGTCAAGGTCAAGGTCATAGGTAAAACATGTTTGGTATGAGTCGGAAGCCCTTTTCCCGAGGAACTTACATGCCAAAAATGAAAGCTCTATCTCAAACCGATCAACAGTTATGACCAATGATAAAGTTGAACAACCAACAAATAGATAAATAAATAAACAAACAGACAGGACAAAAACAGTATGTCCCCGCTATCGCTACCGAGGACAAGGAAGGCAATGTTCAGGAATCAGTACAATTAACCCATACCTCCCATCATTCACCAACAAACAAGTGGGCCCCGAGTATTTGAACAATCTCGGTAGAAGTCCACTAGATCAAGCTACATACCAAATATCAAAGACCTGGGCCTTCTGGTTTCAGACAAGTTTTTTAAAGGTTTTCCCTTCGTATCTCTACGGAAAACATGTGGGATCCAGTGCGGGGCCATTTTTTTGCTCCGGGACTATAAATTGAATAATCTTGGTAGAGGTCCACTAGATGAAGCTACATATCAAATATCAAAGGCCTGGGCCTTCTCGTTTCGGACAAGAGGATTCTTAAAGGAGTTCCCTATATAAGTCTATGTAAAACTAGTGGGCCCAGGGCGGGGCCATTTTTGGCCACAAGGCTATAATTTGAGCAATCTTTGTAGAGGTCCACTAGAAAAAGCTACATGCCAAATATCAAAGACCTGGAATTTCTGGTTTCAGACAAGAAGATTTTAAAGGGTTTTCCCTATATGGTTCTACGTAAAACATGTGACCCCTAAGGCGGGGCCAACTGTGATCCCAGAGCGATAATATGAATAACTTTGGTAGAGGTCCATTAGTTGAAGCTTCATACAAAATATCAAAGAACTGGGACTTCTGTTTCAGACAATATTTTTAAAGGCTTCCCTATATAAGTCTTAAGACAAGAAGCTTTTTAAAGGGTTTCCCTATGTATGTCTATGTGAACCCAGTGGGCCTAACCCCAGGGCCATTTTTGGCCCCAGGGCTATTATTTGAACACTCTTGGTAGATGTCATCTAGAAGTAGCTTCATAACAAATACTGAAGACCTGGGCCTTTTGGTTTCAGACATGAAGATTTTAAACTGGTTTCCCTATGTATGTCTATGTAAACCCAGTGGGCCCCGCCAAGGGGCCATTTTTGCCTGAGGGTTATGATTTGAACAATTTTGGTAGAAGTCCACTAGAAAGAGCTTCATACCAAATATCAATCAAAGACTAGAGCCTTCTAGTTTCAGACATGAAGATTTTAAAATGTTTTCCCTATGTATGTCTATGTAAACCCACTGGGCCCTGTCCCTGGGCCATTTCGGACCCCAGGGCTTTAATTTGAACAATTTTGGTAGAGATCTACTAGATGAAGTTTCAAACCAAATATCAACTAGAGCTATCACTAAAGGTGATGAATACCCCCACGAAAAATTTTTTTCACTTGAAAGGGGCCATAACTATGTCGAAAATTGACGAATTGTAGTGGAAATCGAACTTGACCTGTATTTTATGATGTTACATCAGTGTACCAAAAATTATAAAAATCGGTGAAGCGCTTTTTCAGTTATCGTCTGGTAACCAAGTCAACAGACCGACCGACCGACAGACCGACCGACCGACCGACCGACAAGCTCACTCCTATATACCCCGCCCCCCCCCCCCAAATTTCATTTGTGGGGGTATAAAGATCTGGGCCTTCTGACCTCAGACAAGAAGATTTTGTAAAGTTTTTTTCCTATATACATCTGTGTAAACCCAGTGGGTCCCGCCACGGGGCTATAATCGACCCCAGGGCTATGATTTGAACCATCTTGGTAGACGTCCACTGGAAGAAGCTTTATTCCAAATATCAAACACCTGGGCTTCTGGTTTCAGACAATAAGATTTTTAAAGGCTCTTCCTATACATAAGTCTATGTAAACAGTGGGCCCCGCGCCGGGGCCATTTTGGACCCAGGGCTATACTTTGAACAATCTTGTTGGAGGTGCACTAGATCAAGCTTCATACCAAATATAGAAGAAATATTGGAGTGTGCCTTCTGCAGCTGGTTTCAGACAAGAAAATTTTTAAGGGTTTTTCCTATAAAAGTCTATAAAAACAAATTGGGCCCCGCCCCGGTGCAACTTTTGGCAAGGAATACACCACAGAACTTGAAAACATGAAGCCTATTCCTGCTATTGCTCTGCAGAGCATGCGAGCACTCTGGGAAAATATATAGTGTGCCCAGCGTGGAGCGAGGCCAACAGTGGTCTTATAGATGTTCTGTTCCCAGCACAGTGCGTGCGAGCACTCTGGAAGCATATATAGTGTGCCCGGCATGGAGAGAGGCCAACAATGGTCTTATAGTTGTTCTGTTAAGAGCACAGAGCATGCGAGCACTCTTGAAATATATATAGTGTGCCCAGCGTGGCGCGAGGCCAACACTGGTCTTATAGTTGTTCTGTTCCCAGCACAGAGCATGAAAGCACTCTGGAAATATATAAAATGTGTGTCCAGCGTGGAGCGAGGCCAACAATGGTTTTACAGTTGTTCTGTTTCCAGCAGAGGGCATGCTAGCTATCTCGACATATAAAAAGTGTGCCCAGCGTGGAGCGAGGCCAACAATGGTCTTATAGTTGTTCTGTTCCCAGCACAGAGCATGCGAGCACTCTGTAAATATATATAGTGTGCCTAGCGTGGAGCGAGGTCGGCAATGGTCTTATAGTTGTTCTGTTCCCACCACAAAGCAAGCGAGCACTCTGGAAATATATATAGTTTCTCCAGCGTGGAGCGAGGCCAACAATGGTCTTATAGTTGTTAAGTTCCCAGCACCGAGCATGCGAGCGCTCTTGAAATAAATATAGTGTGCCTAGCGTGTATCGAGGCCAACAATGGTCTTATAGTTGTTCTGTTCACAGCACAGAGCATGCGAGCGCTCCGGAAATATATATAGTGTGCCCAGTGCGGAGCGAGTCCAACAAAGGTCTCATATTTGTTCGTTCCCAGCACAGAGCATGCGAACACTCTGGAAATCTATATACTGTGCCCAGCGTGGAGCGAGGCCGGCAATGGTTTATAGTTGTTCTGTTCCATGCACGGATCATTCGAGCACTTTGGAAATATATAAAGTGTGCCCAGCGTGGATCGAGGCCGGCAATGGTCTTATAGTTGTTCTGTTCCCAGCACAAGAGAAGCGAGCACGCTGGAAATATATATAGTGTGCCCGGTTTGGTGCGAGGCCGGGAATGGTTGTATAGTTGTTCTGTTCCCAGCACAGGCCATGCCAGCACTCTGGAAATATGTACATGTATAGTGTGCCCAGCGTTGAGCGGGGCCGGCAATGGTCTTATAGTTGGTCTGTTCCCAGTACAGGCGATGCGAGCACTCTGGAAATATAGATAGTGTGTGTAGCGTGGAGCGAGGCCAACAATTGTCTTATAGTGTTCTGTTCACTGCACAGAGCATGTGAGCACTCTGGAAATATATATGGTGTGCCCAGCATGGAGCGAGGCCAACAATGGTCTTATAGCTGCTGTGTTCCCAGCACAGAGCATGCGAGCACACCGGAAATATATACTGTGTGCCCAGCGTGAAGCGAGGCCAACAATGGTCTTATATTTGATCTGTTCCCAGCACAGAGCATACGAGCACTCTGGAAATATATATATACCGTGCCCAGCGTGGAGCTAGTGCGGCAATGGTTTATAGTTATTCTATTCCAAGCACATAGCATTCGAGCATTTTGGAAATATATATATAGTGTGCCCAGCGTTGAGCGAGGCTGATAATGGTCTTATAATTGTTTTGTTCCCAGCAGAGAGCATGCGAGCACTCTGAAAATATATATAGTGTGCCCGGCGTGGAGCGAGGCCGGCAATGGTTTTATAGTTGTTCTGTTCCCAGCACAGAGCATGCCAGCACTCTGGAAATATATATAGTGTGCCCAGCGTGGAGCGGGGCCGGCAATGGTCTTATAGTTGTTCTGTTTGCGAGCACTCTGGAAATATAGATAGTGTGCCCAGCGTGGAGCGAGGCCAACAATGGTCTTATAGTTGTTCTGTTCCCAGCACAGAGCATGCGAGCATTCTGGAAATATATGTAGTGTATCCAGCGTGGAGCGAGGCCAACAATGGTCTTATAGTTGTTCTGTTCCCAGCACAGAGCATGCGAGCGCTCTGGAAATATATATAGTGTGCCCAGCGTGGAGCGAGGCCGGCAATGGATTTTTAGTTGTTCTGTTCCCCGCACAGACATAGGCCTCGCTCCACACTGGGCACGTTTTATTTTCTTCCGGAGCTCTAGCTTGCTCTGTGCTGGACACGCTATGTTTTCTTCCGGGACGCTGGATTGCTCTCTGCTGGCACGGTGCAACGAAGTACGCTATATAGGGTAGCGTTCCACTAAATGTTTTCCATAGGCGACAATAGTAACCTTTTACCTGCTCCCACAAAAACTACACATACAAAACTTTTCAAACCTTACTTGTTTATAGAGCCATCCTAGCCCAACAAGTTAATGAGAAAAAATCCACATGTTGTCCGGCTCATTTTCAAGTTACAATCAACCATGTTTGTTGACCTGCTAGAACGGAGTAAATAAAACCAACATTTTTAAAGGAGGGGTGACCATATAAAATCAGCAAAAAATTTCTTTGAGCTTGCAGATATATTTATAAAACATGCATCATTTTAGTCCCTTATACCTATCATTTTCTCACATTGAAATAAAACATGGGATATATATCCAATGGAAGCAAGTCTGGTATTTAGAACGCAACTAAAAGCTCTGTCCCAAAGTGATAAAACCCGGTACCTCCCAGTATTTAGTGTAATGCTACCTATACCAAATCCTTATTTTCTTAATGTTGCATCAAAAGAATTGCCAAATAGAAATTTAGGTCATATGTAATAATTTAGTCATGCATAATAAAAGTTCAGACACACAGAATCTTTCAAGTTTGCGATAAAGTTATCGCTTTCAGATTCAACAATGAAAGCCGAACAAACCATAGTTTTTGAAAAGTGCAAAAGTTTATCTCTTTCTGGAATGGAACCCAGACACCGGCTTGCATCAGGGGTTCTTCTCCAATGTCTTTAGAACAATTCAATCCTAAAATGCAGAGAATTATGCCTAAATAGCACCAATACTCATTTTTATGGCTATTTTCACACCTACACCCCCTATTTAAAGGTAAAAATGGCATTTTGAGGATATTTTGAGGACAAAAATGCCAAGAAAATGTTAATAAATGCCTTAATGCCATGAGGAATGGCTGAATATATCTGTCCACATCCTTTTACATGAATACAATGAAATAGAACTTTTAACGGATGAGAAAACTTATCCGGATATTGCAGCGGGCTGTTCGGAAACACAATTTTGAAGTTTTGCTTTGGTTTGAGACATAGTCCTAGTGCCATGAAACCTTACACTTATATTCCAGATGGAGTTGATTCTTTCTTGTGTTTGTGCAAATACAATTACTGCAAGTCTCCTTTCCAAACACATCAATAAAAACTGATTTACATGGCTTCAAAGTACCCCCCCCCCCCACCAAGAACATAGGTCAGAGGCAAAAATACATCAAATACATCCAGTTAGACCTAAATTAGCATTACCATCACATTTTTTACAGTATCTATGTCAAAATACATGCCATGAGGATACATTTTATGAAACAGAATTGGACAGAACCTACAAATGTGTGGAAATAGTATGTAATGACTGAAAACAGGATAGTGGTCTACTTTTGCTATAGGTAGCGTTCCACTAAATGTTTTCCATAGGCGACAATAGTAACCTTTTACCTGCTCCCACAAAAACTACACATACAAAACTTTTCAAACCTTACTTGTTTATAGAGCCATCCTAGCCCAACAAGTTAATGAGAAAAAATCCACATGTTGTCCGGCTCATTTTCAAGTTACAATCAACCATGTTTGTTGACCTGCTAGAACGGAGTAAATAAAACCAACATTTTTAAAGGAGGGGTGACCATATAAAATCAGCAAAAAATTTCTTTGAGCTTGCAGATATATTTATAAAACATGCATCATTTTAGTCCCTTATACCTATCATTTTCTCACATTGAAATAAAACATGGGATATATATCCAATGGAAGCAAGTCTGGTATTTAGAACGCAACTAAAAGCTCTGTCCCAAAGTGATAAAACCCGGTACCTCCCAGTATTTAGTGTAATGCTACCATAGGCCCTATATACTTCCGGTGCGCCAATTCTCGGGGTATAGGTCTTATATTTCTTCGTGTCTAGCACAGCTCCCGCTCCAGTAGAATGCGTAACGTGCCCAGCGTGGAGCAAGGGCAGGTTGTTCCGTATTCAGCGCAGAGCAAGAAACAAATTCAGTATAATAACGAACGCAGAGTGGAGTAAGGGCAGGAATATGTCTTAAAGTTCTCCGCTCACAGCACAGAGCAAGTGACTGCTCCAGTACAATATGCAACGTTCCCAGCGTGGAGCAGGGACAAGAATAGATCTTATATCCAGCGAAACATCCAATAGAACACGTGACGTCCCCAGCGTGGAGCAAGGCAAGAAATAGGTCTTTCTTATTGTTGGTCCTTGCCCAGCACAGAGCAAGTGACCGTTTCACTATAGTACGTAACGTGCTCAGCTTGGAGCAAGTGCAGGTTTAGGTCTTAAGTTGCTCCGTGCTCCGTGCTCCTGAATGCTTCAGTATAATATATACTGAAAGTTCCCAGCATGGAGCAAGGGCAGGAATGTATAATAGTTATTCCGTGCCCAGCACAGACCAAGCGACCGCTCCCATGCAAGCACAGCCACACTTCATCTTAATTTGTGTTCACCTTGAAGTGGTATTTCTAAGCTGAAATGTTTCCAACATGTAAGGCCCTATATAGTCGGTAGAAAAAGCTTTAACTTATAAAAACTATACCGAGTTAAAATAGATTTTTCTTGACTTGAAATAATCAAGACTTATTTATTGGCGATATGATATGACATTTTTATGCTCACAAAACAATATATATATATTAGTCACTATGTATTTTTAAGTAAGGCTGGTGCCTCATGGCCGATAAGTATTCGATTAAATACGAACAAAAAAAACTACCACGATTAAAACAACACTCTTGAAAAAAAATATTGTTTATTTTTGGAATTTATTTTTCACATTGTTGAAAGTCAAACGCAGACATTAGCTGTTTAACATGAAATAACCTTTTCGTGTGGTTCCGATTCTATTGTTGTCTCCCTTGCCAGGTTCAAGCATCAACTTTTGCTAATGATAACTTGAAAGTGACAAGATGCATGCTCTCCAATCGTATTTTCTATAAAGTATAATAGGCTACATCTACATCGTTACATTAAATCGTCATAATTTGACTTCTACTCAACGGGAGCTAATAAATTGACAATGATAAATTTATATAACTATTGCTTCAAAGTATAGCTGCAACTGCAGGAAAAGAGTGTGTCCACGGTGGAGCAAATGAGGTGCCCAGCCTGGATTGCCGGCCTGTCCTTGCTCCACGCTGGGGACGTTGCATATTGTATTGGAGCAGTCGCTTCTCTGTGTTGTGAGCGGAGCAGCTCTAAAACTGATTCCTCCCTTGCTCCACGCTGGGAACGTTTCGCATTCTACTGGACACTTTGACAGTACTATCTGAGCAGTCGCTTCCTCTTTGCCGGAAACATAGCGGCTATAAGCTCTTTTTCTGCACTTGCTCCACGCTGGGAACGTTACGTGTCCTACTGGATCGGTCGCTAGCTCTTTTGCTAGGTACAGAGCAAGTATAATACCTTTTCCTGCTTATGCTCCACGCTGGGAGCGGTACATATTCTACTGGATCTGTCGCACGCTCTGTGCGACAACGCCATTAAGATTGTGAAAGTGCCCAGCGTGGAGCAGTGGCAAGAGTAGGCATAACAGTCGCTCCACCTCCGGCACAATTCAAGCGACCTGGCCAGCACAGAGCATGCGAGCACTCTGGAAATATATATAGTGTGCCCGGCGTGGAGTGAGGCCGGGAATAGTTTTATAGTCGTTCTGTTCCCAGCACAGAGCATGCCAGCACTCTGGAAATATATGAAGTGTGCCCAGCGTGGAGCGGGGCCGGCAATGGTCTTATAGTTGTTCTGTTCCCAGCGCCGACAATGCGAGCACTCTGGAAATATAGATAGTGTACCCAGTGTGGAGCGAGGCAAACAATTGTCTTATAGTGTTGTGTTCCCAGCGCAGATCATGCGAGCAGTCTGGAAATATATATGGTGTGCCCAGCATTGGGGGAGGTCAACAATGGTCTTATAGCTGTTCTGTTCCCAGTACAGAGCATACGAGCACGCGAGCACTCTGGAAATATATATAGTGTGCCCAGCGTGGAGCGAGGCGGGCAATGGTCTTATAGTTGTTCTGTTCCTAGCACAGAGGATGCGGGCACTCTGGAAATATATATAGTGTGTCCAGCGTGGAGCGAGGCCGCAATGATCTTTAAGTTGTTCTGTTCCACGCACAGAGCATGCAAGCACACTTGAAATATATATAGTGTGCCCAGCGTGGAGCGAGGCTGGCAATGGTTTTATAGTTGTTGTGTTCCCAGCACAGAGCATGTGAGCACTCTGGAAATATATATAGTGTTCCCAGCGGGGAGCGAGGTCGGCGATGGTTTAATAGTTGTTCTGTTTCCAGCACAGAGCATACGAGCACACTGGAAAGATATATAGTGTGCCCAGCGTGGAGCGAGGCCGGCAATGCTTTTATAGTTGTTCTGTTCCCAGCACAGAGCATGCGAACACTCTGGAAATATACATAGTGTGCCCAGCGTGGAGCGAGGCCGGCAATGGTCATAAAGTTGTTCTTTTCCCAGCACAGATGCGGGCACTCTTGAAATATATATAGTGTGCCAAGCGTAGAACGAGGCCGTCAATGGTCTTATAGTTGTTCTGTTCCAAGCACAATGCATGCGAACACTCTGGAAATATACATAGTGTGCCCAGCGAGGAGCGAGGCCGGCAATGGTCAGATAGTTTTTCTTTTCCCAGCACAGGGCATGCTAGCATTCTGGAAATAAATATAGTGTGCCCAGCGTGGAGCGAGGCCAACAATGGACTTATATTTGGTCAGTTTCCAGCACAGAGCATGCGAGCATTCTGGAAAATATATATAGCGTACCCAGCATGGAGACAGGCCAACAATGGTCTTAAAGCTGTTCTGTTCCCAGCACAGAGCATGCGAGCAGTCTGGAAATATATATAGTGTACCCAGCGTGGAGTGAGGCCAACAATTGTCTTAAAGTTGTTCAGTTCCAAGCACAGAGCATACGAGCGCTCTGGAATTATATATAATGTGCCCAACGTGGAGCGAGGCCAACAATGGTCTTAAAATAGTTGTTCTGTTCCCAGCAAAGATCATGCGAGCACTCTAGAAATATATATAGTGTGTCCAGCGTGGAGCGAAGCCAACAATGGTCTTATATTTGTTCTGTTCCCAACACAGAGCATGCGAGCACTCTGGAAATATATATAATGTGCCCAGCGTGGAGCGAGGCCGGCAATGGTTTATAGTTGTTCTATTCCAAGCACGAATCATTCGAGCACTTTGGAAATATATATAATGTGCCCAGCGTGAAGCGAGGCCGGCAATGGTCTTATTGTTGTTCTGTTCCCAGCACAGAGCATGTGAGCACTCTGGAAATATATATAGTGTGCCCGGCGTGGAGCGAGGCCGGGAATGGTTTTATAGTTGTTCTCTTCCCAGCACAGATCATGTCAGCACTCTGAAAATATAAATAGTGTGCCCAGCGTGGAGCGGGCCGGCAATGGTCTTATAGTTGTTCTGTTCCCAGCACAGACAATGCAAGCACTCTGGAAATATAGATAGTGTGCCCAGCGTGGAGCGAGTCCAACAATTGTCTTATAGTGTTGTGTTCCCAGCACAGAGCATGCGAGCACTCTGGAAACATATGTAGTGTGCCCATCATGGAGGAGGGCCAACAATGGTCTTGTAGTTGTTCTGTTCCCATCACAGAGCAAGCGAGCGCCCTGTTGCTATATATAGTGTGTTCAGCGTTGAGCGCGGCCAACAATGGTCTTATAATTGTTCTGTTCCCAGCACAGAGCATGCGAGCGCTCCGGAAATATGTCTATTGTGCCCAGCACGGAGCGAGGCCAACAATGATCTTATATTTGTTCTCTTCCTAGCACAGAGCATGCGAGCACTCTGGAAATATATATACTGTGCCCAGCGTGGAGCGAGGCCGGCAATGGCTTATAATTGTTCTGTTCCAAGCACGGATCATTCGTGCACTTTGGAAATATATATAGTGTGCCCAGCGTGGAGCGAGGCCGGCAATGGTATTATAGTTGTTCTGTTCCCAGCACAGAGCATGCGAGCACTCTGGAAATATATATACTGTGCCCAGCGTGGAGCGAGGCCGGCAATGGCTTATAATTGTTCTGTTCCAAGCACGGATCATTCGTGCACTTTGGAAATATGTATTGTGTGCCCAGCGTGGAGCGAGGCCGGCAATGGCATTATAGTTGTTCTATTCCCAGCACAGAGCATGCGAGCACTCTGGAAATATATATAGTGTGCCCGGCGTTGAGCGAGGCCGGGAATAGTTGTATAGTCGTTCTGTTCCCCGCACAGAGCATGCCAGCAATCTGGAAATATATGAAGTGTGCCCAGCGTGGAGCGGGGCCGGCAATTGTCTTATAGTTGTTCTGTTCCCAGCACAGACAATGCGACCACTCTGGAAATATAGACAGTGTGCCCTGTGTGGAGCGAGGCCAACAATTGTCTTATAGCTGTTCTGTTCCCAGTACAGAGCATGCGAGCACTCTGGAAATATATAGATATTGTGCCCAGCGCGGAGCGAGGCAAACAATGATCTTATATTTGTTCTCTTCCCAGCACAGAGCATGCGAGCACTCTGGAAATATATATATTGTGCCCAGCGTGGAGCGAGGCCGGCAATGGCTTATAATTGTTCTGTTCCAAGCACGGATCATTCGTGCACTTTGGAAATATATATAGTGTGCCCAGCGTGGAGCGAGGTCGGCAATGGTATTATAGTTGTTCTGTTTCCAGCACAGAGCATGCGAGCACTCAAGAAATATATATACTGTGCCCAGCGTGGAGCGAGGCCGGCAATGGCTTATAATTGTTCTGTTCCAAGCACGGATCATTCGTGCACTTTGGAAATATATATTGTGTGCCCAGCGTGGAGCGAGGCCGGCAATGGTATTATAGTTGTTCTGTTCCCAGCACAGAGCATGCGAGCACTCTGGAAATATATATAGTGTGCCCGGCGTGGAGCGAGGCCGGGAATAGTTTTATAGTCGTTCTGTTCCCAGCACAGAGCATGCCAGCAATCTGGAAATATATGAAGTGTGCCCAGCGTGGAGCGGGGCCGGCAATTGTCTTATAGTTGCTCTGTTCCCAGCACAGACAATGCGAGCACTCTGGAAATATAGATAGTGTGCCCTGTGTGGAGCGAGGCCAAAAATGGTCTTATAGTTGTTCTGTTCCCAGCAAAGAGCATGCGAGCACTCTGGAAATATATATAGTGTGCCCAGCGTGGAGCAAGGCCGGAAATGGTCTTATAGTTGTTCTGTTCCAAGCACAGAGGAGGCGGGCACTCTGGAAATATATATGTGACGCGTCATGAGATTTTGTGCCCAAATGGGGCATTACGTCATTCCGAGAAAACGTGAATAATCGCGACGTCATAGTTGACGTAGGTAATTTATGGCGCACCTGTTGCTAATAATTCTTTCAAGAAGAGCCTTTTTTTTGTAAATTACATAAAAAGACGTTTCTTCTTTTCATACTTGGAATATGTGAGTGCGAGAAGTGACGAAAAAGAATTTTGACCGGTAATATTGACCGTGCCGTTGTAGTTATATAGTTATAAATCGTCCCAATTCTCAAAGCGCCTAGTAGCGCAGTCGGCAGAGCACCTATTTTCTAAGAATGGGATCGCTAGTTCGACTCCCGTCTTGGTCACCTTTTTTTTTTTTCAAGTTTCTTTTTCTTTTTTTCTTTTTTAATATGAATTTTGCAGGATTGTTGCGAGAACTGCATGCCTTGAACACCATATACATGGTCACCAAAATGACCAAAGTGCGAAATTTTGGAAATCAGTATTTCTCTGATAATTGTTCATTTGTTTGATTGCTTGTATTGGAGTTTAACGGCCCAGTCAACACTAACTAGGTCATTTTTGAGCCGGTCAGTTCACTTATCCATACTTTTCCTTTGTAGGCTAATACGTAAGTTGTTAACTAATACAGTGCGCATTCTTTCGCCAGAAACTGACAGCTGCCCTTCTTGAATAAGGGGAAAGGAGAGAATGACCGTAGAAAAGATTTCATAATCAATGTCCACGCAAGAATGTTGCTGAACCTGCATGGCAGGTATCGAACCTGCGCTCTCCTGATCAACCCTGATAGGCTTATTAATTTGCACTTGCTCATGGTAGTTTTAATAGATCCCTTGGTTCAGATTTTTTTATGCAAAGGGTCCATGATGGCAACACCAGCAGATCTCCAAAATACATTTTGGGCATTACAGGACACATACAGGGAAGTCTTTCAAATCCAATTTGCCTCCTTTATATCAAATAATTTGTTTACTGAATAGCACACGAGTATCATGCCTCTCCTTTTCGGCCACTTCTAACAAGGTTTAATTCCTGACCAGCATGCAATAGTCTAGCGGTATGGTGGCCGTCAATCCAAGCACCATGTAAGACCACACTATGTCAAAATCAGCACCTTCATGAATGCCTACGGATAAGTTCATGAGAGCCTTTGGTGTAATCTAACAATAAATAATGTGTTGATTTCTTAAAGGAAAGAATTTGCTCCTGAGACGCGGAAATGTCGTGGCCTTTGGCAAGACACTTTGGCACATATCACTGGGAACATATTATGCACACGTTTGTTTGTTTGATTAATTTGAGGTTTAACGTCCCCATCAACACTGTATAGGAGACGTTGCTTCCAATATTGTGGGACTTTTACCCGACATTGAGATGAAATGACATCTAATGCATCGCTTTGTCAGGGCAGGATTAGATCCTCTAAGGGGTTTACCATTATTCGTGTGCGGTCAGTTTCAGCTCTGCGTGTAAGCATCATGCAGCCCATCTATTTCTTCAAGCCCCGATGGGCGGGGGCCGATATGTACACGTATATGCACATGTACACGTGGCACCACTTTCAATTCAAAGGTTGCACAAACAGTTACTTTGAATTCTATACTCCCATAAGTTTGATGTATTGAGAATTGTAGTTTGGTAGAATAAGAATCTAGGCTAACATATTTAAAAATCGAGATTTAGTCTTACACGAATATAACATAAAGTAAATACGGTACTGAGTCCGAGTCTGGCTCTGGTCACATTTAAGACAACAAGCCCTGCAAAGGAAGGTCATTTTTTCTCTTGGCACTCAAGTTTTCGCCCACCATTGATTTACGATCGACTCGATATGTGAAATAATCTTGAAAAGACAGTAAAATCTCCCCACCCACCAAAAAAGAAAAAGAAAGAAAAAAAAAAAAAAAAAAGAATCGTACTGCCTGCGTTACCATTTACCTTACGATTCAGAAAAAAACCCACAGCATTTAATTTACCAGTACTGAAATGTTGGGTTGTTTCAGCTCAGCACTGAAGTTCATACACCATTCAGCCTCGTATATTTCTCCTGATGGGCGAGGGAAAACTAACACCAGTTTAAGTATATGAATCAATTCAATAACTGCAAGTCAAGTATCATTTATTTAAAGCTATTTGAATTACCATCACTTTTAATGATTGTATACCAAATACATGTTTTGACTCTATATTCATGTGTTTGTTTCTGTAGCTGAAACTGCGAATACAGGTGCAGCTGTATGTTTTTGATTGGTATAAAATTAGTGTCTCATGTTTGGTGATACTTTAATTTTGATTGCATAAAGTATTACTGTAACTGCGGTTTCGCCTGTGTCAAATATTGCAATATAATTTTACTCCGAAAATGAGATTACAGTTTTATTGTTCAGAGAAAATGATAATTGAAGTTATAAATTTAAATAATGGCAGGCGGTATTCACTTTTATTAGGAATTGTCTATGACCCTGGAAGAGCCCACATATGTATTATAGCCGTGAAACCCTCTCCCGACCTTCTGGTTTATCTTGACAAGTGGTGCAATATTCAACAACATCTACATGCGTTTGTTTGATTTGATTTTTAACGTCCCAGTCAACGCTGTAAAGGTCATTTTGGAGACGTTGCTTTCACTTTTGTGGGACTTTTACCCGACATTGAGATGACAGCTCAAGCCCTGCCACCCAATGAAACCAATATGGTTTATAAGCATGTACGGGCCGACGCGCACCGCATTGCCTGGGCAGGCCTAGATCCTCTAGGCGGTTTACCAGTACTCGTGTGCTGGTCGGTTTTAGCTCTGCGTGGAAGCATCACGCAACCCATCTATTTCTTCAAGCCCCGATGGGCGGGGGCTTCATTTACATGTGTGGAATGGAATAACTGACTTGATTTTATGTCAAGGTTATACCTCATTATATTTAACTGATAGCCCCATGTGTCCCACAGAAGGACATTATTCTGTCGAAATTTTGGTACAACAAGATTGTATCATGCATAGTAGAAATACCTCACTGAGGCGGTTCTCCATGTATCCATAATTATGTTAGTTAAAATAACATATACCCTTATAACCCCACATTCTCTGTATAAAGCTTTTGTTTGTTTGTTTGGGTTTGTGTTATACAACCTTGTCAACACTATGTCATTTTGAAAACATTGTTACCAATTTTATGGGACGTTTACCCGACATTGAGATCGAGCCCCTGCATAAACAAACTGCTAGGGTTGATATACAGATAACTGATTCGCCTGGCCAAGCTAAGACCTTCTTAACGTTTTACAAACTTGTGCTCATGTTACGTCAGGTAGGCACGATGTAGCCAGTCTATTTCTCCTAGCCCTGATGGGAGGTGGTGGTATGTAACGTTTGTTCTGCAAGGATGTCCATGACAAGGAGAAGCTATTAGCTTTAAATTTGTACAGTTTTCATACACACAATTGCACACATACTCACACACTCAGACAAGGATACAAATGTCATCTTTACTTCATTCTGCGATTATAAATCCCAAATCATGATAATACTAGTTATATGTTGGTGGGTGGGGTAATCTGACAAAATACTTATGAATTACATGTATGTCGCTATTTAATGCAGATCAATGATTTATTTACAATACAAAATTTTGCTATAATTGCAATGATGTACATACAATTTTGTCGAACAAGTAAGGGATTGTGCGTAAATTTTCTGTGTTTTTATTATTATTATTATCATTATTGTTATTATTATTATTATTATTATTATTATTATTCATTTTCATGTGGAATTCATATTCTATTAGCCATCATGAAATCATTCATTTCACTATGTAGCAATGGTGTGTTAAAAAGTCTGTGCCTATAAGCCGTTAAAAAGTCTGCTCCTATAAGCCAGACTTTTCAGTTAAAGTTATTAATATAGTCCAATCTTTGGCTATTTAGATGTACGTAGCATTCAAACAAATTGATGTTGGTGACGTACATACATATAATGTAAGTAGGTGGGCTACTCTGTATCCCAGCAAAGCTGATCTCTGGCAATGGTTGACATGATCTTTAATTGGATTTAGTAATGCACTTTTTCATTACTTTGAATTAGATTTAATGAGAAAATACATTCCCAGCTCTACAAGAGTATTGTGTTCGAAAAATTTAAGGATTTTAAATTTGTTGCCATGGCAACAGAATTTTTCCCAACAAATATGCAACGAATGATTGCTACCGGGTGAATAAATAAATGTGTGAAAGCATGATTTGCTGATATTTTGTTTTCTGTAAATGCTTAATGAGGCTTTGAAGTCAAGAATCACTTGCAAATATACATCTAAAATGACTGAAAATGCAATTTTCGCATATTCAGGGTCAGTCTAGTATAAAGACCTATATCTCGTATACTGCTCAATGTTTTCATCTGAAATTTCACATATGCACTTCAGTATTATAAAGCTATCAGAAAATGGCAAAAGCTCATTTTCGGTCATGGACCCCATTTGGACCCAAAATCTCATGGCTGGTCACATATAGTGTGCCCAGCGTGGAGCGAGGCCAACAATGGTCTTATAGTTGTTCTGTTCCCAGCAAAGAGCATGCGAGCACTCTGGAAATATATATAGTGTGCCCAGCGTGGAGCAAGGCCGGAAATGGTCTTATAGTTGTTCTGTTCCAAGCACAGAGGAGGCGGGCACTCTGGAAATATAGATAGTGTGCCCAGTGTGGAGCGAGGCCAACAATTGTCTTATAGCTGTTTTTGTTCCCAGTACAGAGCATGCGAGCACTCTGGAAATATATATAGTGTGTCCAGCGTGGAGCGAGGCCAACAATGGTCTTATAGTTGTTCTGTTCCCAGCAAAGAGCATGCGAGCACTCTGGAAATATATATAGTGTGCCCAGCGTGGAGCGAGGCCGGCAATGGTCTTTACGTTGTACTGTTCCCCGCACAGAGCATGCAAGCACACTATATATATAGTGTGCCCGGCACGGAGCGAGGCTGGCAATGGTTTTATAGTTGTTGTGTTCCCAGCACAGAGCATGTGAGCACTCTGGAAATATATATAGTGTGCCCAGCGTGGAGCGAGGCCGGCAATGGTTTTATAGTTGTTCTGTTCCAAGCACAGAGCATGCAAACACTCTGGAAATATAAATAGTGTGCCCAGCGTGGAGCGAGGCCGGCAATGGTCTTACAGTTGATCTGTTCCCCGCACAGAGCATGCAAGCACACTAGAAATATATATAGTGTGCCCAGCGTGGAGCGAGGCTGGCAATGGTTTTATAGTTGTTGTGTTCTCAGCACAGAGCATGTTAGCACTCTGGAAAAATATATATAGTGTTCCCAGCGGGGAGCGGGGTCGGCGATGGTTTAATATTTGTTCTGTTTCCACCACAGAGCATACGAGCACTCTGGAAATATATATAGTGTGCCCAGCGTGGAGCGAGGCCGGCAATGCTTTTATAGTTTTTCTGTTCCCAGCACAGAGCAGGCGAACACTCTGGAAATATATATAGTGTGCCCAGCGTGGAGCGAGGCCGGCAATGGTCTTATAGTTGTTCTGTTCCCAGCACAGAGGATGCGGGCACTCTGGAAATATATACACGGTGCCAAGCGTGGAGCGAGGCCGGCAATGGTCTTTAAGTTGTTCTGTTCCCCGCACAGAGCATGCAAACACACTAGAAATATATATAGTGTGCCCAGCGTGGAGCGAGGCTGGCAATGGTTTTAAAGTTGTTGTGTTCCCAGCACAGAGCATGTGAGCACTCTGGAAATATATATAGTGTGCCCAGCGGGGAGCGGGGTCGGCGATGGTTTAATAGTTGTTCTGTTTCCAGCACAGAGCATACGAGCACTCTGGAAAGATATATAGTGTGCCCAGCGTGGAGCGAGGCCGGCAATGGCTTATAATTGTTCTGTTCCAAGCACGGATCATTCGTGCACTTTGGAAATATATATTGTGTGCCCAGCGTGGGGCGAGGCCGGCAATGGTATTATAGTTGTTCTGTTCCCAGCACAGAGCATGCGAGCACTCTGGAAATATATATAGTGTTCCCGGCGTGGAGCGAGGCCGGGAATAGTTTTATAGTCGTTCTGTTCCCAGGACAGAGCATGCCAGCAATCTGGAAATATATGAAGTGTGCCCAGCGTGGAGCGGGGCCGGCAATTGTCTTATAGTTGCTCTGTTCCCAGCACAGACAATGCGAGCACTCTGGAAATATAGATAGTGTGCCCTGTGTGGAGCGAGGCCAACAATGGTCTTATAGTTGTTCTGTTCCCAGCAAAGAGCATGCGAGCACTCTGGAAATATATATAGCGTGCCCAGCGTGGAGCAAGGCCGGAAATGGTCTTATAGTTGTTCTGTTCCAGGCACAGAGGAGGCGGGCACTCTGGAAATATAGATAGTGTGCCCAGTGTGGAGCGAGGCCAACAATTGTCTTATTGCTGTTTTTGTTCCCAGTACAGAGCATGCGAGCACTCTGGAAATATATATAGTGTGCCCAGCGTGGAGCGAGGCCAACAATGGTCTTATAGTTGTTCTGTTCCCAGCAAAGAGCATGCGAGCACTCTGGAAATATATATAGTGTGCCCAGCGTGGAGCGAGGCCGGCAATGGTCTTTACGTTGTTCTGTTCCCCGCACAGAGCATGCAAACACACTATATATATAGTGTGCCCGGCACGGAGCGAGGCTGGCAATGGTTTTATAGTTGTTGTGTTCCCAGCACAGAGCATGTGAGCACTCTGGAAATATATATAGTATGCCCAGCGGGGAGCGAGGTCGGCGATGGTTTAATAGTTGTTCTGTTTCCAGCACAGAGCATACGAGCACTGGAAATATATATAGTGTGCCCAGCGTGGAGCGAGGCCGGCAATGGTCTTATAGTTGTTCTGTTCCCAGCACAGAGGATGCGGGCACTCTGGAAATATATACAGTGTGCCAAGCGTGGAGCGAGGAGCGAGGCCGGCAATGGTCAGATAGTTTTTCTGTTCTCACCACAGAGCATGCGAGCACTCTCTGTATATATATATTGTGTGCCCAGCGTCGTGTAAACCACTTAGAGAGTCTAAGCCTGTCCAGGAACCGCGGTGCGAGGCGGACCGTCCATGCTAATAAACATTGGGCGACATAACTTGAGATGTCATTCCATCTCAATGTCGGGTAAAAAAAAAACCCACAAAATTGGATGCAAGGTTCTAACCTTTACTCTTTTGACGGGGACGTTAAACCTCAAATCACACACTAAGTACAATACGACTCGTAAAGAAACGGCAGGAATAGCCGCATGGTATATATAGTGTGTAGCTAATTCTAGTACCGCTTGACGCAAACTATATATATTAAATGAATCTTATAAGCATGCTGTGGTAACCTTGCATCCGTTTGCAATACTTTGAGTAACATTTGTCTGCCAAAGTCAATCTAAACATTGAGCAATAGGCATACAAACCAATATATGATGCAAACAAATTCAGGATAATCAAATATAAATCAGATCGTTTACGAATTTCCATAAAATAACACGTTAAGTCCACCAATAAAACAAGGGAAACAACTCAAATAAGTAACGTTGCTACAAGTAAAAGCTTTAAATATAAAAAAGCTCATATTTTGCTCTCAGACACTCACGGGTCTAAATTCGCTCCATGTCCAGAACTGTTAACGCAAACGCTCCAGTTCGATTGCTAACACACCTAGCATTGAGCAAGGGCTGAAAAGGGTCTTATAGTCGCTCCATCAATAGCACCGTTAAAGCAAACCCTCCAGTTTGATAAGGGTAGAAATAGGGAGAAATAGGTCTTACTAAAGTCATTTTATGTTGAGCAGAGTTCAAGAGATTGCTTCAGTACGACTACTTACTTGCCCATCGTGGAGAAAGGACAGCCTAATAGGTCTAACAGTCGCTACAATCCAGCATATTTCAAGCAAACGACCCAGTACGACTGCTACGTGCCCAGCGTGGAGCAATGACAGGAACAAGTGTTATAGTTGCTCCTCGCCTAGCACAGTTTAAGCGAACGCTAGAACTCTGGTACGACTGCTAACGTGCCCAACAGCTCAGGATTATTAAGGTCCTGTAGTTTAATGGTCTCGATACGGGTGGGTTAATATGAAATTAATAAATCAACCGTTCTATTGGACACAAAGGAGTGGCCGTTCTGGGCGTGGAGGTGCCCAGCATGGAGCACCGGCATTATTGGAAAGTTCCCAGCGTGGAGCGAACGGACAGAACCTGATATACATTTAAAACTGTTTTGCAATGAAAGGCCAGGTTTTTTTTCTGCGGATACTCAGGTTTTTCAAACAATTCTTATTAACGATAGTGAAAGGGCCTAAAAACAAAACTGTTAGTAATAAAAAGTAACAATTGCGATTCGCCCCGGTAATGTAAAACAAATTGAACCAGTCTAGTATAACTGAAACTGCAATTTTCGAGCGTCTCCACGGTGGAGCAAAACGTTCCCTGCGTGGAGGTGCCCAGGATGGAGTGCCGGCATTACACCCTACTCGATATTTGAGGCAATGAAACTGTCTGTTGCAAAAAAATTCAGGATCAGCCACGATCAGCCAGGACACCATTTTCCAATAAATAGCGTTACTAACAGTGTAGTGATTAGTTCTGTGTGTGCAGAAAATAAAAACACTAGAGCGAGCGATGTCAAGCCATCGCAAATCCCCACGCTTTCTCCCCCTGTGGGCGGAGCCAATTTTAATGTTGCTCTCGCACGCTCTCATCATGTAAGGAAGCAATGTACCAAATTGGGTTTCATTCTGAATAGCGGTTGAGGAGATAGAGTGAGACGGTGACGGATGAACGGATGGACAGACGGACGGAGGCGTTCACAATATCCCCAACGCTTTCTTTAAAAGCGTGGGGATAATAATTAAAACAGCTTCTAATATTGGTGGTATAATGTGTCAACGCTATGCATTAAGCATTTAAAGCCAAAAAGAAATACCAAACATATTTGATAGTCCCCAAAAAATATTCAGGTTTAGAAGTGACCCCACAAAAATATCTGCTAAATGGCCAGAACCATGAAAAATACCAGCTTTTTTCTTAAGACGAAAAAAGAAAATACTAAAATGTAAACTTTTGAACCAAAAATGATAATCCTAACCTATGTAGCAGGCAAAGTTAAGAGTACCCCCACACACACACACACACCCTGGGGTGACGTCAGAGCGCCGTGTTGATGTAAAAATCTAAAAAATAGGGCCCTTGTTCCTGGTCATTGACAAACTATGTAGAACCAGACCAGACGCCACCAGTCAGGGTCTACGCTGTTTGCTTAAAATACTGGAATCATCACTAAAACACGCCAATATAATTTTGACCCTATTGAACCCCACTTTTATATAGTAAAACTGGGGTTTGCAGGGGTTAACCTTATTTTTCTTATTTCTGCTCTAAAATAAAGATTGTGGGTATTCGTTAGAACCGCCTCGATGAGGCGGTTCTAACGAGTACCCACAATTTATGTTTTGAGCAGAAATAAGAAAAAATATCACAATTTTTCATCTTAAAATTTTCATTTATTTCGGCGATGAAGGTTGCAATGTATTTGTATAGGCCTGTTTTCGTGATGTTAAAGGTTCACCGAAACAGTTTAAGTCTCAGCTCGGGACTAGTATTTTCTCAGCCTGTACTCCGAAACAATCGACCCCACAATCGACCTACAGGTTCATGCATTCATCATGTAGTGAATACGCTTCCTGTGAGCCATACTCTCTGTATAGAACAGTGGTAAGAGTAAACTTAATTGGCTCACTTGAGCCAAAGGTTCACACGGTTTCCCATTTCAATCTGCCTTGTAAACAAGATTTCACTCATAGAAGCAAAGTATTTCGAATTTGTGCACATACCTTTTTAAGCAAGTTGGATGGTTCGGTAAATTATCGTCTTAAATTCAGTTAAATGCCTAAAAGTGCTAACATTTCTCATATATTAACACGCGGAAGCGCGTCTGACTGGTGATCAGGAGAAAGCGGGTTCAATACCTGCCGGATTGGCAGCCTTCCTTCGTGGAGATTGATCATGAAATCTGTTATACGGTCATTCTCTCCCTTCCGCTGATTTAAGAAGGGCGGTGGTCGGTTTCTGGTGAAAGAATGTGCACTGTACTGCTTAACCGCTTATGTATAAGCCTGCCCAGAAAAAGCATGGATAAGTAAACTGACCGGCTCAAAAATGACCTAAAATAGTGTTGACTGGGTCGTTATACTCCAATACAAACAAACAAAACCATATACACTCGACCTTCAATGGCTCGAACCCCTTTGGGACCACGAAAATCTGTTCGAGACAGGGGTAGTTCGAACCACTGAGGGCTTCTTCCCGGAGACAAAACGGGGATATATTTTTTGGACTTCTTTTCGATGTTCGATGATATTAATAAATACTGTGTGTACTCATTAGAATAGCCTCAATGAGGCGATTCTAATGAGTACACACAGCATACATTTGCAAACTGAAAGACTAAAATATCCTAATTTTTCATCACTATTTCTTAACTTAGAGAAATTCCTTGGGACTCAAGAACAGGTTCGACTCAGTCATATTAAACGTGCCATCGGTGTTCGAGCCATCGAAGTTCTACTGTATTAACACAAAATTAAAGAAAACATAACCTTTTATTATCCTCGTCTCATATCCATACTTGTAACCATATATATGATGATGTAGTTTGCATGAGTATTCATCGCCGTGAGGAAAACACACATATTCAAATACAGTAGAAGTTTGATGGCTCGGATACCGATGGCTTATTTACCCTGGCTGAGTCAAACCTGTTTTTTCAGTCTCTGTGACGGCCCCCGCCCATAGGGGCTTGAAGAAATATATGGACTGCATGATGTTTACACGCAGAGCTGAATCCGGCCCGCACGCTAGTACTGGTAAACCGCTTAGAGGATCTAAGCCTGACCAGGAACCGCGGTGCGAGGCGGACCGTCCATGCTAATAAACCCTATTGGTTTCATTGGGCAACAGGGCTTGAGATGTCATTTCATCTCAATGTCGGGTAAAAGTCCCACAAAATTGGAAACAACGTCTCCAAAATGACCTTTACAGTGTTGACGGGGACGTTAAACCTCAAATCAACCAACCAATCAGTCTTTGCGTAATTTCTCTGCATAATAAGTAGTGCGGGGAAATTATTTTTGTACCAAATGGAATCTTCCTCCTTATATATAGCAAGAGTCCATTTATTATGAAAATAGCTGTACTTTTCGCAAACTGTGTAGGCCCTGATCGGACGTCGCGTTCTGTGGCGTCTGATCGGGATCTGCATTGTTTTGCCAATTAGCCGTTTTGGAATTTTTGGTACAAAATGGGTTAAGGAGATGTTTGACTTTCATCTCGCAAATATACATATATGCTGTCACAGTGCGTGTACTCATTAGAATCGCCTCGATGAGGCGATTCTAACGAGTACACACAACATACATTTTTTATCATAGAACAGTTCAACACCGAAAATATGTCCCAAAATTAACCTCGGTTTGCCTCCTGTCGAACTAGCCCCGTCTCGAACAGATTTGCATGGTCCCTAATCAAAGTTCGACTGTATATTTTCTAAGGCTGACACGATTAATCGTATAATCGATTAATCGATGGATAAATCCCACAAAAATGATTGTCATTTCTGATTTGCTTTTAATCGATTACTTGATAGGTACAATTTACAACCCAAAGTTATGTCTAAAATAGCTGAATGAGTGGCAAACAGTGCAGACCCTGATGAGACGCCGCATTCTGCGGCGTCTCATCTGGGTCTACACTGTTTGCTCAGCTCTGTCTGTTCAAATATACATATGTTAAAGTAACATATGATAAGAGTCATGGTCAGACAGGTAAAATTATGACAGAAACCTAAACGATTACTAATCGATTATCGATCGCAATGGAAGGACTGATAATCGATTATCTTTTCAGCTCCGATCAGCCAGACCTAATATTTACCCTTAAAAACATGAACAATTTCAGATTTTTTACATATATATTTCTCTGCAAAACAAAGATAGTGGGTACCCTTTAAAACAACCTCGGCTAGGCGGTTCTAACAAGTATCCACAATCTATTTTTGAGCAGAAATAAGAAAAAAAAATATGCACCCATGTACATGTAAATTCCAGTTTTGCAATTTATAAAAGTGGGATTTAAAGGGTTCAAAATTATAACGGTGTGTTTTCGTAATAGCAGAGACATTTTAACCCGATGCATCAGAGGTCTGATCCAGAACGTGATGGCAAAATCATTTTTGAACGACCCATTCCGCATGTCTTCCCTTCCATTCTGAGATGAATTCGTCCAACTTTGGATTTGGTTATGTTCACCGTTGCTCATGGGAGTTTCAGCCCACATCCTTAACAGAATAGTAGAAGCCACCGTGGTGTAGTGGTTATGCTACTGGCCTTGTAAACCAGGGATCCCGGGCTTTTCCAGACTTTCGGATGAGTCTTTAAACCGAGGTTCCGTCTCCGTATGACCTTAGCTGTTGACGAGACGTAAAAACTTAAACACTCTAACAGAATAGCAACAAGTGAATCTTCTCATTTAGAACCACCATACATGTATCCGTGCCCACAGCCCACGCCTGGAGCAGGGCCTCGCTCGGGCCACATGTGAGACGCCAACATCTGCAACAGAAGGTCATGGGTTTTTTGCGACTGGTATTTCGGTTGTCGGCAACCTCTCATTATCGATCGGCGTTATATGCTTCGTTGAGGTGGTTCTAATGGGTAATCACAATCTATGCTTGCAGAAAAAATAAGAAAAAGAGGTTTGGTGTTAAGGTTTTACGTCCTCGTCAACACTAGTTAGGTCATTTAGGAGACATTGCTTCCACTTTTTGTGGGATTTTCACCCGGCATTGAGATAGAAAGACTCGCAAGCCCTACCGTGAAAAAGAACCCGCGAGGATTTATGGGACGGTCCGACTCGCACCGTCTTTCCTGGGCAGGCTTAGACCTTCTGAGCAGTTTATCAATTCTCTAGTTCGACTGGTTTCAGCTCTTTGCTTGAGCACCAGGCAGCCCAATCTATTCCTCCAAGCCCACGGCGCCGTGGTGGTGATGGGGATGGGGGTTAAATCCAATACTAGTTTTGAATGAATGCTCTGCAACATGAAAACACGTTTATATAATTCTGACCCCCTTGAACTCCACTTTTTATGCATTAAATCTGGGAAGAACAGGGATAAACCTTATTATTGACCTTATTTGTCTTATTTCTGCTTTAAATATAGATTGTTGGTAGACATCAGAACCGCCCCCACGAGGCGGTTCTGACGTGTACAAACAATTTATATTTTTAGCAGAAATAAGAAATAAAAGATATGACATTTTTTCATCTGAAAATATTCTTTTTTTTTTCTTTTTTTTATTGGCGGTGAAGTTTATAATGTCTTTGAATAAGCTCATCATAATAATGTTTTTTTCCGAAGAATAACATTTATTTTCCGTATCTTTGCAGGATCATAAGCCGATTTAGACAAACGACGTGCTTGCATGCAAAGGACTTGACCATACATACTCGCCCGAGAAAACGTGCCTTTTTAAATACAGGTGGCTGCCAATATTTCAAATTCCAAAAGACGGGAAATGTTGGTTTTAGACATCAGTAGTTTGAGATAAAACATATATCAAAACCGAAACAACAGTGCCGAAAAGTTTGACTCAAACAGTTGTTTGCGATATCTGTGTTTGAGATAACGAGTTCTATTTTTATAAACAATGTCATCGTATGCTTGTGGTATCTGCAGCAACGTATTTCAGAAGTCTGAAAACTTGAGAAAACACATGCGTATTCACCGTGGAATAAAGCCATACTCTTGTGGAATATGTAATAAGGAATTTTTAATGAACTCTCATCTGCGCAGACATATGCGCATTCATACGGGCGAGAAACCTTATGCGTGTGAATTGTGCGATAGACAGTTTACGCAGAGCAGCACTTATAGGACACACCTGCTGGTCCATACTGGCGAGAAGAGACACAGATGTGAGATTTGCCTCCGACATTTCGCTCTGGCAGCGAACCTTAAAAGTCATTTACTTACGCATTCAGAAGATAAGCGTTTTTCCTGTGAAGTTTGCAACAGGCCGTTCAATAGAGCTAAGGACATGCAACACCACATGCAGATCCACACCGGAACGAAACCATATGAATGTCACAGTTGTAATAAGAAGTTTTACCACCCTGCGAGTTTGAGAAAGCATAACAGGCGCCTTCATCCTGAAGTCTTGGAAATAGGATATACACCACAACCTCTTTATAACACTATTGTTGGGGTCCAAAGCAGAAACTGTGTAAGTTAAACAACCGTGTTGTATCCAAACAAAATGTATAGATTATACAGAAAAATAACCATTTATGGTCATTTTTCTATACAATCTATTCATTTTTGAGATCTATCCCGAAACCGTGTTATAATGAACTGTGTTATAATAAACCGTGTTATAATGAACCGTGTTATAATGAGGTTGTGGTGTTATTCCGATAAATGCTGGACGAATTTTGCAGATACTCGGGATTTCGCTGCACACCTGAATGTTCATGTCTGAGTGAAACCCTTTCAAAACACTCTGACGTCACAATGATAAAATCAACCTTGCTAAAAATAATTGTTATAAGAGGTGCGTTCAAAATCGTGGGCGCTCGCCGAGCGCTCACTTGGTTGCCTACGTTCTATAGGCATCAAAGTGAGCGAAAGGCAGGTACCTGCTTTGTTGAATGTACCTCTTGATTTGTTATAAATCAGTGATAGTCAAATGGGCATAAGCAACGCAATGCTACCGTGCTCAGTAACTTTATGTCGATAGTCACACATGATGCTACCGTGCTCAGTAACTTTATGTCGATAGTCACACATGATGCTACCGTGCTCAGTAACTTTATGTCGATAGTCACACATGATGCTACCGTGCTCAGTAACTTTATGTCGATAGTCACACATGATGCTACCGTGCTCAGTAACTTTATGTCGATAGTCACACATGATGCTACCGTGCTCAGTAACTTTATGTCGATAGTCACACATGCTGCTTCCGTGCTCAGAAACTTTATGTCGATAGTCACACATGATGCTACCGTGCTCAGTAACTTTATGTCGATAGTCACACATGATGCTAGTGTGCTCAGTAACTTTATGTCGATAGTCACACATGATGCTAGTGTGCTCAGTAACTTTGGGGTCGACTTACAAGAATGCTGACTGGCGCTGATGGACCTGAAGTGCTTTTGGAACTTGCATTGTGCATGTGGCACATTGTCTATAGAAGATACAATATACCAGTTATGACTATGATCAGACTGCACCTGCGCATATTCTAGACACCCATGTCTTGTGTTCTACTTTATTTTGCTTGGAGCACATTACACCCATTGGGGCTTGGAGAAATTAAATGGACTTCATGGTGCTTCCACGCAGTCCTGAAACTGACCGCACATGAGTTCTGGTAAACCGCTTAGGGAGTCTAAGCCTGCCCAAGCAAAGTGGTGCGAGGTGGACCATTCATGCATGTAAATCCTGTGGGTTTCATTGAGCTGCAGGGCTTCAGATGCCATTTATTTTTCCATCTCAGTGTTGGATGAAAGTCTCACAAAGTTGGAAGCAATGTCTCCATAATGACCTAAATAGTGTTGCTGAGGATGTTACACCTCACTCAAACAAACCAAAAAAACTTTGCTTAGAGCACATTATAAGACGTAGACAAAAATGTTTCTCAACATCAAGTTAAAAAGGAATTATTTATGATTACTCATGTATCCTATCCCCACTTTTTGTTGTTAGGAATTTTTTGTTTACAGAACCAGAGTTGAAATGATTATACTTATTTATTTCCAAAATTACATGTATAGTGTGGATACTTGTTAAAACCACCTCAATGACGCGAGAGACTCGTTAGAACTGCTTCACTATGCCTTCAGTGAGGCGGTCTTAACAAGCACTAGCAATTTTATATTGCATTACGATAACACGCCCATGTGACATAGTACATTTTTAAAGTTCCAAATTGGCTAATTTTCTGATGAAAATCTGTGATCTTTTTCTTATTTATACTGCAAACATAGGTTGTGGGTGCTCGTTAGAACCGCCTCATTGAGGCGGTTCTAACGAGTACCCACAACCTATGTCTTGGCATTACGCAAACACGCCTATACAAATACATTGCCACCTTTATCGCCGAAAAAATGAAAATTTCATGATGAAAAACTGTGATATTTTTCTTATTTCTGCTCAAAATATAGATTGTGGGCACTCGTTAGAACCGCCTCATCGAGGCGGTTCTAACGAGTACCCACAATCTATATTTTAGAGCAGAAATAAGAAAAATAAGATATACCCCCAGAAACCCCAGTTTTACTATATAAAAGTGGGGTTCAAGGGGGTCAAAATTATATAGGCATGTTTTCGTGATGAGCAGAAATAAAAACAAATGGTGTATACCCATTTTTCTCCACATAAAGTGGGGTTTAAGTGGGTGTTCATTTCACGAACTTTTTTTTCTCTTGTCACATGAAATGTTTTTCAGATCTTAAAATTACATGACGACGATGATTGTGTCAGGCTTACACTGTAATATATTAATATGCATGTAGTTAACAAAGTGTAGTATCTGTAAAATATGTTAAAACAGGGATATAGTCTGATCTTCTGACAGTTCTAGTCAGGTTTTGTTAGAAAGTATCTGTGTAGCAATCCTGGGTATGGAACAACTCTTACTTTGCTTTATGCATGTCACAATGTATTGAGACAGGGAATGTCAAAGCCTACAAATCCACTGAGCGGCTGTCAAATTCTCATACTCAGTTTGTATATCAAGCTAGTCTAGCCACCGTTCTGGCGTGTTGCTCTCTTATAGTCCACTGAGAGCCTGTCGCAGTCTCATACTCAGCTTGTATATCAAGTCAGTCTAGCCACAGTTCTGGTGTGTTGCTCTCTTATAGTCCACTAAGAGGCTGTCGCAGTCTCATACTCAGCTTGTATATCAAGTCAGTCTAGCCACAGTTCTGGTGTGTTGCTCTCTTATAGTCCACTGAGAGGCTGTCACAGTCTCATACTCAGCTTGTATATCAAGCTAGTCTAGCCACAGTTCTGGTGTGATGCTCTCTTATAGTCCACTGAGAGCCTGTCGCAGTCTCATACTCAGCTTGTATATCAAGTCAGTCTAGCCACAGTTCTGGTGTGTTGCTCTCTTATAGTCCACTGAGAGCCTGTCGCAGTCTCATACTCAGTATGTATATCAAGTCAGTCTAGCCACAGTTCTGGCGTGATGCTCTCTTATAGTTCACTAAGAGGCTGTCGCAGTCTCATACTCAGCCTGTATATCAAGCTAGTCTAGTCACAGTTCTGGCGTGTTGCTCTCTTATAGTCCACTAAGAGCCTGTCGCAGTCTCATACTCAGCTTGTATATCAAGCTAGTCTAGCCACAGTTCTGGTGTGTTGCTCTCTTATAGTCCACTAAGAGCCTGTCGCAGTCTCATACTCAGCCTGTATATCAAGCTAGTCTAGCCACAGTTCTGGCGTGTTGCTCTCTTATAGTCCACTAAGAGGCTGTCGCAGTCTCATACTCAGCTTGTATATCAAGCTAGTCTAGCCACAGTTCTGGCGTGTTGCTCTCTTATAGTCCACTAAGAGGCTGTCGCAGTCTCATAATCAGCTTGTATATCAAGCTAGTCGAGCCACAGTTCTGGCGTGTTGCTCTCTTATAGTCCACTAAGAGGCTGTCGCAGTCTCATACTCAGCTTGTATATCAAGCTAGTCTAGCCACAGTTCTGGCGTGTTGCTCTCTTATAGTCCACTAAGAGGCTGTTGCAGTCTAATACTAAGCTAGTATATCAAGCCAGTCTAGCCAGAGTTCGGCGTGTTGCTCTCTTATAGTCCACTAAGAGGCTGTCGCAGTCTCATACTCAGCTTGTATATCAAGCTAGTCTAGCCACAGTTCTGGCGTGTTGCTCTCTTATAGTCCACTAAGAGGCTGTTGCAGTCTAATACTAAGCTTGTATATCAAGCCAGTCTAGCCAGAGTTCGGCGTGTTGCTCTCTTATAGTCCACTAAGAGGCTGTCACAGTCTCATACTCAGCTTGTATATCAAACTAGTCTAGCCACAGTTCTGGCGTGTTGCTCTCTTATAGTCCACTAAGAGGCTGTTGCAGTCTAATACTAAGCTTGTATATCAAGTCAGTCTAGCCACAGTTCTGGCGTGTTGCTCTCTTATAGTCCACTAAGAGGCTGTTGCAATCTAATACTAAGCTTGTATATCAAGCTAATCTAGCCACAGTTCTGGCGTGTTGCTCTCTTATAGTCCACTAAGAGGCTGTCACAGTCTCATACTCAGCTTGTATATCAAGCTAGTCTAGCCACAGTTCTGGCGTTTTGTCTCTTATAGTCCACTAAGAGGCTGTCACAGTCTCATACTCAGCTTGTATATCAAGCTAGTCTAGCCACAGTTCTGGCGTGTTACTCTCTCTCATAGTCCACTAAGAGGCTGTCACAGTGTCATACTCAGCTTGTATGTCAAGCCCATCTAGCCACAGTTCTGGCGTGTTGCTCTCTTATAGTCCACTATCTCAGTCTCATACTCAGTTTGTATAGTAAGCCAGTCTTGCCATCGTTCTTTGATAGTCCACTAAGAGGCTGTCAAATTCTCATACTCAGCTTGTATATCAAGTCAGTCTAGCCACAGTTCTGGCGTGTTGCTGTTTGATACTCCACTGAGAGGCTGTCAAAGTCTAATACTCAGCTTGTATATCAAGCCAATCTATCTACTGTCCTGGCGTGGTGCTTTTTGACAGACGACTGTGAGGTTATCAAAGTCTCATACTCAGCTTGTATATCAAGCAAGTCTAGCCACAGTTCTGGCGTGTTATTTGAGAGACTATCAAAGTCTCATACTTAGCCTACATATCAAGCCTGTCCATCACAGTTCTGCTGCGATGTCTTTTGGTAGTCCATTGTGAGGTAATCAAAGCCTCGTAGTCCGCTTTTACATCAAACCAGTCTCGCCACATGTCTGGAGTCTTGTTCTTTGATAGTCTACTGTGAGGCTGTCAAAGTCTAATACTAAGCTTGTATATCAAGCCAGTCTAGCCAGAGTTTGGCGTGTTGTTCTTTGATAGTCCACTGAATCAGAATCAGAATTGTTACTGGTGACACGTCAAATGACATTCATACACCACTGAGAGGTTACAAAGTCTCATAATTACAGCAGGGACTTTTTCCAGCATTGCACACCAAACAGGTTGATCTGAATCTTCGCTGGTCGAATGGTTCTTGTAGGGAGCTCTGTGGTCTTATCTCCAACATGCCGATAGCACACCCGTGTGACAAAGTGTATGATTTCAGATATTGAAAATTATTACCATTCTTTAGAAAATTTGTGATATATCTCTTATTTACATTCCAAACATAGGTTGTGGGTGCTCGTTAGAACCGCCTCATTGACGCAGTTCTAACGAGTACCTTCAACCTATATCTTGACGCAGAAATGAGAAAAATAATATTTATCTCTGTAAACCCCAGTTTTCACTATAAAAAGTGGGCTTTAGAGCTAAAAACTTTGAAATCTGGGACACGTGAAAGAGGGAACTGAGTCTTTCTAAAGTCATGTTATGTTGTTTTATTTATGTACTGGCTTGTTGCTTTTCTTCTTCAGTGGGATTGATGTGTTTTTTTGCCCTAAAAATCCCAAACATTCGGACACCTTGAGGACTTGCTAATATTCTCCTACAATTTTAGCAAATTTGTTTCACGAGCCAGCAAGCAGTTTCCAAAAGGTGCAGGCGGAATGGCAAACAGTGTAGACCCCAATCAAACTGCTCCTATCTGTCCCAGTACTTAGGATCTTTACGGTACTGTTGTGTACTGTCTTGTGCTATCAAGGTGTACTGTTATGTCCGTGGGGGTGGGGGTACGCTTGCTGGTCAACATGGTGCCGATGCTTGCTGAACAAAGCTTTGTGAAATATGTCCTAAACAGTGTGTTCGAAATACTAAAATTTGATACCCTTCTCACTGTGTTCTCTCAAAAAGGTAACCTCTCTTAAAAAGGTAACCTTTTTCGCTATTTTTTCTTAAAAAGTCAGCCTTTTCACCGTGTAGTGAATTTGGGAAGGTGAACCTAATTACCGAAGTAGTTGCGGGTAAAGCCCATTGCCCGATTCTCGGGCCGATACTCAGCCCGATACACTGATCACCAGCGGCCCCCGCCCATCGGGGCTTGAAGAAATATATTGGCTGCATGATGCTTCCACGCAGAGCTGAAACCGACCTGCACACGAGTACTGGAAAACCGCTTAGAGGATCTAAGCCTGCCCAGGCCAAGCGGTGCGAGTCGACCCGTTCATGCTTATAAACCCTATTGGTTTCATTGGGTGGAAGGGCTTGAGATGTCATTTAATCTCAGTGTCGGGTAAAAGTCCCACAAAATTGGAAGCAACGTCTCCAAAATGACCTTTAGTGTTGACGGGGACGATAAACATCAAATCAAACAAACCAACTGATCATCAGATTTCATTTAACACCCTAATCATAGCGTTTTAAGCAGTCTTTTTTTCCCAATAAAATACCATTTCTCCCATCCTAAATGATGACAGCGCTGCGCACTGCCTCATTGTTTTTTTGTGTGTTTTTTGTTGTTGTTTTTTGTTAATTTGTTAAAGCATCCCTGGCAGGCACATGACGAAATTGTGACGTCATATCAACGTCAGAACAAAGTCATGACATTTATGCAACGTCTCATCTACGTCTATGCAACGGCATGACGTTGCTCCGACGTTTATTTGACGGTAACTTAGCGACGTGTGTATGCTTGGTCGGTATCAAGTTCACCAGCAAGCCCCCCCCCCCCCTCCCCCAAACCCCCACCCCCGCCCGCCCCGTGTGTTGTGTACTACATGTATATTGTGCTATCAAGGTGTTCTGTATTGTATTGTGCTATCAAGGGGTATTGTTCTGTATTTATATTGTTCTATCAAGAGGTACTGTTCTATATTGTATTGTGCTATCAAGGTGTACTGTTCTGTATTGTATTGTGCTGTCAAGGGGTACTGTTCTGTATTGTATTGTGCTATCGAGGGGTACTGTTCTGTTTTATATTGTTCTATCAAGGGGTACTGTTCTATATTGTATGATGCTATCAAGACTTATTGTTGAAAAAGAAACCTCTGTGCTGATCAATCTGTTATTGTTATTATATTTGATTAAATCGAGGTAATACGTCCCCTTCCAACATTATTTAGGTCATTTTGTAGACGTTACTTCCAATTTTATAGGACATTTACCCGGCATTGAGATGAAATCATATATAAAGCCCAATAAAACCAATAGTGATTATACATGCATGGACGGTCTGACTCGCACCACTTTGTCTGGGCAGGCTTAGACTTCTAAGCGGTTTACAAGTACTCATGTGCGGTCAATTTTAGCTATGCGTGGAAGCACCATGTGCAGGCAAATCTATTTGTCCAAGCCCTGATGGGCGCCGCCCTATTTTCATTATATATGGGCCAGAGCACAGCATTTCCATCAATTAACAAGTGCGCCCAGCGAAGACTCAGATCAGCCTGCGCATCCGCGCAGTCTGATCAGAGTCTTCGTTGTGCACTTAGAATAGCTAAGGGCCCAAAACTCCTTCTTGCAGCAAGAGAAGTCCCTGGTCAGAAGAACGGTTTCGACATTGCCATGGTAAACGAGTAATTGCTGTTTGAGTCGTTGAAGTTTCGGTGCACAGAGAACCCTCTTCGTTTGTTTGATTTGAGATTTAACCTCCCCGTCAGCACTATTTGGGTCATTTTGGAGACGTTGCTTCCAGTTTTGTGGGACTTTTACCCGACATTGAGATGAAATGACATATCAAGCCCTGCCGCCTAATGAAACCAGTATGGTTTATATACATAGCCGGCCCGACTCGCACCACTTTGCCTGGACAGGTTTAGACCTTCTAATCGGTTTACCAGTACTCGTGTGCGGTCAGTTTCAGCTCTGGGTGGAAGCAGCACGTTGCCCAATCTATTCAGTCTCCAAGCACCAGTGGGCCGGGGCCCTCTTTATAACGTAGTATTCTTTCCCTAAATGTTGGACTTTATAAGGAAAGTAGTGTAGGGAAAGTAGTATAGGGGGTAGTAGTATAGGGGGTAGTAGTAAGGGATTTGTTGTTACAAAGAATTAACCCTTGTCCTGCTAAATATTTAAATATGTCACACCCACTACTGATTATCAGCCAATCAGATTACTTGATGCAAATTATTGCAACACATTCATTAACTGGATGGCAAACAATGAAGGTCCTGATCAGATGGCTTCTTCAGAAGCCATCTGATCTGGATCTACATTGTTTCAAAGATAAGGCACATCCGGGCTCAGCAGGACAAGGGTTAAAAATAAAGTGTAATATCAGGAAAGATATAAAATGCTTCTTCCCCATAATTACTTCAAGGAACGGGCCTCCGTTGCCCAGTGGATAAGAGCGCTGACTCTTAATCATTAACTCTCCTACCGCTGTAGTTCGAGTCTGGCTCGGGTCACATGTGAGAAGCCAAGTTCTGCAGGTTTTTCTCAGGGTTCACCGGTTTTCCCCCACCTCTGATTAACGATCGGCTCGATATAAGTGAAAAGATCTTGAAAAAGGCCAAAACCAAAAGCAGAAGAAAATGGTGCTAGATGGCGCTTCAGATAAATGTTTATGGTTTCTTTTGACCGAAGAGTTCCTGTGCCAATCGTCCCTATAGAAACATCAAGAAAACATGCCTATATAATTCTAAACCCTTGAATCACACTGTTATATAGTAAACCTTGTGTTTACAGGGGTAAACTTTAATTTTCTTATTTCTGCTCTAAATATATAGATTGTGGGGACTCGTTGGATCGAGGAAGTTCTCACGTGTACCAATAATCGATATTTTTAGAGCAGATATAAGAAACATATCACAGTTTTTCATCTTGATTTTGTTTGTTTGATTTGAGGTTTAACGTCCCCGTCAACACTGTAAAGGTCATTTTGGAGACGTTGCTTCCAATTTTGTGGGACTTTTACCCGACATTTAGATGAAATGATATCTCAAGCCCTGTCGCTCAATGAAACCAATAGGGTTTATTAGCATGGACGGTCCGCCTCGCACCGCGGTTCCTGGACAGGCTTAGATCCTCTAAGCGGTTTACCAGTACTAGTGTGCGAGGCGGACCGCCCACGCTAATAAACCCTATTGGTTTCATTGGGCGACAGGGCTTGAGATGTCATTTCATCTCAAGGTCGGGTAAAAGTCCCACAAAATTGGAAGCAACGTCTCCAGAATGACCTTTACAGTGTTGACGGGGACGTTAAACCTCAAATCAAACAAAACAGTACTAGTGTGCGGGCCGGATTCAGCTCTGCGTGGAAGCATCATGCAGCCCATATATTTCTTCAAGCCCCTATGGGCGGGGGCTTTTTCATCTTGACATTTTCCTGTTTTCGGCGATAAATTTTACAATGTATTTGTATAGGCGCGTTTTCGTAATGAACAAGAGATATTGTACTGCCCAGAATGAGAATACAATGGTGTTGTTCAGACCTTGCGCATGCGCAGGCTGTTCTGTTTGTTTGACTTGAGGTTTAACGTCCCCGTCAACACTGTAAAGGTCATTTTTGAGACGTTTCTTCCAATTTTGTAGGGCTTTTACCCGACATTGAGATGAAATGACATCTCAAGCCCTGTCGCCCATTGAAACCAATAGGGTTTATTAGCATGGACGGTCCGCCTCGCACCGTTGTTCCTGGACAGGCTTAGATCCTCTAAGCGGTTTACCAGTACTAGTGTGCGGGCCGGATTCAGCTCTGCGAGGAAGCATCATGCAGCCCATATATTTCTTCAAGCCCCTATGGGCGGGGGCCAACAGGCTGATCTTTACCTCTGTTATTCTCAAATGACAAAATTAGGTTTTCTTATGACGTGCCACAAATATTTTATGACCACAGCTACGTACGTTTAGGATTACCCTGTTTGTGGGCTCACGTGGTTATGTTATGTTACGAAAACAGGCGTATACAAATACATTGTAAACTTTACCACCGAAAAAACGAAAATTTTAAGATGAAAAAATGTGATTTTGTTCTTAAAATCTGCTCAAAATATAGATTGTGGATACTCGTTAGAACCGCCTCATCGAGGCGGTTCTAACGAGTACCCACAATCTATATTTTAGATCAGAAATAAGAAAAATAAGGTTTATCCCTGTAAACCCCAGTTTTACCATATAAAAGTGGGGTTCAAAGGGGTCAAACTTATGCAGGCGTGTTTTCATGATGATATTTTGCAATCATGGAGTAAAAAATTATGTAAATATGGACTAAATAGGACAAGCACATTCATGCGCGTGTACCCGCTTTGTGGTAATAGCTAAAATTAGCTGTTCCGGCGTCACCGGTAATTAGATGGCATTATCTAATTACATGTACTTTGCATTTCTTCATAATTGCGTCGTATTTGTTGACTTGTCTGTGTGTCTGTCTGACAGAGCAAATCATAAGGTAAGTATTTTGTGATAATTGAAGGATAGTTTTTGTCAATTCTCACGCGGATCAAAAAGATCAATGCCACCTTGAAAATGTAGAAAGCATGAAATACCTTGGTGTGACTATCATGAATGATTTAAGATCGAACACTCACATTAGTAGTGTTTGTACTAAGGCAAATAGGACCCTTGACTTCTTGAGACGAATCTGTCAGCATACCCATAAGACGTAAAAGAGACTTGTTCGTCCTGTCCTGGAATATGCAAGTAAGTCCTGAGATCCACCTACTGTTACCCTCCAGGAGGAACTGGAGAAAGTTCAAAAACGTGCGGCCCGTTTTGTAACTGGGAATTACTCGTTTGAAACTGGGAGTATGACTGGCATTCTGGAACAATTAAAGTGGAATTCTCTTAAAGAGTGGAGAAAACAAAGTAGGCTGATACTTTTATATATTTACACATCCAGTGTAAAGCCTAATGTAAACCTATAGAAAACAATTGCGTTCATACTTCCATGAACGCATCGAATCACATGATTTTCAGTGACGTTAAGTGACGTCATTCTAAACCATTGTTCTCTAAGGGCGTTGATGACGTCAACGCTACTCCGCTCTTTGTAGAAAAACAGCGTGTAAATGTTTTTCAGCTTTAAAAGTTTGCCCTACAAGCATTTTTTTCGCCCAGTGATGGGCAAATAATGTAAATATAAAAAATAAACTTAATTTTTCTGCTTTTCATGAAAGTATGAACGACAGTGGGTCGCTAGCAAAGTTTACATGAACCCCTTGGGGGTTCATTTACTTTGCACGCGACCCACTGCGTTCATACTTCCATGAACTGCAGAAAAATAAATTTCATTTCTTAAATAAAGGTACCATGGATGACCTTGTTTCCCCTTCCACGACAACACTACGGAAAATCATTCACTAGGCTCCAAAAAATTGGCACTAGGACTGACATCTACAAATGTAGCTTCATCCCTAGGACAATCTCAGATTGGAACGAGCTCCCCTCTCTTCTCTTGATGTCTGCAGAAGGTGCAGACGACTCCATCTCAAGATTCATCACCATTGTGTGGTCTAGGGACTGGTTATGTCGGTCGAAGGTCCTGGTGAAGGATTGTCTAAGGACGTGTCACTAGTGAACAATCCTGATTCTGATTCCATAAAAACCTATGGTGTGGGTATTTAATAGGCGGTTCTAATGAGTACACACAACATAGGTTTATATGCAGAAATAAGGAAAACTATCCTTCAATTATCACAAGATACTTGACTTATCTGTTGCTATGTGTCTGTCTGTCTGTCTGTCTGTCTGTCTGTCTGTCCATCACGTTAACGCGTCCCTGTTACGAATTCAAGTATAAAGCTACCTTCATTCATTTAAAAGTGATACATAGAGATTAGCATATGACATTTTTCTTATCATACCCCATATCAGCCCGAGACTCCCATATCAGCCCGAGGACCGAAGGCCCGAGGGCTGATATAGGTCGAGGGCCGATATGGGGTATGATATGAAAAATGCCATATCATAATCTATTTATCATACATTTTACTTTTAAAAAAAATTGTTCAAAATAAATTGTGCACCTTTCCATTGTTTACCGAATCACTAGTTTTGTTTGTTTGATTTGAGGTTTAACGTCCCCGTCAACACTGTAAAGGTCATTTTGGAGACGATGCTTCCAATTTTGTGGGACTTTTACCCGACATTGTGATGAAATGACATCTCAAGCCCTGTCGCCCAATGAAACCAATAGGGTTTATTAGCATGGACGGTCCGCCTCGCACCGCGGTTCCGGGACAGGCTTAGATCCTCTAAGCGGTTTACCAGTACTAGTGTGCGGGCCGGATTCAGCTCTGCGTGGAAGCATCATGCAGCCCATATATTTCTTCAAGCCCCTATGGGCGGGGGCTGACCGAATCACTAGAATTTCTTTGCTCGATATATTATCGGTTGAATGGGGGCCGAGTTTGCTAGGGCCGAGTTTGTCAGGGGCCGGGTTTGTCAGGGGCCGAGTTTGTTAGGGGCCGAGATGTCCATAAATCGATGATATTATCCAGATGCAAAAGTCTGTCAGCAATCCCCTGCATCGTTCTTTCGCCCATTTTCCTCTCGTATTCGCTGCGCCGTGCCATGTTTTTTGTTGTTTTTTTTTTGCCAAACAGTTTGAACAAACGAAAATATTGCAAATTGCAAATGGCGTCCTGAACAACAAATGCGAAATGCCCCAAAAGGAAGAACGCCGCGTGTTCCGAATAGGGTGACGTCAGAGGTATGATAAAGGCTTAGGGGTGCGATAAAGGGTTGTGATATGGATTTTTGGGGCATGCGATATGGCAGCACGTGCAAACGTCATACGTGCATTGGTGTCACGTTCGTATCGCATATTCAAAAACTAAGTATTTTATACTAAATGTATGATAAAAGGAAATATAGATGACAGTCATATAAATCGCCTCAGCAGGCTGTTCTAACGAGTGCCTTTGAAGCAGAAATGTGGAAATACAAACAAAAAAATCCTCACAAAAAATGTTAGTTTTACACAAATGAAAGACACGAGGGGCCTTTCCTGTTAAATTTGTGAAACGAGCCTTCGGCGAGATAACGTTTTATATTAAGAAATAGATCAGCTCTAGCAGTGATCTGTTGAATAATATATCACTGTTTGGAAGTCAGCTGTAAGGTAGATCAAATCACGAGCGCGTAGCGCGAGTGATTTATCTACTTACAGCAAACCGACAAACTGTGATATATTACGCAACAAATCACACAATAAAGCCGGTCTATTTCGATTCGAACAAACTGGAAGTCGAATTAATGTTGCTGTTTCCTTCATATTCTCTCAACAGTCTGCCATTGTTTGAAGAAATCCCGCCAACATGTTTGACTGTAACACATACAGTTACCTTTTTCTAACGTATTTTATGCGTGAAAAAAGACGTCTCTCCGTCTTACGTCAAGGAAACGATCGATGGCGTCGCAAAACGTCATAAAACGGCTGTTCTTCGCGTCACGCTTTTCCGCCTACTCATTTGTCACTCAGTATGTCACTGGATTTAATCATTGGCGATATAGGCGACCAGTGTTAGAATCGGCTTTTATTGCCGAAGAAGTCCGAAAGAATTTCAATACAAAATTATGGATTGTTACGAATGACATCATGATGTTTTCACACCAGACGGCCCCATTAAATTATGTGCTTTTGCACGTGCTATCGTAAAAATCCTCACATGACGTTATCCACTTATTCTAACACTGGTCGCGGGTAAGCCGTGATATATTTAGTGAATTACTGGACGGAAGAGCCGCCTTTTTATCCCGTTTCGTGACGTCATTCACTGTTACCTTGACGTCAGATGAAGTATATCGGATACGTTATGAAAACAGGTAAAAAGCATGCGATATAGTCAGTTATATTGGCTGGAATTCTTTAAACAATGGCGGAAGGTAAGGAGAATCTGAAGGAATCAATATCATTTTCGTCCACTTTCAATGTGTTAGAATCGAAATAGGTCTACTGTCGTGATTTATTGTGTGTGTGTGTGTGTGTGTGTGTGTGTGTTCGGGTTTAACGTCGCTTTCAACAATTTTTCAGTCATATCACGACGGTGTCTAGCTGCGACAGGGAGCTCAATGCTCACTTTTATAGTGCTGCCTCACTGAAGTATCATGTCCCAGACACATTACATGATACCAGACCCAGTCACAATATCCTGACACTGGGTCAACCAGTCCTAGCTCTACCCCGTAAATGTGAGTTTTTGTGCCAAGCGAGGAGCAGCTAGTACCATTTTTAACGACTTTGGGATGTCGCGGCCCGGGATAGAACCCGTGACCTCCCGTTCCCCGGAGCGGACACTCTACCAACTGAGCTATCGGGGCCGGTCGTGATTTATTGAGTGATATATCACTGTTTGTCGGTCAGTTATAAGTAGACAAATCACGAGCGCTACGCGCTCGTGATTTGATCTACTTAACAACTGACCGACAAACAGTCATATATCACTCAATAAATCACCGCTAGAGCTGATCTATTTCTTAAACGAAAATAAGTTATTTAATGTTTTTTTTTTTTTATTTAAACTAAACATGTATTTCAATATCATAAATACGTACATACATACAGATATATATATAGGATATTGATATTTGAAGTGCATAATAGTCCAATATACTTAATTCGAAATTAAATCTTTTAGGAGTTAGTAGAAAAGAGAAAGCTTATAGAGAGAGGGGAGAGAGAGAGAGAGAGAGAGGATCGTTTAGAAGTGTAGGCAAACAGGTTGTAATAGTAGAATTCAGTGTAATAATACATAGAAAAAAGCTGGACTTATGTCCGTCTCGCTGAAAGCATCACGAAAACATACCTATTCGAATAAATTGTAAATTTTACCGCCAAAAATAACACTTTTCAGATGGAAAATTGATAATTCTCCAATTCCCGCCCAAAACACAGGCCGCGGATACTCGCCCGGACCGCCTCGACGAGGCAGCTGTACTGAGCATTCACAACCCACACCCCAGGGCAGAAACAAGAAAGATAAAGGTTTACCCCCGGTTTTACTATACAGCAGTGGGGTTCAAGGGGATCCAAATTTTATAGGCGTGTTTTCGTGATGTAAGTAATTCCTCTAAAAATCACTAATGTCTCGAATCCGCGTTATTCAAGTTACAAAGAATAGACATAAATAAACATAATTCTTCAACAAGACAGCAAAAAACAAACTGTAACATCAGTACACGTTACATCACGAAAACGTGCCCATAACAAAAGATTGTAACCCCTATCGCCGAAAAAATGAAAATTTTGATATGAAAAATTATGATATTTTCCCCATTTCAGCCCAAAATACAGACTGTAGGTACTCGTTAGAACCGCCTCGATGAGGCAGTTCTAACGAGCACCCAAAAATCCACACCCCAGAGCAGAAATAAGAAAATTAAAGTTTACCCCCACGAAACCCCAGTTTTACTATATAAAAGTGGGGTTCGAGGGGGTCAAAATTATATAGGCGTGTCTTCGTGATGTATGGTATTTTGTCTTCAATAGAAACTGACTAATGGTGCGTGTCAACTCCGCAATACCCGTGGCAGGCGGTCAATGGAAAGCAGAACTCTGATACTAGCACAAAAATCGGAATAGTCCTCACGAGTCACCAGTGTTTGGATAAAAGTGATTATATACAGAAGTCCATTTCTTAAAGAATTTATTTAACCTATTATTTATGTATGAAATGTATCTCTCGCTAAGCATTTTTTTCTTTATGAGGCTGACAAATCCTTGAATACTAATATTTCTAGAAACAAATTTGTTTTTATAAATATAATATTTTGCTAAACCATAGATGTGATTGACCAGTTCTATTTTACCTGCGTACGAAAATAATATTTTGCGGTCCTCTAATGATATATCTAAATTGATATTTGTAGTCAACCATGTTTTCAGTTCAATCCAAAAAGTTCTTACTTTTGGGCATCTTAGAAATAAATGGTGAATTGTTTCTGGTTGTTCCTTACAGTAACTACAAGCCTGATTGTCTGTTTTATTAATTTTAAAAAGAAATGAATTTGTTACTAAAATTTTATTATTAATTTTGTATTGAAAATCGCGTAATTTTGTCTCGTGGAATGACTTTAATGTTTGATAGTACGTTTTCCATTCATCTTCCCCTATATCACCTATCTCCGCTTGCCATTTTACTTGTGGGGTATATTCGTTTACTCCAACCAGAATATCGTAGAAGATTCTACTTCCTTTCTTTGAATTGATTAAATATTGAATATATATGTTACAAATTACATTTTGTTTAGATTCTACAATAAATACACGATTCATATTAATTTGATCTTTCCATACTTCAGAAATATTATTCAATACATGTTGATAATCAAGAAATGTGCCCCTTATGTTATATTTCGCTTTTAACTGATCAAAACTATAAAATACCCCTTCCTCACTAATAAGCTCATAAATCACCCTTATGCCCATTTCGCACCAATTTCTTAAAAACAATTTCCCGTTTCCTATACGATCGTTATGCCATAATGGGCATATAAGAATTTGTTTTATATTTTCCACGGGGACAGCTTTACAAAATTCCGACCAAACTTGCATTAAATCCTTCCAAAAAGGATTTTGTAAATTGGAACTGAGTTTCGCCGCATAAGCGCCACCAAACGAAAATATCTTTGAAAAATTTATAAAAGCTAATTCCTTCCATCCACCTATATCTGATTGTTGTAGTATTCGTCGTAACCATGAGACTTTTAATGCTTTAATAAATGATTTTAATTCAATCATTCTTAAACCTCCATAGGAAATATTTTTTATAATAATTCTCCTTTTAATCCTATCTGGTCCTGAATTCCACAAAAACTTGTAAAACAATTTTTCTAACTCCTTTATTAGTTCGTTTGGTGGCGCTGGCAGGGAAATAAAAAGATGTACAAACTTAGAAAGTGCGAGAGATTTAATAACAGTTATTCTACCTATTAAAGTCAATTTTCTTCTGGACCACTGATTAAGAATATTTTTAATTTTTAAGAGGACTTCTTGGCTATTCAGGTCCCATATATCAAACACTAGAGGTGAGAATATTACGCCTAAGGCTTTTAAAGGATCCTGTGACCAGTCTAAAGGATATTCATCGCAGAGAGTTTCTTCTGAGTTACTTAAACTTCCTATCCATAAAGCCCTCGTTTTATCTACATTTATTTTTAATCCAGACATTCTGTAATATTGTTTTAATGTATCCAAAGCTTCCTTAAGTGAATTTTCGGAGCCGTCTAATAAAAGTTGGGTATCGTCCGCATATTGTGATAATTTATATTCGTTATTATTTATTTTTATACCTTTAATATTTCTATTATTTCTTATCATTTTCCCAAGAATTTCTGCACATAATATAAATATATATGGTGATATAGGATCCCCTTGTCTACAACCACGTTTAAGGTTAAAAAAGTCGGACATAAAGCCATTTTGGAGTATACACGATTCTGCCCCATTTTGAAATAAACTAATCCAGGTTTTAATAGACCTCCCAAAATTAAAATAATCTAAGACATTTGAAATGAACGTCCATGAGACAGTGTCAAATGCTTTCTCGAAGTCTATTGAAAGCAACAAGCCAGGTATATTTTGTTTTTTGGCTTCAAAGAGCACGTCATAGATAAGTCTTACATTCTCTCCTAAAAACCTACCCGCTACAAACCCTTTTTGATTTTCGTGAATAACCCTATCCAGTACTTTCTTTAATCTATTTGATATTACTGCTGATGCCAGTTTGTATGTAACATTCAATAAAGATATAGGTCTCCAATTTTTTAGATTAATTCTTGGTTTATTTGGTTTAGGGATGCATGTTATGATTCCTTGCTTTTGGGTAATACTAAGTGTGCCAGTACGATAACCGTAATTCAATGAACGTAAAACAAATTGTCCAATATCGACCCAAAAGAATTTGAAAAATTCTACTGTGAACCCATCTAAACCGGGACTTTTATTATTTTTCATATTTCGTAAGGCAGATGATAGCTCTGAGTAAGTTAACTCTCCTTCTAATTCCTGCGATTCATTATCTGATAATTTAATGTCATTTTCCCCTAATATTGATTGTATTGATAAAGTATTGTCTATTTCAACCTCCGTATACAGGTTTTCATAAAAATTAGTTTGGTATTTTAGGACATCCGCTGTATCTGTAATCTCGACCCCTTCTTCATTCACTAATTTATGTATAACTTTACTGGTAAAATTTCTTTTTTCTAAGTTAAAAAAATAACGTGTAGGTTTTTCACCTAAATCTTCATATCTACTACGTGATCTTAGCATTACTCCTTCAATTTTCTCTTTTTGAATTTCATTTAACAAAGATTTCTTATTCTCTAATTCATCCAAAATATCATCAGACATATTTAAAAAATTTGCATTTACTTCGTCTTCGATCATTTTTATATCTTGTTCTAATTTGGTTTCTTCCTCTTGTCGCTGTTTCTTTCTCTGAGAACTATATTTTATTGTGCTACCACGAATCATTAGTAAAAGGGTTTCCAAAAACAGTTGATCATTAATACTAAATTCTTGTTCTTCATTATCGATGTTGTTTTCGTCATTATTTTTTAGGTATGTTTGTTTTACTTCAGAAATCGTGTTTTTAACCAAGTTTATATAATGTTGATCTTTAAGTAAAGAATTATTGAACTTCCAGTATCCCCGCCCCCTTTCATTTGTATTAAAAGCGAGTTCTAATAGTATGCCACTGTGATCTGACCTATAACCTGGAGTTATTTTTGCCTCAGATGCATATGGAAAACAGTCATCATTAATTAAAAAAAAGTCCAATCTAGCCTGTTTTCGGACTGGATTTCGCCTGCTCCAAGTAAATTCTCTTTTATCTCCATTTAGTTCTCTGTAAATATCTACAAAATCCTCCTCATTAATAATATTTAAGACTTCCTGACGTGCTCTAGGATTGTTTATGTGCAGATAATTATTGGTATCAAGGTCTGGATTAATTACCAAATTCCAATCACCACAAATAATAACTTTATCATTTTGAAATGCGTTATATTTTTGCCTAATGTCTTTATAAAAGTTTGGTTTGTCGTCGTTTGGCCCGTAAATATTGACTAAAGTAAACCTTTTTCCTTCTATGTTTATATCTAATATAATGTAATTACCGTTTGAATCTGAATTTACACGTTCAACTTTATGTTCAAAATTGTTATTTAAAAGCACCATTACTCCCCTACTGCTATTATTAAAACAACTAAAGTAAATATCATAACCCCACTCAGCTTTAATATATGGTTCCTGAAGCCTTTGGATATGGATGTCTTGCAAACAAATTATATTATATTTCTTTAATCTCATATGCCTAAAAACAGCCCTTCTTTTTTGTGGGTTTGCAAGTCCTTGACAATTTTGCGAAAAGATTGATATTTTATCTGCCATCGAGTTTATGTTCGACCAAAGTCCCTATTCCATCGACGAACGCGCCACAAAAACCAATAACATCCCGTATATAAGTACATGACAAGCTAATTTTACCAGCAACCTTCAGTAATAGAAAAACCACATAAGACGAAAGCAAAAGTAAAAAAGAAAAGAAGAAGGGATAAGAAAAAGGAAAGAAACTTACCATAAAATAACTCATTTCCCGGTCAGTGCTAAGACGGCCTGAAGCAAATATTATTGAATATTTTACAGTACCATCGAGCTGTCATTACGTGTAGTCACATCTGCGCAAACCTCCCACCTTGAAAAAGGGAGATGTCTCATACCTTCATCCAAGCAGGCACACGTCGCAGGGGCAACGTCAAATCAACGTCGGTGCAACGTCACGACGTTGCACCGACGTTGATGTGACGTTGCATAAACGTCATTAAGTTATAGATAGAACCCGTGACCTCCCGTTCCCCGGAGCGGACACTCTACCAACTGAGCTATCGGGGCCGGTCGTGATTTATTGAGTGATATATCACTGTTTGTCGGTCAGTTATAAGTAGACAAATCACGAGCGCTACGCGCTCGTGATTTGATCTACTTAACAACTGACCGACAAACAGTCATATATCACTCAATAAATCACCGCTAGAGCTGATCTATTTCTTAAACGAAAATAAGTTATTTAATGTTTATTGACGTATGAACAACATCGGGTCACGAGCAAAGTAAGTTAAATCCGAATGGAATTCGTCTTTTTTATTTTTAGGGCACACGCTCTAATTAGCACATACAAACATTTATAGTTGATATCAATTTAAAATGCAAGATTTTGCAGTCAACTGCAGTTGTACAAACAACTTGCAAAAAGATCACACTCTTATTAACATATTCGTTTATAGTGCTTTTGACGGTCCTCTGTAGGGGGGGGGGGGGGGGAGGCACACATCAAGGCTTGGAAAATAGATTGGGCTGCATGGTGCTTCCACGCAGAGCTGAAAGTCTGCGAAGGCAAAGTGGTGCGAGTCAGACCGTTCACGCATATAAACCGTTTTGATTCTATTGGGCTCAAGGTCTTAAGATGTCATTTCATCTCCATGCCGGGTAAAAGTCGCTCGAAACAATCATTAAGAAAACACGCCTATACAAATACATTGTAAACTATACCTTCGAAAAATCGAAATTTTTAGATGAAAAATTGTGATATTTTTCTTATTTCTGTTCGAAATATAGATTGTGGGTACCCACAATCTATATTTTAGAGCAAATAAGAAGAATAATGTTTGCCCCTGTAAACCCCAATTTTACTATATAAATGTGGGGTTCGAGGGGGTCTAAATTTTATAGGTGTGTTTTCGTGATTGTCTCCAGAATGACCTAAAAGTGTTGACGGGGACGTCAAGCTGTGAATCAAACAAACAAACGGGCCCCGTGGGCTAGTGGATATGAGCGCTGACTCTAAATCATTAGGTCTCTCGCCGCATTGGTTCGCACCTAGCTTGACCACATGTATAAATGTGGGACGCCAAGTTCTGCATCGGAAGGCCAGCTGGTTTTTCCCCGGGCACTCCGTCTTTTGCCCATCTCTAACTAACAAACCGCTAGAAATAATTGAGATAATCTTAAAGGGCCGTAAAACTAAACAATGCTTTTTTTTAATATCTTTTATAAAATAAAAGGGGTATAGCATATGGCGGAAAGAAAATTACTCAAGAAACCATTTCTTGCAGTTTAGTTGTCATTGCTTCCAATAAAAATGCGCAATGGGCATAAAATTGTATGGCTGATAGAAGATTTGTTTGTTTGTTTGATTATGTCTCCCCCGAAAAAAATTTTTTTCGGAGAGACATATTGTTTTTCCCCCGGGCGTCTGTCTGTCCGTCTGTCTGTCTGTCTGTCTGTCTGTCTGTCTGTCCGTCTGTCTGTCTGTCACACTTTCGTGTCCGCTCTGTAACTTGAAAACCGTTAGAGCTATCTTCACGAAACTTCGTATAAATATTAATCAGCATTAGACGACGTGCAGTGTGCAAGAACTATAACTCTCGCATTTATACTTTTTGAATTATCTCCCTTGGAAGTTTGTTGGTATGTATATATGTATGGGCAAATCGTGTCCGGTCAATAACTTTCTTATTTTTTGATGGATTTTAAAATTACTTGGCAGAAATATTAACAACCACAAGACGATGTGTGGTGCGCATGAGGCGGGTCGGTACCTCAAAGGTCAAGGTCATACTTAGAGGTCAAAGGTAAAAAAAGGGGCCTTTTTTCGTATTTGGTCAATAACTTTTTTATTTTGAGATTGATTTTAAAATTACTTGGCATAATAATTAACAACCATAAGACGATGTGTGGTGCGCATGCGGCAGGTCGGTACCTCAAAGGTCAAGGTCATACTTAGAGGTCAAAGGTCAAAAAAGGGGCCTTTTTTCGAATTTGGTCAATAACTTTCTAATTTTGAGATGGATTTTAAAATTACTTGGCATAATTATTAACAACCATGAGACGATGTGTGGTGCACATGAGGCAGGTCGGTACCTCAAAGGTCAAGGTCATACTTAGAGGTCAAAGGTCAAAAAGGGGGCCTTTTTTCGTATTTGGTCAATAACTTTCTTATTTTGAGATGGATTTTGAAATCACCTGGCAGAAATGTTAACCAATATAAGGCAATGTGTTGCGCGCATGACCCATGTTGGTACCTCAAAGGTCAAGGTCATACTTAGAGGTCAAAGTTAAAAAGGGGCCTTTTTTCGTGTTTGATCAATAACTTTCTTATTTTTAGATGGATTTTGAAATTGCTAGGCAGAAATGTTAACCACCATGAGATGATGTGTTGCACGCATGAATCAGTTTGGTACATGAGAGGTCAAGGTCATTCATAGAGGTTAAAGGTAAAAAAAGGCCTTTTTTGTGTTCTGTCAATAACTTTCTTATTATAACCCAACTTTGACTAAAGAACCGTGTATGCTAGGGTTTTGAAATTTCATATATGGATTCCTCATGGAAAATTAGCAGACGCGTATTTTTTTTCTCGTCCGGATTATGTCCCCTTCAAGAGTTTTTGCCCTTTGAAATTTTTTTAATAAAATCTTGTCAGCAAGATATCACAAAAACTATTGGAACTAGAGCCTTGAAAGTTGGTGAATATATTGGTGGTGATGAGTAGATGAACTGATTAACTTTTGACAAAATTCCGAAAAAATACTTTGTGAGTTATGGCCCTTTGTCATTTTGATACTTTGTGCCAATTGTAATGTATGCTAAAAGTGATGCATAGCATAACTTTAGAACCGTGTATGCTAGTGTTTTGAAATTTCATATATTGATTCCTCATGGAAAATTAGCTGACGCGTATTTTTTTTCTCGTCCGGATTATGTCCCCTTCAAGAGTTATTGCCCTTTGAAATTTTTCTAATAAAATCTTGTCAGCAAGATATCTCAAAAACTATTGGAGCTAGAGCCTTGAAAGTTGATGAATATATTGGTGGTGATGAGTAGATAAACTGATTAACTTTTGACAAAATTCCGAAAAAATATTTTGTGAGTTATGGCCCTTTGTCATTTTGGTACTTTGTGCCCATTGTAATGTATGCTAAAAGTGATGCATAGCATAACTTTAGAACCGTGTATGGTAGTGTTTTGAAATTTCATATATTGATTCCTCATGGAAAATTAGCTGACGCGTATTTTTTTTTCTCGTCCGGATTATGCCCCTTTCAAGAGTTATTGCCCTTTGAATTTTTTTTAAATAAAATCTTGTCAGCAAGATATCTCAAAAACTATTGGAGCTAGAGCCTTGGAAGTTGGTGAATAGATTGTTGGAGATGAGTAGATGAACTGATTAACTTATGACAAAATTCCGAAAAATACTTTGTGAGTTATGGCCCTTTGTCATATTGGTAATTTGTGCCCATTGTAATGTATGCTAAAAGTGATGCATAGCATAACTTCAGAATCGTGTATGCTAGGGTTTTGAAATTTCATATATGGATTCCTCATGGAAAATTAGCAGACGCGTATTTTTTTTCTCGTCCAGATTATGCCCCTTTCAAGAGAAATTGCCCTTTGAAATTTTTTTTAATAAATCTTGTCAGCAAGATTTCTCAAAAACTATTGGAGCTAGAGCCTTAGAAGTTGGTGAATTGATTGTTGGAGATGAGTAGATGAACTGATTAACTTATGACAAAATTCCGAAAAATACTTTGTGAGTTATGGCCCTTTGTCATATTGGTAATTTGTGCCCATTGTAATGTATGCTAAAAGTGATGCATAGCATAACTTTAGAACCGTGTATGCTATAGTTTTGAAATTTCATATATGCATTTCTGATGGAAAATAAGCTGACGCGTATTTTTTACTCGTCAGGATTATGCCCCTTTCAAGAGTTATTCCCCTTTGAAATTTTTTAAATAAAATCTTGTCAGCAAGATATCTCAAAAACTATTGGAGCTAGAGCCTTGAAAGTTGGTGAATATATTGGTGGTGATGAGTAGATGAACTGATTAACTTTTGACAAAATTTTGAAAAATACTTTGTGAGTTATGGCCCTTTGTCATTTTGGTAATTTGTGCCCATTGTAATGTATGCTAAAAGTGATGCATAGCATAACTTTAGATCCGTGTATACTAGTGTTTTGAAATTTCATATATTGATTCCTCATGGAAAATTAGCTGACGCGTATTTTTTTCCTCGTCCGGATTATGCCCCTATCAAGAGTTATTGCCCTTTGAATTTTTTTTAATAAAATCTTGTCAGCAAAATATCTCAAACACTATTGGATCTAGAGCCTTGAAAGTTGTTGAGTATATTGGTGGTGATGAGTATATGAACTGATTAACTTTTTACAAAATTCCGAAAAATGCTTTGCGAGTTATGGCCCTTTGTCATTTTGGTAATGTGTGCCCATTGTAATGAATGCTAAAAATGATGCATAGCATAACTTTAGAACTGTGTATGCTATGGTTTTGAAATTTCATATATGCATTCCTAATGGAAAATAAGCTGACGCGTATTTTTTTCTCATCCGGATTATGCCCCTTTTAAGAGTTATTTCCCTTTGAATTTTTTTTTTAATAAAATATTGTCAGCAAGATATCTCAAAAACTATTGGAGCTAGAGCCTTGAAAGTTGGTGAACATATTGGTGGTGATGAGTGGATGGACTGATTAACTTTTGACAAAATTCCGAAAAACACTTTGTGAGTTATGGCCCTTTGTCATTTTGGTAATTTGTGCCCATTGTAATATATGCTAAAAGTGATGCATAGCATAACTTTAGAACCGTGTATGCTATGGTTTTGAAATTTCATATATGCATTTCTGATGGAAAATTAGCTGACAAGCATTTTTTTCTCATCCTGATTATGCTCCTTTCAAGAGTTATTGCCCTTTAAAGTTTTTTTGAATAAAATCTTGTCAGCAAAATATCTCAAAAACTATTATAGCTACAGCCTTGAATGTTGGTGAATACACGTAGATTGGTGTTGATGAGTAGATGACCTGCTTAACTTTTGACAAAATTCCGAAAAATACTTTGCGAGTTATGGCCCTTTGTCATTTTGGTAATGTGTGCCCATTGTAATGAATGCTAAAAATGATGCATAGCATAACTTTAGAACTGTGTATGCTATGGTTTTGAAATTTCATATATGCATTCCTAATGGAAAATAAGCTGACGCGTATTTTTTTTCTCATCCGGATTATGCCCCTTTTAAGAGTTATTTCCCTTTGAATTTTTTTTTAATAAAATCTTGTCAGCAAGATATCTCAAAAACTATTGGAGCTAGAGCCTTGAAAGTTGGTGAACATATTGGTGGTGATGAGTGGATGGACTGATTAACTTTTGACAAAATTCCGAAAAACACTTTGTGAGTTATGGCCCTTTGTCATTTTGGTAATTTGTGCCCATTGTAATATATGCTAAAAGTGATGCATAGCATAACTTTAGAACCGTGTATGCTATGGTTTTGAAATTTCATATATGCATTTCTGATGGAAAATTAGCTGACAAGCATTTTTTTTCTCATCCTGATTATGCTCCTTTCAAGAGTTATTGCCCTTTAAAGTTTTTTTGAATAAAATCTTGTCAGCAAAATATCTCAAAAACTATCATAGCTACAGCCTTGAATGTTGGTGAATACACGTAGTTTGGTGTTGATGAGTAGATGACCTGCTTAACTTTTGACAAAATTCCGAAAAATACTTTGTGAGTTATGGCCCTTTGTCATTTTGGTAATTTGTGCCCAATGTATGCTAAAAGTGATGCATAGCATAACTTTAGAACTGTTTATGCTATTGTTTTGAAATTTCATATATGCATTCCTGATGGAAAATAAGCTGATGCGTATTTTTTTTCTCATCCGGATTATGCCTCTTTCAAGAGTTATTGCCTTTTGAAGTTTTTTTAATAAACTCTTGTCAGCAAGAGATCTCAAAAACTATTATAGCTAGAGTCTTTAAAGTTGATGAAAAGATTGGTGGTGATGAGTAGATGACCTGATTAACTTTCGACAAAATTTGAGTTATAGCCCTTTGTCATTTTGGTAATTTGTGTTTATTGTAATGTATGCTAAAAGTGATGCATTCCATAACTTTAGAACCATGTATGCTATGGTTTTGAAATTTCGTATATGCGTTCCTGATGGAAAATAAGCTGACACATATTTTTTTTTCATCGAGATTAACTTAAGAACCGTGTAAGCTAGGGTTTTGAAATTTCATATATGGATTCGCTATGGAAAATTAGCTAACACATATTTTTTTCTCATCCGCATTATGCCCCTTTCAAAAGTTATTGTCCTTTGATTTATTTGTTAGCATTACCTCCAATGTCAAGGTCATACCTAGAGGTCAAAGGTAAAAAAGGACAGTCAATAACTTCCTTATTCTTTGATGGATTATGAAATTACTTGGCAGAAATGTTAACCATCATGAGACGATGTGTTGTACCGCAAAGGTCAAGGCCATACTTAGAGGTCAAAGGTAAAAAAGTGCTTTTTTTGTTTACAGCCAATAACTTTTTTATTTTTCTATGAACATTTTTAAAGTTACTATGCAGAAATGTTCATCTTCATTAGATGATGTGTTGCACACAAGACCCGGCTCAATACCTCCAATGTCAAGGTTATACTTAGCAGGCAAAAACGGGGGAGACATCTGTGTTTTTGTAGAAAAACAAATTCTAGTTTGTTGTTTAACCTCCCCGTCAACACTGTAAAGGTCATTTTGGAGACGTTGCTTCCAATTTTGTGGGACTTTTACCCGACATTGAGATGAAATGACATCTCAAGCCCTGTCGCCCAATGAAACCAATACAGTTTATTAGCATGGACGGTCCGCATCGCACCGCGGTTCCTGGGCAGGCTTAGATCCCCTAAGCGGTTTACCAGTACTAGTGTGCGGGCCGGATACAGCTCTGCGTGGAAGCATCATGCAGCCGGCTGATAAAAGATAACTCAAGGAACACTTCTATATTTTTGTCACAATATCTGCAATGACCACATCACGTGATCAAGTCCGTGAAATGAACAACCCCCCTTAACACCACCTTTATAATAGAGAAAATTGGGGTTTACGGGGTATACATTATTTTTCTTATTTCTGCTCCAATACATAGGTTGTGGGTACTCGTTAGAACCGCCTCAATGAGGCGGTTCTAACGAGCACCCAAAACCTATGTTTGAAGTATAAATAAGAAAAATATCACAGATATTCAACAGAAAACGAGCCATTTTTGAGATTGACAAAATGCACTATGTCGCACGGGTGTGTTATCGTGATGATTTTTATTTTTCTGCATGATAAGTCAATGGAAACTGAATGTTACCATAGCAACCAAACTAAAGAGCCGATTTTCATAAAAAAAAAACGGAAAGAAAAATATCTATAATCGCTGATATAACTATAGCTGTCAGTGAAACTGACTAGGGCCCGGCAGCGCTATCAGAGGAGTAGGAAAATTTGTGGACGGACAGACGGACAGACAGACAGACAGACGGACGGACAGAGTGATTACTATAGGGCACCCATACTTTCAGTGCGGGGCCCTAATGAACAATTCTTAAAAGTCTCAGCCTCATAGAGCAAATGGTTTCTTAAAAGATAAATTTCCAAGTATGTATTTATCTTGTCATAATGCCACACACCCGCGAGGACAGTCTCTACATGTTGCGCTGTCGAGCATTTCCAAGCCTGTTAATATTTAAAGTATTTTATTCTTTGCATCTTGGTTTCCATGGCAACTAATAACCAGGGGACCAATGGTCCTGAGCCGCTCACCCGAGTGCTGAGGGGTTATGGAGCTATTTGGTTTCTGAGAAGAAGATTTTTGATGTTTTTTTTTTTTATCATGACAGACATCTTGGTCATGTGACCTAAACCATTTGAACAAAAAAATTTGTTTCTTCATCCCATAAAGTCGTCATATGTTAATTTGACCTAAATATGCCCAGCAGTTTTTTCATGCCCGCTTTTTCGGCTATATTGTTTTCGTATCAGAGTCGAGTGTTTGTCAGACTGTATGTATGTATGTATGTGTGTGTGTACGTACGTCCGTCACGTTTCTTTGGAATGGATCTCCTCATGAACCGGACAAGGTACACTTTTCAAACTTTACCTGTGGATAGTACATGGGATGTAGATGGCACTGAGCTATTTTTTGGTGTGACCTTGGCCTAAACATGACCCCAAGGTCAAAGGTCAAAAAGTAGGACTTTGCCCTATCTTTAGTGTTATTCATAGAAAAAGCGGATATTTGCGATGGTATACCATCGACTGCGCGATCTAGTTTTTATGCCCAACTGTTTTTTTTTGTTGTTTTTGTTTGTGTGTGTGTGTGTGTTTTTGTATGTGTGTATGAGGGGGGTGGTTGAGGGGGGTGTATTTTGATATATGAGTGACCATGGACCAAGCTCGTAAATGACTGACTTGACCTTTGGTACTTATGTAGTTTCATTAACTTGCATTACGAAGACACGCCTATACAAATAACAAATACAGTGTAAATTTTACCGCCGAAAAAAAAAAAAACACGAAAATTTTAAGATGAAAAACAGTGATATTTTTCGTATTTCTGCTCAAAATATAGATTGTTGGTACTCGTTAGAACCGCCTCGATTAGGCGGTTCTAACGAGTACCGATAATCTATATTTAAGAGCAGAAATACGAAAAATAATGTTTACCCCTGTAAACCCCAGTTTTACTGTATAAAAGTAGGGTTCAAGGTGGTCAAATTATATAGGCGTGATTTCGTGAGGTTTTGCTGATTTCATATACCATATAAGTTCTCAGAAAATGGCAGTTTTTGAAAAAGTATTATTTTCAACTTTTTCTCATAAAAAAACACAAGTGACCAAATTACAAATTTGACTTTGGTGTAACTTTGGTCGTGGTCGACGCAGACTCAACATTTGAATAAGTTACAGTCAGCCCTCTTTATACCGACATTCGTAATAACGGCAAAGCTCGTCATAACGACAATTTCAATGGAATGACTTCTTAGCTTAAGGCTTAAATCGCGACGGAAGTAAGGGCGAGGATTGTGGCCACGTAAAATCGATTTAAGCCCCCAGTGGAAATCTTTTCACTGACCGTTCCAAGGCGGTTCTTCTGTGGCGGTTTATTTATGTTGTTGTTTGTTACTTACTGTGTGTATCACTTGTGTCTTTTTATTTTGGATGGCCATATGGCCATTTTGTGGGAAAGTAACTGTCCTTATGGCCTTCCTTTGTTTAGGTTTCCATTATGGTCTGGTCGCTTAATGTTTGTGTTTCTTTCCCTTTGGTGTCTTTGATGGGTGGAGTAAGGTTAATTGTATCGATTCCTGATCTTTGTTTTACTTCTACTTTAACCTCGGTTCCAGGCGGAGTGGGATTCCCTGGGTTGGAAACGCCTCAATCGAATCCGTAGTTATGAAAGATTCTTGTAATCTAATACTCCAAGAAACAAATGTTATAGATATTTGTTAGAATCGCCTCGGTGAGGCGATTCTAACAAATGTCTATAACATTTGTTTCTTGGAGTTATGATGGGGGAAAAGGCATTCTATTATATATCGTACACCTAATTTGGATTCTTTACAACGGCAAATTCTTTATAACGGCACAATAATAGGGAACAAAAACTGTCGTTATAACGTGGGTCCTCTGTACAGTGGGCCGAAATTGCCAATGCTACATTAAATTTCATAGTTTCAAGGTACGTGGCTCACTGGTTCCAGAGAAATAGAATTGTGAATGTATTTTACCGTATATGGTCATGAGGCCATCTTGGTCATGTGACCTGTACCAGTTGAACAAAATTTCATTTCTTTCATCCCATAAAAGCTTCATATGAAATTTGCCATAAATTTTCCCAGCAATTTTTAATAGGTTTAATTTTGATAATATTAACCTTGGTCCAAGGTCAAGGACTGAGTGACCTTGACTTTAGATACCCATGTAGATTCATTTAGTGATTTACAGTTCACAGGCAACATTCAGTAAAATAAACAACGTTCACTTTCTCCCATATAAAAGCATATACATCCAAATTTGACCGTGACGTAAAATTGGTTAAAGTCAAGATTTTGTCATCATTTGAACAAATCGTGATGGGCCTGAGACCCCGATGCTACATACAAAAGTTCAAGGCAGTCAGCCTATTGGTTCCAGAGAAGAAGGTTTTTGGCATGTTTGTACCATATATGGGCATGGCCGCCATATTGATCATGTTACAAAACACATATTCATTGATTTTCATTTCGTCTTGCGTTGCCGTCTTGGAACTCGAAGTTCCCACCAATGCGCCGGGCGAATGAGACAACCACTGGACGCAAAATTTGGTCTACGTAACGCTAGCCAGTCAAGTTACCTTGAACGATCATGGTAACTTGACTGGCCAGCGTTACGTAGACCAAATTCCAAGACGACAACGCACGCCCACATCGAGACCGTGTTGCCGTCGAATTTCTGAGACAACAAGGTGTAAGGACACTGCCGTGGCCAGCCACATCCCCCGATATGTCGCCGATTGAGCACATTTGGAATGTCTTGGCTCACCACGTGCGCAACAGTCCGCAGCATTGTAACAATCTGCAACAGCTTGGCCGAGCATTGCAAGAAGAATGGCGACGGATACCAAGGGAGATAATCCGTCGCACAATCACTAGCATGTCCAGAAGGTGTTGTGCATGCATCAATGCTCGTGGTGCATGGACCAGATACTGTTCCCCTTTGCATATAAACCTTCCCTGTGACATTGAAGTTTCGCTTCTTTCTATTTGAATTTGGGGGTTCCCTTTTTTTGTCCCTTGTATATATCTGCAGTGGCTTTCTCAGTAAATGCAATTTTCTTCAAATTTCCTTACTATTTGTCTATGGGAACCCTATGTTACCATAGTAACCAATATATGAGCCGATGGATACTTCGGATGAAATTTGGCCTCAACTGGCCAAGTGGCTTGAGGGGTGATGCCGTTTGAACGTGTTGACACAAGACGTAGACGACGATTATCCTATAAGAAGCTCCCCAAGACCTTTGGGCTCTGTCGTGCTAAAAAGTCTTCCTAATAGAAGATTTAAACTTAAACGTTTTATTTAATTATTTTTATATTGTATTTAACCCATAATGTCAATGGAATCCTCCACCTAATAAGTTTGAAAGGTCCAATTTCAATTATACAGGTGCCAGGTTTATTTTGTAAACGATATGTTTTGCAAACACGCATGTACTTTCAGCAAAAAAGTGTTCACTAATATCAGACGCCTCGTTTTGTGGCTTATGACCTGGGTCTGCAATGTTTGCCAATGTCCCAAAAAAGGGCCGCTAGGCATATATGGGTTAAACGGGCCTCTATGGCCTAATGGACATGAGCGCTGACATTTAATCATTCGTTTCTCACCGTTTGTGTTACGTACTACCAAAAGCTGAGGTCATACGGAGACGGTACCTCGGTTAAAGACTCATCTGAAAGTCTGGAGAAGTTCAGGATCGAACCCACGGCCCCTGGTTTATGAGGCGAGAGGCCTATCCACTTCAAAACGGAGGCTTCTGAGTTTCTCACCGTTGTGGTCTCGCATGCAATGTACGAGACCCCAAGTTCTGCAACGGAAGATCGGGTGGTATCCGGGTATTCCGGTTTCGATCCACTCTCGATTAACGAGCGACTCAAAGTGAGTAAAATAATCTTGAAAGGACCGTTGAAAAGAAAAGTAAAACTATTATTCAAGAGTAGCTACCCAGCAGGCACACGTCGCTAGGGCAACGTCAAATCAACGTCGGTGCAACGTCATGACGTTGCACCGACGTTGATATGACGTTGCATAAACGTCATGACGTTGTACCGACGTTGATGTGACGTCATAATTAAGTCATGTGCCTGCTGGGTATTATTGCGGGCTGGTACGTTAAATTCGAACACATTGCAGTGATCATTTCAATAAAATTTTGCACGCATTGTGATCCTTTCAGTTTTGCATTCATCGACATAAGTTTATACATTTCGTTTTACAAAACCAACCATCGTTACGCATAAATTTGCATGTGCATGCACTAGTAAATTGAATCAGCGCAAGACGAAATCTACGATAAAATTGGTGCATCAATTGAGGTCACCAGTGTATGGTGCAATTGTGCATCAATTGTGCAACCAGCCACTGGCCCTGTCAAATATGTTTTTTGCAAAGCCCAGCTATATATGTTCTATAAAGAATAATCCTTTGGAAGTAATCACTTGCTTGTTTCATTTTAGTTTTAACGTGCCCGCCAACACTCGCACAGGCTTAGACCTTGTTTTTGTTTTTAACGTACCCGTCAACACTGTAAAGGTCATTTTGGAGACGTTGGTTCCAATTTTGTGGGACTTTTACCCGACATTGAGATTAAACGACATCTCAAGCCCTGCCGCCCAATGAGACCATGAGGGTTTATAAGCATGGGCGGTCCAACATTCACACCGCTTTGCCTGGGCAGGCTTCGATCCTCTAAGCGGTTTACCAGTACTCGTGTGTGGGTCGGATTCAGCTCTGCGTGGAAGCATCATGCAGCCCATATATTTCTTCAAGCCCTGATGGGCGGGAGCCGCCTTAGACCTTGTAATGGGTTACCAGTACTCATGTGCGATCGGTTTCAGCTCTGCGTGGAAGCATCTTGCAGCCGAATGTATTTCTCCAAGCCCCGATGGGCGGGGGGGGGGTGAACATCTTTTTTACTGAAATGTGGCAAATGAATGGGGGTATTTAACAGAAAAATACAATGTAGTCATTGGCTTTGTGTTCAGAATAGAGTGTTTTGTTTGTTTGTTTGAATTCAGGTTTGACATCCCCGTCTACACTATATAAGTCATTTCGGAGAATTCAGTTTTGTGGGACGTTTGCCCGACATTGAGATGAAATAACGTATATTTTATTCTATTTTATTCTCAAGCCAAATGAAACCAACAGGGTTTATATAAATGGACGGTCCGACTCGCATCACTTTGTCTGGATAGGCTAGGCGATGTGCGGTCGGTTTCAGCTCTGCATGAAAGTACCACGCAGCCCAATCTATTTCTCCTATATAACCCCGATAGGCGGGGGCTTTGAGTGGAGTATGTACACCAGGTCCGGTCATGTATGATTAACAGACAAAACAGTGTGCACAAGCTAATAAAAGATTTTCTTACATGCTTTTCAATGAATGATAGAGAAATATAAATGAAATATAAATCGATATTTTCACTGTTTCAAACAGTGAAAATACGATTTTTTATTTTTCACTGTTTGGGACTACTTTTTTCTTCAAATCTAACTCTAATTTCAATTTTATCTTTGTCAGATAACTGAACAATACTGAAATGTGTTCTAATTGACGCATAGCCCGTTCACCCAATAGTATACCCACTAAACACGATGGACACCACTAAATTGACGTGAAACGAACAGGAACAAAGATAATTTTCTCCGAATGTGAGCGACACCATTAAAGACGCTAAATATTGCCTTTTGAAGCATGTAAGAAACAGAAAATTTGATTTTTTCAGTGCAAGATCAAATTTTATTTCACTCATGAACACCAAAACTGCTATTTTCACTCGTGGCTACGCCACTCGTGAAAATAACAGTTTTGGTGTTCATTCGATGAAATAAAATTCGATCTTACACTGAAAAAATCAAATATCCTCTATGTGCACAAGCTAATAAAAGATTGCACTGTGTACACAATGTCAAAAATGATTGCACAGTATGTGTCAGCTCATACAAGATTGTATATTCTTGCATAAATACCTATGCGCATGGCTGTTTGAAGCCATTGTCAAATGGACCGAAAGCCGTGCTCAAACAGCAAAAACCATGTTCAAATCATGAAATTCGCGTGCTGTTTGAACATGGATTTTGAGCTTTTGATATCACAAGACGGGCCTTGCTTTGATTACGTTACGTTGAGCGACGTAACGTTATCGCCCTGAACGTAGCGTTTTAGGGTTCTATGATGACGTCACTGCATGACAACGTCATTGTAAACAACATTCTGAACTGGCCGCCATGTTGGTTCGCCGGTCGCATTTGAAGAGTTTATATGGAGTTTATAGAGAGCTTTTGGGTGTTTTCGTCAAGATTTGCTGTCGGATTCGTAAGTTATGCAAGAACAACGATCATCCATGGTTATTTCATTGCATTAACATTTGCCGGGTCCCTCGGAAGATATTTGAACATTCGGCCTAGCGGCCTCATGTTCAAACGGCTTCCTCGGGATCCGGCAAATGTTAATGCATGAAAAACCATGGTTGATCCCTATAGTGTACAGAAGCTCTTACAAGATATTACAGTGTGCATAAGCTCAAACAAGAATGTACAGTGTGCACAATCTCTAAAGTGAGTGAAAATTCATACAAGATTGCACAGTGCGCGGAAACTCATACAAGGTTGCACAGTGTTGGTAAGCTCATACAAGACTGCGCAGTGCGCATAAGCCCAAACAAGGTTGCACAGTGTTGGCAAGCTCATACAAGGTTGCACAGTGTTGGCAAGCTCATACAAGTTTTCACAGTGCGCAGAAGCTCATACAAGGTTGCACAATGTTGGCAAGCTCATACAAGATTGCACAGGTTTAGCAAGCTCATACAAGATTGCACAGTGTGGGTAAAGTCATACTAGATTCCACAGTGTGCACAACCTCATACAAGACGTACAGTGTGCACAAGTTCTAACAAAATTGAAGTTTCCATAAGCTTTTACATGATTGTACAGTGTGCAAAGCTCTTACAAGATTGCGCAGTGTACACAAGTTCTTACAAGATTGAAGTGTTCATAAGCTCTTGCATGATTGTACAATGTGCACAAGCTCTTACATTGCACACTCTCCACAAGCTCACACATGTCTGCACGCTGTACAGAAGGTCATACAAGATTGCAAAGTTTGAAAAAACGCATACAAATTTGCAAAATGTGCATTATCTCATACAAGCTTTAATGTGTCCACAATGTCATACAGCACAATTAGTTTTACTTCTTCTTCTTCTTCTTCTTCTTCTTCCGGTTTCGCCTTAACCCCGGTAGGGGACACAGACGGTGTATATCTCATACACTCCAGTGTTGCAGGATGAAAGCCTACACAGTAATCATGTAATTACGGTAGGGTTCTTTAACCTGCACAGGGGATGGTTCTCCCTGCACAGGGGGCCTCCAGTTAACGTCCCGATCCGAAGGACGGTGCATTTTATGACATTCATCCCTGCAAATGATGCCAGTGGTGCGTGTTCGGACACCGAAATTTTCACACCGCTGCCGGGGATCGAACCCGGGACCTCTAGCATCAGAGGCAAGTGCACTAACCACTGAGCTATCACGCTCCACTAGAAAGTGAGGTCTGATGGAGAATCGACTCCTGGTATGTTTTTTTTTTTTTTGTTTTTTTTTTTGTTTTGTTTTTGTTTTTATTATTATTATTATTATTATTATTATTATTATTATATTTTTATTGTTGTTTGAATGGAGGTTACACGCTCCTGTCAACACTAGTTAATTTTTAGAGACGATGCTTCCAGTTTTGTTGGATTTTTACCCAGCATTGATATTAAATGACATCTGAAGCCCTGCCGCCCCCAAAAAAGGTTTTATATGTATGGACGGTTCAACTCTCGCCACTTTGCCTAAGCATGCATAGACCATAAAAACTGTTCACCCGTACCTATGTGCGGTCGGTGGCAACCCAACCTATTTCCCCAAGCCCCGACGGTCGGGGGCATGGGGAGTCTATGTAAATTGTTCTAAACAAAGTTTGTCCTTTTGAAGCAAGGACTACAACACGAAAGTGAAAAGACCTTTCTGGGCCAGACTAGCTAGTTTCGGCCAATAAGGCCTCATCAGTGAGCCTGGAGCACTTTCAAACTCCCACGGTGGAATCAATGATCCCCACTTGAAAATATTACCTACATTATGGTGAAAACCTGAAAGTTCAAATCAACACTGCAGGACGGATTGAGTTTACCCTTTTGTACCAAATGGAATCTTCCTCCTTATATATATAGCAGGTGTCCATTTCAAAATATAAGGGTGTCAGGCTGTGTTTTCTTCAAAATCTATTTGGAAACTGACTGAGCGTTTTGCAAACAGTGTAGACCCTGATCAGACGCCGCGTTCTGTTTGCCAACTACCCGTTTTGGGGTTTCCGGTACAAAATGGGTTACGTTAGTTACAGCGTGACTGATACGGGTATTTAAGCCCTGTTTTTTTCCCGGGACTACTAGTCGTGTAGTTCGGCAGTGCATGTAACTAACTGGCAAAGCTTTTTGTGCAGATTGTACAGACGAAAAGTGATGGGGACTAAAATTTTAGTTCTAGCTCTTTTTACCATTCTGGCTGCTGTCGTTAAAGAAGGGTAAATATGATTCTCTTTCGTGTATTTTTTTCTTTTTCTTTTTTTTTCTTCCTTTTTTTTTTTTTTTTTTTTTTCTTCTTTTCCTTTTTTTTTGGGGGGGGGGGGAGGGGCGGTGGGGGTTGGGGGTGGTTACTGTCTTTTGAAGGTTATTTACTAATTTTGAGCCGATCGTTAATCAGAGGTTTGACGAAAACCAGGGTGCCCAGGGAAAAACCACTTGACCTTCCGTTGTAGAATTTGGCGTCCCACAGTGCTGCTTATGCACTGGGTCATCGAGTCCCGTCTTTCTTGTATTTTAAGTTATTATTCATTATTGTCGCAGTGTGACGGGAATATGGCGATTTTTTTTTTTTACCCGAGCAGGAAATACATGTATTTCCCACTGATGACGGTTTGTCCACCCGGCATTATGAAAACACGCCTAGAAGCCTCCGTGGTGTATTGCTATGCTACTCGCCTTGTAAACCAGGGATCGCAGGATCGATCCCGGACTTCTCCAGACAGTCTGCTATTTTCGTTTATTTGGTGTATTCCTTGCTTCCAAAGGATCTAACTTCAGAACTTATTTATTTTCACTGTAGCTGGTGGTGTGCCGTGTGGCGGCCGTAAAACGTCTCCCCGTACATCATCATAGTGCAGATTATATTTTCTTGTCATTTGGGATCATTGAGTTCATTTGGTATCATTTTGAAAATAGAGTTCTGCTTAAGCCAGTTCTAGAGGGCGTGGCGGGTGTTGCATATTTTAGTACTGGTCATGAACAGACTCAATAAAACCGAGTCTGCTATTTTCGTTTATTTGGTGTATTCCTTGCTTCCAAAGGATCTAACTTCAGAACTTATTTCGAATGAGTCTTTAAACCGAGGTCCCGTCTCCGTATGACCTTAGCTGTTGGTGGGACGTAAACCTCAAACACTCAGCCACTCTTTTTTTCGATTTTACGGTCTTTTGAAGATTTTAAGATTATTTACTTATTTGGAGCCGATCGTTAACTAGAGGTTTGGCGAAAACCAGAGAGACCCAATGATTCACTAGGTCTACGAGACCCGTCTTTCTTGTATCTTAAGATATTATTCATTTATTGCCTTCGACGGTTTGTTCACCCTAGCAGGTAATATATTGCCCGAGGGCGAAGCCCGAGCGCAATATTACCTGACGAGTGTGAACAAATCGTCATATTCCCCTCACATAAGGGCAGAAAATGATTTATTACTTCTAGAGATTCTTTCAGTGTATCCCCTTGTTTGTTTGATTTAGGAAATAGATCAGCTCTAGCTGTGATTTGTTGAGTAATAAATCACAGTTTGGAGGTCAGTTGTAAAGTAGACAAATCACGAGCGCGTAGCGCGCGTGATTTGTCTACTTACAACTGACCGACAAACTGTGATTTATTACCTAACAAATCATTAGCTAGAGCTGATCTATTTCGATTCTAACACGCTGAAACTCGGTAATAATGCTGTTGTTTCCTTCAAAATCTCACAACTTTTCGCCATTGTTATAAGAAATCCCGCTAAAATTATCGACTGAAACACATGCATTTATATCCTTTTCTAACGTTTTCGATGCGAGAAAATGACGTTACACCGTCCAACGTCAAGGAAATCGACTAGTGACGTCATAAATTTGCAGTTTTTAATGACGTCACTCGCCATGCTCTTCCTTGCCGTGATTTGGTGTAGAATAAAACAGTTATTTTCCATTGTCTATATAGGCGCGCTGAGTTAGAATTGAGGTTTAACGTCCCCGTCAACACTGTATAGGTCATTTTGGAGACGTTGCTTCAAATTTTGTGGGACTTTTACCCGACATTGAGGTCAAATGACATCTCAAGCCCTGCCGCCCAATAGAACCAATAGCGTTTATGTGCATGGACGGTCCAACTCGCACCACTTTTCCGGGGCATGCTTAGAACCTCTAAGCAGTTTACCAGTACTCGCGTGCGGTTGGTTTCAGCTATGCGTGGAAGCATCATGCAGCCCATCTATTTCTTCAAGCCCGATGGGCGGGGGGCGGGTATTCACTTGTCCTTTTGAGCAGTGACGTCAGAAGGCCCTACGCGTGGCATGCTCTCGACCAATGCGAATTCCAGAATAGCTGATGAATATTATTGAGCTATAATAAAAAGTGTTATCATATTGACACTTGATTAACTGTTTAATTGTTTTGGCCTTTTCAAGATGATTTCACTTCGAGTTGATCGTTAATTAGACTTGGACGAAAACTGAAGTTTTGAGCAGAAATAGAAAAAAAAACAATAATGTATATCCCTGAAAACCATAGTTTTGCTTTATAAAAGCGGGATTTATGGGGACCAAAATTATATAGGCCTGTTTTCGTGACGATCTTGTCCCCTATAGGTCAAAAAGGTAATATATACAGTCATTAAATTAAAAAAGACGTGAATACAATAAAGGAATCGAAGGGCGAAAACTGGATCAAATTATCTTTAATAGTAGTCTTTGAGATATTAAAATTGAAGTCGGAAGTATTTCAGGAAAACAGTATGTTATCTAAACACGTTCGCACGACATTATTTTTTTTTTTCTGATGAAATATTGTCACAATTTTCTTATTAGGTTGTGGGTGCTCATTTGAACCGCATCCAAGGGGAGGATCTAACGAACACTCACAACCTTTTTCTTGAAGCTGAAATAAAAATAATTTTACCCATGTAAGCCCAAGCTTTCTCTATATAAAGTGGGGTATAACGGTGGTGGTCATTTCGAAAACACGCCGGTGCAAATACATTGTAAACTTTACCGCCGAAACAAAAACTAAAATTTAGGATGAAAGAAAAACCTTGTTAATTTTCTTCTTTTTCTTTTTAAAATATAGATTGTGAGTACATGTTAGAACCGCCTCGTCGAGGCGGCCCTAACGAGTACCCACAATCTATATTTTAGAGCAGAAATAAGAAAAAATGAAGCTTGCCCTTGTAAACCCCAGTTTTACTATATAAAATTGGGGTTCAAGGGGCGGGGTCAGAATATAGGACGCATTTCATTACACGGATTTGTGAAGCAACACCAAACTATCTCATTTATATTCATGATGTATCCTTTGATGTAATAGTTGCACAATTAAATTCATTAACATTCTAAATATTTAATAACTTGTAATGCCGTGATTGTGGGCAGGTGAAATAACATTCAGAAGTTACTGAGCAGTGCAAAAGGAATAATAAAAACTTACTTTACTCAAAGGGCGGTTTTGTTTATTTGTTTGTTTTGGAGTTTAACGGCCCAGTCAACACTATTTTAGGTCATTTTTGAGCCGGTCAGTTTACCTATCCACACCCTTCCTGGGCAGGCTTATACGTAAGCGGTTAACCAGTACAGTGCACATTATTTCGCCAGAAACTGACGATCGCCCTTCTTGATTTGTTTGATTTGAGGTTTAACGTCCCCGTCAACACTGTAAAGGTCATTTTGGAGACGTTGCTTCCAATTTTGTGGGACTTTTACCCGACATTGAGATGAAATGACATCTCAAGCCCTGTCGCCCAATGAAACCAATAGGGTTTATTAGCATGGACGGTCCGCCTCGCACCGCGGTTCCTGGACAGGCTTAGATCCTCTAAGCGGTTTACCAGTACTAGTGTGCGGGCCGGATTCAGCTCTGCGTGGAAGCATCATGCAGACCATATATTTCTTCAAGCCCCTATGGGCGGGGGCTTATCGCCCTTCTTGAACCAGCGGAAGGGAGAGAATGACTGTAGAAAAGATTTCATTATCAATCTCCGCGAGAGAATGTTGCCGTCCCCGGCAGGTATCGAACCCGCGTCCTCCTGATCACCAGTCAGACGGGCATCCGACTGAGCTACATTTACCGAGACCGTCTAAATGAAATTTTGTATCAAAGGGCAGTTATACGCTTTTTTTTTATTCATAAATTTTTCAAATTAAAATTTAAGATCGAATTTCGAAATCAGGCTTCTCTAAATGACCAATAACATACACAGTAATCAAACGGCATGGGAAAAAATTATTAGGCAACTACTAAACGCCCCAAAAAAATCGAATTTTTATAGTTTAAATTAAAAATACAGTAAAATCCGCTATTAAGACCACCTAAATTTAAGACTAAATCTCGTTTAAAAAGTTTATTGAGAAGGTTTCAGTTATTCTTTCTTTGTGTTTTTACACCCAGTATCTCCTAATAAGACCACCTTTGGGATTGTTCAAACTTTGTGTGGTCTTTAAAGACCACTTTTGAACAATCCCAAAGATGGTCTTAATGTAGATTTTTAAAACCATTACGATATCACAGAATACTTGATTCTGGATTTGAATCGAAGACAATTTCAGAGGTGTGGGGTGGGGTGGGGGGGGGGGGGGGGGGGGGGGGGCTAGGGTTGCATGTATATGTGTCGGATAAATAGGAGCATAACTTTACAACAAATAGGTTTGTTTATGAGGATTTGAATAAAATGTGACCATCTCCGTGTCGTCTTACATTCGGCTTTATACTCAATATTGTCTGCAAAAGTGTTATCCACAGAATACACAGAAGAACTGAAAAGTTTGGAGTTGGAGTAGAGTACCTAGTTTCGGCCAATTAGGCCTCATCAGTGACCCTCAAATATTTCCTAAATTCCGCAGTGAAATAAATGATCCTATAGAGGACATGAAAATATAACCGACACTATGATGAAGGGCGGGGAGACTTTTTACGGCTGCCACACACATTCCCTCCAGTCCATCCTGCACAAAACAGCGGGCGAACGTCGGGCCGACAGCGATACCGCTGTCTGCTCGACGTTGGCCCAGCATGTTTTCAGCTGGCTGAGGGGCTATTTGAAATTTCTAAATTATTGCTCTTTTAGGGAGTAAGTTTCCCCTTTTGTCAATTTTACAATTTTGATTATCTGCAGCGCTGCAGTGAAAAGCTACGAGTTTACCTATTTTATGCCTCTGGTAGCTGATGACAGATTCGACAGGAGCACTGGGGTCTTAGAAACCGATTGTGAATTAGGATGTTTGAAAGGCAAGTCGGAGAGTGATGACAAACCAAGTAAGAACTAGTAGGGTTTTGTTGTTGTTGTTGTTGTTTCTTTGATTTATTTTATGGCCCGTCAAGATAATTTCACACATCGAGCCGATCGTTAATCAGAGGTGGGCAAAAACCGGAGTACCGGGAAATAAACACCTGACCTTCCGCTGAAGAACATGGCGTCTCACATGTGAGCCGACCCAGCCTCAAGAACTAGTGTTAAACGATCACGATAACATATAGAGGATCTTACATGAGTGTTCATGTATTATTGAATTTTTTTAATCGAGTTGAGGAAAAAGGATAAAATGCGTGGCTGTGCCGAGCATTTTAAGCCTTTTCCTCAACGAGGAATGCAAGATTCTATTTATCATATGACATTTAAAACGCATTTTATTCACGATTGTTTCACAAAAGTGTCAATATTCCGCCATTAGAGCATGCGACGTCGTTAAGGACGTCGTACATATAACGTTACGTGGCGTATCTAATTAATTTGTTTAGAAGCCTCCATGGTGCAGTGGTTACGCTACTCCGCCTTGCAAACCAGAGGTCGCAGGATCGATCCCGGGCTTCTCCAGACTTTCGGATGAGTCTTTAAACCGAGGTCCCGTCTCCGTATGACCTTAGCTGTTGGTGGGACGTAAAACTAAAACTCACTCACTCACTTCATTAACTAATTTGCATATTTAATCCACTAGTGGATTATCGAAATTATAACATGGCGTTATTACACTCTCAGACGTGTGGTCATATGATAAAATGGTGTCTTTCAAATCTGTAGATATGCTATTTTCATTCGGCGTGGCATTTTCCGGTACAACAACGCCGTAAGGTATCTGACTAAACAACGCCGTGAGATATCTCTTAAACAACTGGGGGACAGCTAAAGTGACAGTTTTTTTTTTTTATATTGATATTTTGGGTCGAATATTTATCAATCGACCCAAAGTCACTAAGGCCAAAATCTCTTTCACTGCATATCATCGAGTTTGGGAAACCAGTGTACAAATGGTTATTAATAGAAAATAGTCATGCCGTTCTTATCAATGTTTGGTCAGAGTGTTTCGTAAGAGGGCTATCTATAGAATCTGGGCAGGAATCATGTATGGGGTTTGGCAAGCAGTGTAGACCCTGATCAGACGCCGCTGAATGCGGCGTCTGCTCAAGATCTACACTGTCTGCTTAAAATACTGGTATTTAAGGGTTAGACGAAACAGCATATGGCTCGGGATTGTCAACCAACCAATGCTATCAATTTAATCCATAAGTTGCCAAGAAAAAACTGCATCTGAGTCCTCTCTTTATGTCGTCTGCCTCATGTTCTTGTCAACTTTTTAAACCTATTTTTGCATATAGGCAATCGCCTCTCCATAAGGGCTTGAGAAAATAGATTGGGCTGCATGATGTTTTCACACAGAGCTGAAAACTGGTTACACATGAGTACTGGTAAACTGCTTAACGAGACTAAGCCTGCCAAGGCAAAGTGGTGTGAGTCAGACTGTCAAATGAAAATAAGCATATTTGTTTCATTGGGCGGCAGGCATGAGATGTCATTTCGTCTCTATGTCTTGTAAAAGTCCCACAAAATTGGAAACAATGTCTCCAGAATGACCTAAAAAGTTCTGACGGGGACATTAAACCCCAATTCAAACTTAAAAAAAAATGTAGATAAACCGTGTGGATCCCGATCAAACGCTTTCTGGACAGCCTGTCTGATGTGAGTCCGCATTGTTTGCAACAATGTCCTTGAAATGCAAAGTACCAGCAGCCAACAAAGTAAAAGACAGTTGTTCCCAGCAGGCACATGACGTAATTGTGACGTCACATCATCGTCGGTACAACGTCATGGCGTTTATGCAACGTCACATCTACGTCGGTGCACCGACGCCGACGTTGGACCGACGTTGATTTGACGTTGCCCTTGCGACGTGTGTCTGCTGGGCTGTGATTAGCATCCGAAGGGTTAAAGCTGCGTGCCGTTTAAACCGATATAACAGCTCAATATTTATAAAATGGCAGACTTCATATTTGGGTCGATTGTTTATTAAACGAACCAAAGTTACTATCTATTCAGCCCTTAAAGTCTGCGTAACTATCACTGATTTGTAGAAAATCCAGGTAACGTTATTTATAGAAAATACATGTAGCCGCGCTATGTGTTGCTACAAAATATGGACTGGAATCATTTGTTGAGTTCAGCAAACAGTGTGGATCCAGATCAGACGCCATAGAATGCGGCGTCTGATCAGGGTCTTCACTGTTTATATACTGTACAGGAGTTTATAAGTCAGGTGAAACAACACGCGATGTTTGATCAGGGTTTACACTTCTAGTATACAGTACAGGTAAGTAAGGGTAATGTGACATGTAAGGGTTAAACGAAGTGTAGATAGTCCTATGCAACTGTTCAGGATCTTTTTTTTCAAGCCTAAACTCAGAGAAAATCTTGAAGAAATAGATAGGCTGTATAATGCTTCCACGCAGAGCTGAAACCGACCCGCACACGAGTACTGGTAAATCGCTAAGAGGATCTAAGCCTGCTCAGGCAAAGCGGTGCAAGTCGGCCCGTCCATGCTTATAAACCCTATTGGTTTCATTGGGCGACAGGGCTTGGGATGTTATTTCATCTCAATGTCGGGTAAAAGTCACACCAAAGTGGAAGCAACGTCTCCAAAATGACCCCTACAGTGTTGACAGAGACGTTAAACTCCAAATCAAACAAACAAATGTAACATGCTTACAAAATTCATTCTTCCATTTCAGTTGGTGGATGTGGCAGCGCTCTTTTTGACAAAGACGGATGTTTTAATGCTACCATGAAAGTGGTGGAAGGCCAGGAGGGCCATCGTGATTCTGCAACAACAGCAAAGGCTTCTGTTACTGGACTAGTTTCCCTCATCGCAACAATTTTCTACAAGATTTCATATTAGAGAAAGCTTTTGTAACACTGACACGCTTTCTTGCCGTCGGCGCTCTAAAACCAGGCAACCGGGCTTCGTTCCAATGGTCGATGCAACGTCATGCGTGCGTGCGCGTGTGTGTTTGTGTGCGTGAGAGACTTGCATGAAATGTTTAGATGACATACAGTGTGATCACTTGTGCCTTCAAATACAATGAAAAAAGTGTCAATAAATAGAGGATCTTACACGAGTGGTCATTTCATTTTAAATTTATGAAACGAGCCTTTGGCGAGTTTCATAAATTTCATATGAAATGACCACGATTGTAAGATTTTGTTTATCATATGACCAATTTAAATTTTACAAAGGGCGAAAACTTTTTACAAAGAAAATTGACCTCTGGCCCTCACTTTGTCTTATGTAGGTACACTTTATTTATATCTATGTGTCTGCAAAATTTTATGAATAGCCAACAATGCCTTTTCAATTTATTATCATTAATTCGAATTATGGATATCCATAATTCGGTCCATTTATGGATATCAATAATTCGATTTATGAATATCCATAATTCTCTTTGCAAATAAATACAATAAATAATGACTGAAACCAAAAGCTTTTACGGTGAATTATGGATATCCATAATTCGAGATATGTATATCATTAATTCAGCCCGATTTATAGATATCCTTAATTCGATTATGGATTTATATAATTCGATTAATGGATATCCATAAATCAGCGGAATAAAGGATATTCATATTTTGTTTTATTGATATCCATAATTGGAATTAGTGATATCCATAACTCGAATTATGGATATCCATAAATCGATCTGAATTAATTATATCCATAAATCGAATTATGGACATCCATTATTCGAATAATGGATGTCTATAATTCGAATTATTGATATTTATTATTCGGCTGATTTATGGATATCGAAAATTCGAATTTTGGATATCTATAAATATGGCTTAAATAGTAAAACGGCACCCCATACACATGACGTATGCAGGAGATCCATTAGAAAACACTTTTCGATCTACTATAAATTTAAGGTATGCTGTGTGTACTCATTAGAATCGCCTCACCAAGGCGATTCTAATGAGTGCTTACAACATAATTCTGCAAGATAAAATCGTAAACAAAGTGCCAGAATATATGGATACCTGGAACTATGGAAAGAATTCTTTTGGAACTCAAGAACACACCACGAAAACACGCCTATACACTTTTGACCCCCCACCCCGTCCACCCCGCATCAAACCCAACTTTTAGGTACGAGTTTTTAAATAGTAAAACGGCACCCCATACACATGACGTATGCAGGAGATCCATTAGAAAACACTTTTCGATCTACTATAAATTTAAGGTATGCTGTGTGTACTCATTAGAATCGCCTCACCAAGGCGATTCTAATGAGTGCTTACAACATAATTCTGCAAGATAAAATCGTAAACAAAGTGCCAGAATATATGGATACCTGGAACTATGGAAAGAATTCTTTTGGAACTCAAGAACACACCACGAAAACACGCCTATACACGCCTATACACTTTTGACCCCCCACCCCCACCACCCCGCATCAAACCCAACTTTTAGGTACGAGTTTTTTTTTTTCCATATTTCTGCTAAAAACATAGATTGCGGGTACTCGTTAGAACCGCCTCGGCGAGGCGGTTCTAACTAGTGCCTGCAATCTAAGTTTTGAGCAGTAATATGAAAAAAATATCGGAAAATTTTCAGTTTTTGCTAGAACCATTTTTAATATATTTACGAAATAGGCGAGTTTCCAAAATGAGTTTTTGTTTGTTTGATTTGAGGTTTAACGTCCCCGTCAACACTGTAAAGGTCATTTTGGAGACGTTGCTTCCAATTTTGTGGGACTTTTACCCGACATTGAGATGAAATGACATCTCAAGCCCTGTCGCCCAATGAAACCAATAGGGTTTATTAGCATGGACGGTCCGCCTCGCACCGCGGTTCCTGGACAGGCTTAGATCCCCAGCGGTTTACCAGTACTAGTGTGCGGGCCAGATTCAGCTCTGCGTGGAAGCATCATGCAGCCCATATATTTCTTCAAGCCCCTATGGGCGGGGGCCGAAAAAAAATGAGTTTGAATTAGCCATGTTAAACGAGGTATATGTGTTAGCGTTATCGAAGTTTCGTTGCACACTGTATGTCAAACTTAGATTGAATAAAATTTAGGATAGATAAAGTAGCTTCCGTTCAAATAATAATAATAATTATAACAATAATACATTACAATTTGTTTGATTTGAGGTTTAACGTCTCCGTCAACACTGTAAAGGTCATTTTGGAGACGTTGCTTCCAATTTTGTGAAATGACATATCAAGCCCTGTCGCCCAATGAAACTAATAGGGTTTATTAGCATGGACGGTCCGCCTCGCACCACGGTTCCTAGACAGGCTTAGATCCTCTAAGCGGTTTACCAGTACTAGTGTGCGGGCCGGATTCAGCTCTGCGTGGAAGAATCGTGCAGCCCATATATTTCTTCAAGCCCCTATGGGTGGGAGCGGCACACACTGTATGTCAAACTTAGATTGAATAAAATTTAGGATAGATAAAGTAGCTTCCGTTCAAATAATAATAATAATAATAATAATAATAAATTACAATAACACATCCTTGCGACAAGGTGCAATTTTCTGGGGCCAGTTTCATCAATAAACATCGTACGATTAATCTTAAATTGTTCTTACGCACTTTTTAAAGAACTGCGTACGTCAGTTTCATCAAAACATCGCAAAGTGGTCGTACGAGCTAAATTTGCGTTTCACTAAAATATGTCGCAATTTTGAATATGCGCTAAAACAGGGCCACTAATTGTCACATGCGTGATCACGTGCCGTCTTGAAATAGCCGTGTAAAGTAGATAACACGTTTTAAGATTATTGGTCCGGTGGAGCTAGATGTATATTCAGTACAAGCAACGTTTAGTCAACGTGATTCAACGTTGATTCTGCGTTGTTTCAAACTTGTGTTTCCATTTCATTGTCGTAAGATACAGATATTAATTATCTGGACCCATTGCCCACTGTAACACTGGTTGGTTGGTCTGCTTTGTGGTCGTCGTGACGTCAAACAAGCGTTGATTTAACGTTGTCATAATGAACCTTTTACGAGCGCGTTTGTCAGTAAATGCTGGGCGGCGGGGTGGGGTGGAGGTGGGGATGGGCGGTTCTTCAGCATGAGTGCACGTGTTATAATATTAGATAATGTGAGACTTCGCAGAGCATTTTATTACTTTAATAAATTCAGAAATGCAAGAGCATGAATACAAGATTCAATTTATCGTATGAACTTAAAGCACAGTTTATGCATGATTTTAACACGTATTTTAAGTATCCGGTTTGTTGTTGGCAATGGTGACAGGTCTGAAACAAATATTATTTTATTGATTGTTCGTCTGTCAGGCCGTCCAGCCTTTCTTTCGGCCCCCGCCCATCGGGGCTTGAAGAAACAGATGGGCTGCACGATGCTTGCACGCAGAGCTGAAACCGACCGTACGCGAGCCTGTCCAGGCAAAGAGGTGCGAGTCTGTCCGTCCATGCTTATAAATTTGTTCTATAAAAGGGATATCCTTTGGAAGCAAGGAATACACCACTGAACTTGAAAATATGAAGTGTACATGTTTTGGGGGCCAGACTAGCTCGTTTCGGCCAATTAGGAATAATCAGTGACCCGTAAATATTTTCAGAATTCCACAATGGAATCAATGATCCCAAAGGACAAGAAAATATAAACTACACTATGATGTAGGGCAGTGAGACTTTTTACGGCCGCCACGCATTCCCAGATACCAGCTGTAGTGACGTTTTATAAACCCTATTGGTTTCATTGGGCGACATGGCTTGAGATGTCATTTCATCTCAGTGTCGGGTAAAAGTCCCACAAAATTGGAAGCAACGTCTCCAAAATGGCCTATACAGTGTTGAAGGGGACGTTAAACCTCAAATCCACCAACCAACCAACCGTCCAGCCTTTCAATGAAAAATAAATTCAGTTTATTTGCAACACAGATACTACAGCATGACTGATTTTAAATTATATAGCTACATGAATGCACAATTATACAATTGCCTGCACATAGACGAAATGACAGTAGGCAAGACCACGATCCCCTCCCCACGTCGTCGACATTCAAGGTTTTCGTACATACGAACGTACGCCCATGAAGTGTACGTACGTGCTCCTGTAACCTCAGGTTAAGGCATTGTACCAGGAAGAACCTAAAATTTTAAGAGCTCATATTTTCCAGACTATATGCATATATGATGGAATGGTGGTGGTTTGTATAGGTCAAAAGGTTTTTTCAGCAATACACTTGCCCTTACCTATGACCTCTAGGTCAAGTTATGGACTTAGAAAACTTTAAATGTTGAAATTATTTTTAAAATCATATAATGGATTTGGTTCATATTTGGTACGATGATAGATATACAAGTTTTATTCAGCATACCCGCACCAGTGCCCATTGCCTCAAAGTCAAGGTCACAGACTCATAATTTTCAGCATAATCGCGCCAATGCCCATGACCTCAAGCTCAAGGTCACAGACTCAGAATTTTATTGTCAACGTTTTTAATAAGAACTCACACTTCCCAACCTATTTAATGGATTTAGTTCGTTTTTGATATGACGAAAGATACAGGTCGTTTCTCCGGCTACTCCGTTTAGTTATCGCATGAATCTGATTAATGATCAGCTCGAAATAAACGAAATAATCTTGAAAGGGTAGGAAAACCAAAACTCAAGGTCAATGTCACATTTGGTACTTTATTTTTTATGAATTTTGTTCATATCTGGTATGATGATACACACTTTTTTCCAATATTTAAACGCCATTACCGACAGCTACGCCGATGTTCTGAAGGACAGTTTTCCAGCCGAGCAATACTGTCTTTTTTGTTTGGCAACATGCTTTTTGTCTTGGTGAGGATGGTGCATGGGCGGGGGCATATGTGTCGTATTGACAATTCTAGTTTGCTGTGTTAATTTGAGGTACACTGAGTCTTCATTTTAATCAAAAGTCTAATCGCAGAATGTGGGTAATCGTTAGAAACTACCTGAACGCGTTGGTTCTTAAGTCCCCGTCAATGTACATATATTTTAGGCCATTTTGGAGACGCTGCTCCCGATTTTGTGGGGCTTTTACCCGGCATTGAGATGGAGTGACATTATAAACCCTACCTACCAAAGAAACCGCTAGGGTTTAAGGAGCGGTCCCACTCGCACCACTTTTCTTTGGCAGGCTTTTACATTCTAACCGGTTAACCAGTAATCAAGAGGCGCTTCTAACGAGTACCCTCAATCTCTAAACAAACAACTAAGAAAACCACCACCCGAAACCCAAACTAAAGATTATAACAAAGGGGTCAGTTTCGAGGGTCTTCATAGCATGGGCTTATATAACTAATGGGCGTGATCTGCGAAGGTAAGCGAAATGGTATATTGCGTACCACCTTTTTTTACAATGTTACCCAAGAGCTTTAACCTATGCTGCGCGTATGGTTGTGACATGTCCAAAGTTTAAGACGAAAATTTCAATGTGCGATGTCTAAATATTCATCTCAGAATTACGACAAAATGTGCGAACATCGCAGATCTTTAACATTTGATGAAACAGGATTTTTGTCGTAAGAACTTCGTACGATCTTTTTAAGACGAAAATACGTCGCAAATGCTTTGATGAAACTGGCCCCTGATCTCCAAATATGCTACTTTTCTCATGAAAATCCGTGATATTTTTCTTATTCACAGCGCAAACATAGGTTGCGGGTGCTCGTTAGAACCGCCTCATTGAGGCGGTTCTAACGAGTACCCACAACCCATGTCTTGAAACAGAAATAAGAAAAATAATGTATATCCCCGTAAACCCCAGTTTTCTCTATATAAAGTGGGATTTATGAGGTGTTCATTTTACGGACTTATTTACGTGGTGATGATGATGTTTATAATAATAATAATAATAATAATAATAATACTAATAATCCTTTACCACAATGTAAACTATCATTTTTCATGTAGTGGTTTACCGGCCCCGATAGCTCAGTTGGTAGAGTGTCCGCTCCGGGGAACGGGAGGTCACGGGTTCGATCCCGGGCCGCGACATACCAAAGTCGTTAAAAATGGTACTAGCTGCTCCTCGCTTGGCACTCAGATTTACGGGGTAGAGCTAGGACTGGTCGATCCAGTGTCAGGATAATGTGACTGGGTGTGGTATCATGTAATGTGTCTGGGACATGATACTACAGTGAGGCAGCACTATAAACGTGAGCATTGAGCTCCCTGTCGCAACCAGACACCGTCGTGATATGACTGAAAAATTGTTGAAAGCGACGTTAAACCCGAATTCACACACACACACACACACACACACACACACACACACACACACACACATGTAGTGGTTAAAATAATAAATATATACCAAACGGCGACTTTTTGTTAATGCGTTGTGTGTAAGTTTTACATCCCCTCAACAGTACGGAGGCGGGACCTGGGTTTTAACGACTCATCCGAAAGTCTGGAGAAGCTCGGGATCAATATCACGGCCCCTGGTTTAATAGCAATAGGCGAGTAGCATTACCACTACACCACGGAGGCTTCTAAACTTGTTCGTTAAAATTGAGACCTACAGACATGTGGACTTTACGGTCTGAATTCAAATATTACGGTCACACAACCACGTGACATAGTGAAAAACATGTATTTTATTTTTTTCAAAAACGGTCATTTTGCTAATGAAAATTGTTATATTTTTCTTATGTAAATTCAAAACAAAGGCTGTGAGTGCTCGTTAGGGCCGCCTCAAGGACTACCAACAACCTACGTCTAAGAACAGACACACGCAGAAGTTTTATATATTCCTGTAAAGCCCAGTTTTCTCTGTATGATATGGAGTTCAGAGGGTGTTTTTATTACCCTAACCTCTGTATTCAATCAAAACACTGAGAGTACTGGTGGGTCGATTGTCCCTGAGTGTAGATTGGGAAAATGGGCCTGAACGGGGACATAGGCAGTTTCGTTGAACCCTTCAATTCCTGTCCTGTAAGCAAAGCGCATAGAGCCTGATCAAACGCTGCGTTTTTCGGCGTCTGACCATTAAAATCCTGTACTATTAGCAAACAGTGTAGACCCTGATCAGACGCTGCGTTTTTTTCGGCGTCAGACCTTTAAATTCCTGTACTATTAGCAAACTGTGTAGACCCTGATCAGACGCAGCGTTCTGCGGCGTGTGATCTGGGTCTACACTGTTTGCCAAGCCCAACCCATGATTCCAGCCCAGATTCTACAGATATACCTTTAATGCAACACCTTGAACCCCCCCCCCCCCCCCCCCCGATAAAATTAACGCTGTTAGTTACATGTATTTCCCATGTCACGTGGACTCAAGCACTAATAGAGGCTTTGTCCTTATAACTTTGGGTCGATTGATAAACACTCGACCCAAAATAACAATATAGTGCACAAGGAAGACTCTAATCGGTGTCTAAGCTGGGTTGACAAGTCTGAAGAGACCGTCTTTCTCGACGCAGTTCTATTACACGGCCGCGCATCTCCTTTATCGTAACACTTGTGTTGTGAACAATACTATTTTTACGTAACATCCGGTGGCGGTGGAGGGGATCAGAATTACAGTCACTAAATGGGCCCCGTCAAGCGATTTTGGTACTTATCGCCTATGCGAGCAGCGAAGGTTCAGGCGAGCATGCGCATCCGCGCAGTCTCGCCAGAAACTTCGCTGCTCCCTCATACAAACAGTGAATCAAGAGGAACCTTCAGACAGAAAGCCATATCCCTGGCCCCTCTGAATGGCTGGGCATGTGCAGTTAAAATTTGTCATGACGGAATGCTCGAAGACACAAATTCGCTTGGCGGGGCTCAAATGCGAACAGTTTTGCTAGCTATCACCGATTGGAGTTATAGAATCGTTAAGTTTATTCCGTACTTAGAGTCAGAAAACTGGAGAGTTTTTTTTTTTTTTTTCATAGTTTCAGCTCGATTGAGTCTCAGAACCAGTATTTGGTCTTCTGGAAACAGCCTGTACCACTCTTTAAAGTGGACAAAATAAATCTGTAGACGCACCTGAAAATCAGGATAAAACGTCACATTAACATACAACCTGTTGACCACAACAACCCCTACCTTTGCAAACAATGTAGATCCAGATCAGACAGCACTGTTTGTCATTGAATTAAACGAAAACATTATATTCAGTAATCTGATTGGTTACGGGCCCCGATAGTTCAGTTGTAGAGCGTCCGCTTCGGGATCGGGAGGTCGCGGGTTCACCAAAGGCGTGAATATTGGCACTAGGTGCTCCCTTGGCTGACTCTCGCATTATCAGGGGTGGTCCTAGGATAAACGAAGACAGGTAATTATTTGTTAAAGGATACTTTGTTTGTCGCCAAAAAAGCTCAACAGAGCTTATGTTAATTGTTTCTAATATGCGACGTTAAATAAACACAGCAGGCACACGTCGCCATGGCAGCGTCAAATCAACGTCGATGCAACGTCATGACGTTGTACCGACGTAGATGTGACGTTGCATAAACGTCATGACGTTGTATCGCCGTTATTGTTACGTCACAATTACGCCATGTGCCTGCTAGGAAGCTTCTTTGTTGATAGTTTCTCTTTCTGCCAATTTTGTTTTCATATTTTGGGGACACAGACGGTATACGTTCTACATTCTCCAGATTTTCAGGACGCTGCCAAAGAGCATGACCTTTAAGGACGGATTTCGGCCCAATCTCAGAGTGAAGTAAATTGTCAATCAAATATCTGCATGATTTATGAACTTCGTAAAATCAGTTCCAGCTGGCACATGACGTAATTGCGACGTCACATTAACGTCGGTACAACGTCATGACGTTTATGTAACGTCACATATACGTCGGTGTAACGTCGTGAGGTTGTACCGACATTGATTTGACGTTGCCCTTGCGACGTTTGCCATCTGCGGTCATATTTATTCAATATTCTCCATGAGATTTAATACAAACGATTCTGTGTCATGCAAAATCAAAAAAAAAAAAAATGGGGTAGGGGGAAATTTCATCGTTTTGTGTCCGTTGGAATTGACGTACTTATGCCTGTCTGTGTTTCACATGTATCGCGTCGCATGGTAAGTGATAGTCTCTTAATTGCAACTCATCCATTAGCACGGGTGTAATACCATTTTCTATACCTGTGTTGTCGACCGAGCCGGTACTGTGTAAAGCTGCTGTCTACCGAGAAATTCGGTTTTCGACCGAGCAGTACGGATGTCGACAGAGGAGGGTAGTCGATAAATTCGCTGTAAATGTGTTATTTTTGTGTATGTCTGTCCATTTTTTTTTTTTTTGTCACATCGTTTGTGAAATAGTTTGCTGTTGTTTCAAGTGTTTTGGAGCCTGTTTTGACGCTGAGCGGAATTAAACAGGAAAATAGGAAATGTGTGGCTCTTATTCAGTGTCATGGAATATCGAGGACGAAATGGTGCAGATATATCATTAACATACGCAATAACCTTTTATTTGTGTGTCAACGTGTCTTTATATGCATCTGTGGAACTGTCGATGAAGTGAAAGTTTGCGGGGTACAGTTGTCGACGTTACTGGGTACGGATGTCGATTATTCAACGAGAGACAGATTTACTGGAAATTAACCCCAGTTAAACAATAAAATAACTGTTGCATTCTTCGTCAGGCTTTGTTTGTTTGTTTGAAATGGCTGATTGACAATAAACTATCGTTGCTTTGTTTTGTTTGTTTGATTGGAGGTTTAACGTCCCCGTCAACACTGTAAAGGTCATTTTGGAGACGTTTCTTCCAACTTTGTGGGCGAAAACCTGAGTACCCGGAGAAAAACCACCTGACCTTCCGTTGCAGAACTTGGCATCACATGTGACCCGAGCGAGGCTCGAACCACAGCGGTGAGAGACCTTATGATCAAGAGTCAGCGCTCTTAACCACTAGGCCACGGAGGCCCGTCACCAATGAAATTGGTCATTTGGTTTTTATCTCACCCTAGCCGCAAGCTCAACAAGTGAGTATACTCATGCCCCGGCATCCATCGTGATCCGTTCACATTCTGCAAACATCTCATCCATCACGAAAACACGCCTATGTAATATTGACCCCCGTAAACCCCACTTTTATATAGTAAAACTGGGGTTTACAGGCGTATATATTATTTTTCTAATTTCAGCAAAAATAGATTGCGGGTATTCGTTAGAACCGCCTCGTCGAGGCTATTCTAACGAGTGCCCTCAATCTATGTTTAGAGCAGAAATAAGCAAAATTCAGTATTTTAATGGGAAAAGTTTCATATTGAGAGGCGTGTTTATGGGGCGCCGTTTTGGCCCCCGCCCATTGGGGCTTGAAGAAATAAATGGGCTGCATGATGCTTCCACGCACGCAGAGCTGAATCCGGCCTGCACACTAGTACCGGTAAACCGCTTAGAGGATCTAAGCCTGCCCAGGAACCGCGGTGCGAGGCGGGACCACCCATCCTGATAAACCCTATTGGTTTCATTGGGCGACACGGGCGACAGGGCTTGAGATGTCATTTCATCTCAATGTTGGGTAAAAGTCCCACAAAATCGGAAGCAACGTCTCCAAAATGACCTTTACAGTGTTGACGGGGACGTTAAACCTCAAATCAAACAAAACAAAATGGGGCGCCGTTTTACTATTTATTCCGTATTTATGGATATCCATAATTCGATTTATGGATATCCATAAATCGATGTGAATTAATGATATACATAACTTGAAATCGACTAATGGATATCCATTATTCGATTAATTGATATCCTTAAATCGAATTATGGATATCCATTATTCGGCTGATTTATGGATATCCATAAATCAAAGTATGGATATCCATAAATCGAATTATGAATATCCATAAATCGATATATTTATATCATTAATTTAGATGGAAATATGGATATCCATTAATCGAATTATGGATATCCTTAGTTCGAATTATGGATATGCATTATTCGGCTGATTTATGGATATCCATAAATCGAATTATGGATATCCATAATTCTCCTCTGAAATAAACCTAATGATAAATGACTGCTCCCTTTGCAAAAAAAAAAACTCGACTATTCGCGTCAGATTTCCGATTTAGGTGTGTAATAAAGTTTCCTTTTGAAAGGAAGGCTTCTCCAGTTTGTAAAGTTGAAGATCCGCCATTTTTGCTCGCCTTTCGAAAGTAAGGGGGAGCTATTGCCATACCCCCGGCGTCCGTCGTCGGCGTAAGCATCGGCGTCCGCATTTGGTTGAAGTTTACCTGCAAGCAATCATTTGTGCTGTTTCAAGTAAGGTTATCAATGGTAAAAAAAAAAATATATTTTTCACATTCTTTTTCACTCGATTTCCCAAGTTTTGGGGTTTAAAAAGTTAATCATTTCCTCTGTATTATAGTAGTCGCAGATAAGATTGACTATTCGTGTGTTGTCAATTATTATGTCAAATTCGCTGAGTCCACAAGATGATTTGGTAGAGTTGCCTTTCGCACGCTTTCTACAAGCGGACGAAATAATATTATCCCAAGTGACCCTGCGCTCAATGTGACTCAAGTTTATTGTAAGTACTGGGGAATAGAGAGTGAAAACTTGAATCACAGAATGCAAAATCAAACATGCATATTTAATGTGCTACTTTTTTTTTTATTTTTATTTTTTTTTTAAATGCCAATTCATAATCTGAACTGTCACCGGCGACACGCCAAACGACATCCACACACCAGGATCCTCGACAAGGGAAGCCAGCCCCAAACACCTGCCAAAGAGGGAAACCAATTAAGCCACACATTCCTCAGCACCCACAGCCGCGGAAACCATCAAACAGTGAAGGGCACTCCAACTGCCAATTGCCTACGGGGAAAAAAGGACACCCATAAATGTCAGTCCTTACTACGGGGTCTAAAACGCCCGATAAGGGTACCAAACAACAAATAACAATGGCGTGCTCTTAAACACCTAACCTGTACTAGGTGGATGCGACTCGAATGATTAAATATCGTAACATCACGCGAGACTCACTTGAGATATAATATTATCCCAAGTGACCCTGCGCTCAATGTGACTCAAGTTTATTGTAAGTACTGGGGAATAGAGAATGAACAACTTCCTCTCAGCTGCTAAACACTCATCTCCCCACGAAGATCCTACAAATCACCCAACACTCCAAACACTCCTTTTTTAGCCATGGATAGCATACCATAAAAGATATGTGTGTATATGAACCTGCTACGATAAAGCATATAAGCTCTACTACCTTGATTACAAATGTTAAATATTAAAGTAGACATGTAATTAGCAAACTTCCAGTCTAAACTGTTTCAAGCAAATACCTATCAAATAGCCAAAACGTACTTGTAAAAGACAGGTGCTTGCTTAATACAGGTAGATTCTCACTACATTACATTTACTGGGATCCGAATTATGCGCGCTTCCAGACAAGTAATTACTCAATACAGGTGGCCTAAATACCGACTCAAATGTTCATAGCCGGTTTAGGAAAGCCGAGTCCAAGCATCCTCCGCTGAAGGCATGCGAGTTGAGGCCAGGTAGTCTCTCCGCGAAAAATTAACCCAATGTTCCACTTAACTACTTAACACAGAACTTGGGTCAAAAACTCTTCCCCAAATAAGGAATTACTAGAAAAAAAACTTATTTCCATGAACCTAAAGATGACCAAAACAAATCAGAGAAACACCCAGCCCCAACCCGCGTGAAAAATTTCACTGGGAGATTAGTACTCCTGGGTAAGGACAAGGGTCGTCCCTGTTAAAAACCACCAAAATTAAAAACTTGACAAATTAGACTTTTGCCTGCCTGTCACTCCCTCTAACAGGCATCTTAGGTCCAAAATTGCCAGTAGACACCCGAAACCATGGACTAGTAGACAAGTTCATTGGAGGGTGTAAAGGTTGAACAGTGGAAATTACTTGCCCTAAAACACCTAGCAAGACAAGCACAAGATGTTGTATCGTAATTACCGGTCCGAAGCAGGCTCAAACAGCCAAAATAACAGCTGAACCACAACACAAACCTAGCACCTAAAACGTCCCAATAAAGAGAAAATACTCCGCCGCAGTCATTTGTAAACACCTGTGACCTGAATGAACACTGGTTAAGCATGAAAAATCTCGCCACGTGTTACTCAAGCTACCCGTGTAAAACCAATACACACATATCAGCCAAAATGTATGTAACTTCAAGCGGAAAGTCAAATCCGCTGTTCAATCCCTTGTGTTTCAAATAGAAACAAAACAAACAGCTCCCTAAAATGTTCTCTCACAAATGAACATTACACCGAAAACATTTTGCTCCAGCTATCAAACAAACTTTCGGCCAACAAACCGTGGCGATCTGCACAATAAAACATTCCGCCAAAAATACATGTAACTACAAGCGGGTTTAACACTCAATAAGTCAAATCAGCTGTTCTATACCCTGTGTTTCACATAGGAACAAAACAAACAGCTCTCTAAAATGTTCTCTCAAACATGAACATTACACCGAAAACATTTTGCTCATGCCTGCCAGCTAACTAACAAACTTTCCGCCTAAACACTTGCAATCTTCGACCGCATCTACTGATTGCACAAATAAACATTCCGGCAAAAATACATGTAACTTCAAGCGGCTCCATAACTCTACAATTCAAAACAGCTGCTCAATTCCTTCTGAACATACTGTTACACCGAAAACGTTTTGCTGGACCTATCGAAACAAATTTCCGCCTGAAATTTTGCAATCTTCGACCGTATCTACGGATTGCACAATTAACATTCCGCCAAAAATACATGTAACTTCAAGCGGCTCCATAACTCTACAATTTAAAACAGCTGCTCAATTCCTTCTGAACATACTGTTACACCGAAAAGTTTTACTCGACCTAACGAACAAATTTCCGCCTGAAATTTTGCAAAAAAACAGTGGCAGTCTTCAAGGCTAAGAAAAACTTGCCTACAATTTTAAATCCAAAACTTACATCTCGACCACGTGCTCCACTAAATGTAATACTTCGAAAAAACACGTCCGTTCAGTCTGGTGGTTGCGACACGAATGATTAAATATCGTCACATCACGCGAGACTCACTTGAGATATGGTCATATACGCCACAGCTATGCTTGTGTTACAGTTGAATTCACACAATCGGGTGACTTGGTTTACCTTTTTTGTTAATCGGATATTCCTAAGGCAGGTACTAACGATAGCTCCGCCTAGCCAATCTTATCTGCGACTACTATACCTCCCTTATAATCATACATTTTGTCGAATGCATGTGCGTAGCCAACTAAAACGCATCATCTCTTCTACAATTCCGAGAGTAGCAAAGGATCTGGTAAGGCTGCGCGTACTCGCTGGCTCGCCTGAGTCAGTGCTGGTCGCCTTTGTAAAAAAGACCCATGTCATGCCCATGAAGCCGATGTCACGTCTTGACGTTGCATCGACGTTGCCGCTCTAAACAAGCACGATTTTCCACGGAAACTGTTTCAGTGTTAGCTGTCCAGCTTAAACCATTGAAAGGAGGACAATGTACGTAGAAACATATTTACGGACCCGACAAGGAGTGAGTGAGTGAGTGTTTGAGTTTTACGTCCCACCAACACCTAAGGTCATACGAAGACGGGACCTCGGTTTAAAGACTCATCCGAAAGTATTGAGAAGCCCGGGATCGATCCTGCGATCCCTGGTTTACAAGGCGAGTAGCGTAACCACTACACCACGGAGGCTTCTAGGACCCGGCGAGGAGCGAAACCGCTTAGTGTTCACTCAACGCTTAGTGTTCACCATGGACACTAAGCGTTGATGGTGAACACTACGCGTTGCCACTGTCTGCGCTTAGCGTTCATTTTGCCAAATGATTACAAAGCGTCGATCATGTAGATCGGAATGCAGTATCAACCGCTAGTGTTCATTTTCTGGTATGAAAAAAAGTAATTTTGCCTTATAACACGAATACTTCTTGATGTATGAACATCAAACTTCAGTATTACGAGACAGTACGGCCCGACATTTGACCAGAGAAACGAATGTCATCATGACCTATATTTCATGATCCAGTGATTTTGCTTTATAACACGAAGACCTTATGGTATATGAACATCATAACTTGGTATTATGAGTCAATATGGCCCGATATTTGTCTTCAAAATGAATGTAGGTCACTATGACCTATATTTCATGGTCCAGTGATTTTGCCTTTTAACGCGAAGACGTTTTGGTATATGAACATCATAACTTGGTGTTATGAGTCAGTATGAAACGATACGAACGCTATGAACGATGCGAAAAGGTAAGGTGTCCTAGATTTTCACCCCCTTACCCCACCAAAGGCATGAAACCAGGGGTGTGTTCTTTTGGAATCTCAGAAGGCACTCACAGGTATTCTCAGAAGACATCCCCCCCCCCACCCGGGTATCAAAGTTGTAATATGAATGCTTTGTGATGAGTGATTGTTGAGATATAAGCATTTCAAAAACTTAAACACAGTTTTACAGAGATGTTCTAGATTATGACCCCTAGCCCCACCCCGGGGCATGCACCCAGGGGTCTGTTCTCTTGGAACATAAGAAAATTCTCCCAGGTACTTAAGTCCAAAATATGAGTACTCTGTGATTCGTGACTGTTGAAATCGCAAACGCAAAAGCGGACGACCGATGTGACAACAATAGCTCTCATTGTACTTCGTTGTATTTGGCGAGCTAATGCCATGGCGAACAATAAGCGTTCGGATCGCACACAGTATCGACAGTCGCGACGCTTAGTGTCCATGGTGAACACTAAGCGTTGATGGTGAACACTAAGCGTTGCTACTGCAACGCTTAGTGTCCATGGTGAACACTAAGCGTTGCAGTGGCAACGCTTAGTGTTCGCCATCAACGCTAAGTGTCCATGGTGAACACTAAGCGTCGAGTGAACACTAAGCGTTGTTACAGCGCATCTAATTGAAATGGTTAAAAAAATCGGCATTTATGAACAGCGAAGGCTGAATGTGGCGAGCTGCTCACTCGCACCAGTTTTATGCTGGTGGAAAATTTGTCAGAAAAGACAGAACCATGTTAAGCTTTTAAATTACTCGTTTGACACACAATGAACAATGGCACGTTTTGTAAAATTGACCATGTTGGTAGGATATGAGGTGTCTTTCTGCCCGAGTTCGAGGCTCGATCGAGACAAGTTCTGCAATGGTTTAAAACTGTCTTTCTCTTCACCCACCGCTTATAAAGGAACGGTTAATAATGTTCCTAAATAAATGAGGAAAAAAAAGACCACCCTACAACAAGCACACGTGATTGATTTACTTCGTGAAATACAACTCGTAAAAATTGTTTTACACAATAAGTTATCAGCTAGTTAGACTATTTGCCTGTTACTGGACTCTGCAATACTATTTTTACTGATTTCAACTGTCAAACTCTCTTCGTAAACTCGTCCTGGAAATTCTGAGTGACCATGAAAAGTTTGAGACACCGAGAGAAGTGTGACTCAAGTGACAGAATTAACTTTTGTAATCTATAGGCATTTGTTTTTTTCTTTTTTTCTTTACAAATCCTAAAGAAAAGAAAAGCATTACATCAACAAGTCCGTGTACTGAACAACGATGATCTTGTTTTTAAGGTAACCGGGCACTAGAAGCACATTGAGGCTACCCCATATGTACTGAACAACCCTATAAAAAGTAGAAGTAAAACAAAGATAGGAATCGATACAATTAATTTACTCCACCCATCAAAGACACCAAAGGGAAAGAAACACAAACATGAAGCGACCAGACCATAATGGAAACTAAACAAAGGAAGGCCATAAGGACAGCTACTTTCCCACAAAATGGCCAAATGGCCATCCAAAATAAAATGACACAAGTGATACACACAGTAAGTAACATACAACAACATAAATCAACCGCCACAGAAGAACCGCCTTGGAACGGCCAGTGGTAAGAATTTCACTGGGGGGCTTAAATCGATTTTACATGGCCATAATCCTCGCCCTTACCTCTGTCGCGGTATACACTAATTTTGTTAAGTCCGCATGAAGGCCTCATAACTCATCATTTTTATAAAGAGAAAGGTAGGTGTACACGGGTACATTATTTTCCTTTTTAGGGGGTTCAGAACACCGTGCACCGAAAATCTATATTTGGACTAGAAAAAAAAAAAGAATATTTTTTTCACATTACGAAAACACGCCTGCCTAATTTTGACCCCTAGACAGTGGGTAGTCGTTAGAACCGCGTCATCGAAGCGATTCTAACCAGTACCAACAATCTATCTTTAGAGCAGAAATAAGAAAAAAATCTGATTTTTTTATCGGACAATTTTCATTTGGGATATATTTGAATAATGAACTGAAAATGCTAGTTCATCCCAATGCTTAGTTTCGAGTCACAACAAACGCCTATTATGTCAGATAATTTCACCATCCTACCGGGAAATCAAGTATACCTGCTTTTTACATTGACCTTTAATTATTGGAATTAACCCATGTATGCCTTGCGGCCCTTTTTGAGACATTGGCAAATAGTGCGGACCCAGATCAGACGCCGCATCTGATCAAGATCTAAACTGTTTGCTCAGCGTACATGCATTTTTGTAGAACTTACAACAAAAAATGGCATCCCTATGCTTAAAAATTGACCACTCCAGACTTATAAAGGTGGAATATTTTGGCACATGGGTTGGTTACGTCAAAAGTACGAAAGTGAAAGTAGAAACTGTTTCTATTGTAACTTATTGGCTTCCAATTTCGATTGGAAGCCGTTTAGATTGGATTGGTGATACCCCAGTTTATTTCTAAGCGTCTTATGACGTAACTAGGAAAGCCCGACAGATAAGACTGATCTCCACATATTTACGAAGTGAAAACTCGTTCGGAATAAACAGGAATATGCAGCGCCCGTCGATGTCTATTTATAAAGCGTTTCCAGATATCTATTTATAAAGCGTTTCCAAGAAGTCAAACCAAGCAAAAAAAAAATGGTTACCTACTTTCACTTTCGTCCGTTTCACGTAACCTCATAACCCATAGGTGCCAATTTATAAGTCTGGAGTGGTCAATTTCTAAGCATAGAGATGCCATTTTTTGTTGTAAGTTTTACAAAAATGCATGTACCTTGAGCAAACAGTTTAGATCTTGATCAGTTGCGGCGTCTGATCTGGGTCTGCACTATTTTCCAGTGTCTCAAAAGATGGAGGCATATATGAGTTAATTCCAATAACAGAGTTTTGTAACCCAAAAATGGAAATTGTCCGATAAATAAATTCAGATTTTTTTTATATTTCTGATCTAAACATAGAATGTGGGTACTGGTTAGAACTGCCTCGATGACGCGGTTCTTACGACTACCCACTGTCTAGGTGTCAAAATTAGGCAGGCGTGTTTTCGTGATGTGAAAAAATATTTTTTTCTTTTCTAGTCTAAATATACAGTGTCGGTGCTCGGTGTGCTGATTGATTGATTGATTGATTTGAGGTTTAACGTCCCCGTCAACACTGTAAAGGTCATTTTGGAGACGTTGCTTCCAATTTTGTGGGACTTTTACCCGACATTGAGATGAAATGACATCTCAAGCCCTGTCGCCCAATGAAACCAATAGGGTTTATAAGCATGGACGGTCCGCCTCGCACCGCGGTTCCTGGACAGACTTAGATCCTCTAAGCGGTTTACCAGTACTAGTGTGCGGACGGATCAGCTCTGCGTGGAAGCATCATGCAGCCCATATATTTCTTCAAGCCCCTATGGGCGGGGGCCGCTCGGTGTTTTGAACCCCTAAAAAAGGAAAATAATGCACCCCTGTACAGCCAACTTTCTCTATATAACGTTGGGTTTATAGGGTTGTTCAGTACATATGGGGTAGCCTCAATGTGCTTCTAGTGCCCATTTACCTTAACAACAAGATCATCGTTGTTCAGTATACGGACTTGTTGATGTAAATGCTTTTTTTGTAAAAAAAAAAAAAAAAAAAAAAACTAAATGTCTATAGATTACAAAGTTAAATCTGTCACTTAAGTCACACTTCTCTCGGAGTCTCACACTTTTCATGGTCACTCAGAATTTCCAGGACGAGTTTACGAAGAGAGTTTGACAGTTGAAATCAGTAAAAATAGTATTGCAGAGTCCAGTAACAGGCAAATAGTCTAACTAGCTGATAACTTATTGTGTAAAACAATTTTTCCGAGTTGTATTTCACGAAGTAAATCAGTCAAGTGTGCTTGTTGTAGGGTGGTCTCTATGAAAGTGATATGTCATTTTTTCTTCATTAATCTAGGAACATTATTAACCGTTCATTTATGAGCGATGGGTGAAGAGAAAGACAGTTTTAAACAATTGCAGAACTTGTCTCGATCGTGCCTCGAACTCAGGCAGAAAGAGACCTCATATCCTACCAACATGGTCAATTTTTCAAACATGTTCATCTATGAAATCAAATTGCGTGTCAAACGAGTAATTTAAAAGCTTAACATGGTTCAGTCTTTCCTGACAAATTTTCCACCAGCACAAAACTTGTGCGAGTTAGCAGCTCGCCACATTCGGCCTTCGCTGTTCATAAATGCCGATTTTTTTAACCATTATAGTTAGATGAGCAGCGACGTTGCGGTTTCGCTCCTCGCTCTATGTTTCTAAGTACTTTGTCCTCCGTTCAATGGTTTAAGACGGACGGCTAACACTGAAACAGTTTCCGTAAAAGTCTGATTATATTTTCTGGTCCATTGGGATCATTGAGTTCATTTGGTATCATTTTGAAAATAGAGGGAAACACTTCTCCGTTTCACTGCCGGACATTTATGTCTCACAAAGCGAAAATGTGTACTATTCGAACACGCCTGTTGGTAGTCACCGTATTTGTGAGTTCAACTGTGACATAAACAAAGGTTTTGTGTATATGGCCGTTTAGTCCGCCTGTAAAAAGCATGCGAAAGGCACTCTTCCTTATTTTCTTGTGAAGTCGCCTAATCTTGACAGTCATTTTCCCCACCCACAAGCATTCATTGAGGTTCAAATGCTCTATTGTCCTTCATCAGTTTGTTTCTTTGATTTGAGGTTTAACGTCCCCGTCAACACTGTAAAGATCATTTTGGAGACGTTAGTTCCAATTCTGTGGGACTTTTACCCGACATTGAGATGAAGTGACATCTCAAGCCCCGTCGCCCAATGAAACCTACAGGGTTTATTAGCATGGACAGTCCGCCTCGCACCGCGGATCCTGGACAGGCTTAGATCCTCTAAGCGGTTTACCAGTACTAGTGTGCGGGCCGGATTCAGCTCTGCGTGGAAGCGGCATACAGCCCATATATTTCTTCAAACCCCTATGGGCGGGGGCAGGGTCCTTCATCAGAAATAAAAAAAATAATGCTTACACAAGCACGCATGTATAGTTTAACTGGGTAATTCAGACTCATTGTTGGTAACCGTATTTTTTTCAAAGAACAGGACTTGACATCAATAGAAGACAATTTGTATGAGATTCCTCATCCTTTGTTCTGAGAAAAGAAAAAAAAAACATTTCGCTAGAGGCCCAAGTGGACCAGGTCCTGAGGTTATAAAACATTTTTCATGCTCAACTCAGCTGAGCATGAAACTTGTGGTGCTCATAAAAAATAAAAATACTAAGAAGTTGAGCAATTTTTCTTTCCCAGATAGCAGAGAATGTTATTGTCCTGCTCACAAATTTTAAAATGCCAACAATTGTTGGCATTTTAAATTTTGTGAGCAGGACAAATTTCATGCTCCAGTGAGTTGAGCATGAAAAAAGTTTTATAACCTCGGGGCCAGAAATCGCTCACCTGCATGAGGCTGATCATGATACACCCGGCCAAATAAATTCCTATACGTAAAATTGCTTTTGTTACCATAGTTACTACAAATGAATAGTACATAAAAAGTGTTTTGTTTTGGTTAGAGAGCTCATTATTCCACGCGAAAGGGTCACTATGAGAGTTTCGCAGAACAAATCATTGCAAAAGCCTAGATTTAACACGTGACCATAAAACAAATAACACTTAGTACAAGATTTGTAAGATTTGATACATGAGGCCCTGCGTGTCTATTCACAAAAGATTAGGAACTTTAGTTCATTTTGCTAAGAGAAACAGACGATCACGTAAATAGTCTCCGACTATTGCAAAATGCTACTATCACTTGAAGCTCCATAGAAAATCGCAACGGCGGCCTAGTTGGCTATGGGTTTGGAACACGTTTAGAAAATCTGACTCTGCAAGTCACCTCGATGCCTCCGATCAAGTTTCAGCTCGATCTGAACTTTGATTCTGGAGGAGATGTCGTTTGAAGAATTTCAAGATTGCCGCCATGGCAACCATCATGGATATCTGGACGGAACGATTTTAGCAAATCTGAATTTTCATGTCACATCGATGCCTCCCTCCTAGTTTTAGCTCGATCCTACATCCCTGCTAGCATTCTACATAAATCTACAGCGGGCCGTTAGCGGCCCGTCAGCTACCCTGACGGGCCGCTAACGGCCCGCTGTAGATTTATGTAGAATGCTTACTGGGATGTCGTTTGAAGAATTTCAAGATGGCCACCATGGCGACCATCTAAGATATCGGAACGAAACGGTCTTAATATATCGGAATCTACATATCGCCCTAATGGCTCCCATCAAGTTTCGGCTCAATCCTACCTTTGGTTCTGGAGGAGATGTCGTTTGTAGAACTTCAATATGGCCGCCTTCGACCATCTTGGATATCTGAACGGAACAATTTTAAAAAAATGAATCTCCATGTCATACCGATGCCTCCCAGCAAGGTTCAGCTAGATTTGACCATTGGTTCGGGAGGAGATGTCGTTTGAAGAATTTCAAGATGGCCACCATGGCAGCCATCTTGGATAATTGAACGGAGCGATCTGATTCACTTAGTCACCCGGATGCTGCTCATCAAGTTTCAGCTCAATCGGGGGTGGGGGTGGGGGGGGGGGAGATGTCGCTCAGCCCTCAGGGAGTCTAAAATTAGCCGCTAAACAGGCTAATAATCCTCATAATCTTATAAAAGAAAAGCTTAATGATTTAATTGAATGGGCTTTTCACAGAGAAGATTCTCTCTATCTTGCATGTAATGTCAGAAATGCATTTTTCACTTCTAAAGAGCATAAGAATTATACACTTTGGTCATGTCAGAAAGTGTGTGATGCCCTCACCTTTCTACTTGACAATATTTATATTAGATTCGGTACTAAGTTATTTAGACAAATTGTGGGTATTCCGATGGGTACTAATTGCGCACCTCTTGTGGCTGATCTGTTCTTGTATTGTTATGAAAGAGACTTCATTTTGTCGCTTTCCATTGATAACCAATCTGAAATTATTGAAGCTTTTAGCTCCACTTCTAGATATTTAGATGATTTATTAAATATTAATAATACCTATTTTGATGGTTTGATCAGTCAGATTTACCCCCCAGAACTTAAGTTAAATAAAGCAAATTCTTCTGATACCGAGGCCCCGTTTTTGGATTTACATCTATCTATTGTAGATGGATTTGATAAACGCGATGACTTTGATTTTGAGATTGTAAATTTTCCTTTTTTGGATGGTGATGTTCCTCGTGCGCCATCCTTTGGCGTTTATATTTCGCAATTAATTCGATTAGCTAGAGTGTGTAGTCATATAACTGACTTCAACACTCGTAATAAATTATTAACGGCTAAACTCCTTAATCAGGGTTATCGGTACCATAAACTACGCAAAGCCTTTTCAAACTTTTATAGACGCCATTCTGATTTAATTTCAAAATTCAATATTGGACTTAAATCTCTTATGCAACAAGGTCTATCGGAACCCGAATTTTATGGTGACTTAGTATATAAAATCAGAAAAATATATAACCGCAATGACTTCAGCACCCAATTTCGTAAAATCATTCTTCGATATAAAAAGATTGGGTACAACATGGATGTTATACGACAGACTGCATGCATGGTAGTTAACCCAATCACGGTTGGCAACTTTGCTTCCCTCTTTAATTGCTTGCCGGTGAGTCAGGCCTCAGATTCTATGACGGCTCCAATGTAAAGGCTTATTGAGAATTAGAGAGATCTAATTCAAAGTAATGTTGGTTGGTGCCTGATGCTCTGTCTCTGGTCGGGCCCATCGGAGTCTAACTGTTGGTTTTCTTTTTTTTTGCTCCAGCATTTCAGTGGTTTCTTGCTGTCGAGTCCTCACCGTTGTCTCACCTCTGTGGCTCTTTGATTTTTGTGTTCACGGAGATGTTGCACTGATGAGTTAGGAGGCCTTCATGCGGACTGAACAAATTATTTGTCTAAATCGCGACGGAAGTAAGGACGAGGATTGTGGCCACGTAAAATCGATTTAAGCCCCCACCACAGTGGAAATCATTACACTGACCGTTCCAAGGCGGTTCTTCTGTGGCGGTTTATTTATGGTGTTGTTTGTTACTTACTGTGTGTATCACTTGTGTATTTTTATTTTGGATGGCCATATGGCCATTTTGTGGGAAAGTAACTGTCCATATGGCCTTCCTTTGTTTAGGTTTCCATTATGGTCTGGTCGCTTAATGTATGCGTTTCTTTCCCTTTGGTGTCTTTGATGGGTGGAGTAAGTTAATTGTATCGATTCCTGATCTTTGTTTTACTTCTACTTAGTCAGAATGCACCATACCCGGAATATGAACATACCCTGAGTCACGGATAATGCATTAGAGCCGGCGCATGTCAAAACCTACAATAAGACTGGTGCGACCAGCAAAGGCTCATATCAACCTGTGCGCCCATCCACTATGACAATACCTTTTGCTTATGTCTCTTTGCATAGATATTAGCCTATAGTAGGTGCATGCGTTCAGCGAAGACTCTGATCAGACTGCGCGAATGCGCAGGCTGATCTGAGTCTTCGCTGGTCGCTCAAGACTTCTTGTAGATTTTGTCATGCGCTGGCTCATTTATCATATGACGTCGCGTGTGAGAATGTAACAACGCCATGTAATAAATTCGGTAATCCACTGGGGGATTAAATATGCAAATTAGTTAGATACGTGCCGCAAAGTTACACGTACGACTTCTTTAATGAAGTCGCATTTACTAATGGTGGTAAATTGACATTTTTATACAAAAATCGTGAATTAAAAGCGTTTTAAATGTCATATGATCAATAGAATCTTGCATTCGTGCTCATGTATTATTGAATTTATTAAACTCGTTGAGAAAAAGGAATAATATGTTCGGCAAAGCCTCGCATTTTATCCTTTTCCTCAACTCGGAAAAGCCTCGCAATTTATCCTTTTTCCTCGACTCGGTAAAGCCTCGCATTATATCCCTTTTCCTCACCTCATTTAACGAATTAAATCTGCCGCACTAGCCGACTTTCGTGGACCGTGCAACTGCCACACTAGCCGAATTTCGTGGACCGTGCACCTGCCGCACTAGCCGGCTTTCGTAGACCGTGCACCTGCCGCACTAGCAGACTTTCGTGGACCGTGCACCTGCCGCACTAGCCGACTTTCGTGGACCGCCGCACTAAGGCCGGCTTTCGTGGATCGTGAACCTGCCGCACTAGCCGACTTTCGTGGACCGTGCACCTGCCGCACTAGCCGACTTTCGCGGACTGTGCACCTGCCGCACTAGCCGACTTTCGTGGGCCGTGCACCTGCCGCACTAGGCGACTTTCGTGGGCCGTGCACCTGCCGCACTAGGCGACTTTCGTGGACCGTGCACCTGCCGCACTAGGCGACTTTCGTGGACCGTGCACAGGATTTTATAAGAATTCTCTTACTTCGTCCTTTGGTCAGCAAAAGATTTTCTTGGAAATTAATCATGAAATTCTGCCCAGCAAAAGTGTTGTTATGTAAACTGACCGATCCAATATGGCCTAAATAGTGTTGACTGGGTCGTTAAACATCAGTGGTGAGACAAACAAGCAGACCAATTTCTAACTTCTTCCTTGCAACGGGTTAGGGTTATGACCCCAAATCCTAATCCTTGGACCTCAACTTTCAGAACAGGTTTTAGAGACTGAATGTAGTTGAGGGTAGGGAGGTGTGTGTGCGTGTGTGGGGTGTGGGGTGGGGGGTGGCATTACGGGGCGGTGAAGAAGTTGTTAGAACTTTGATTTGCAGCTTGTCCATTTCGTGACCTATGACCGCGCTATTTGCTGTCAGAATGTTGAGTAAGAGGGTTATCTCGTCACTCTGGACAGGAATAATGTGCTGTGCTTGGAAATCACTGTTGTCTCAGATCAAACGCCGTAGAACGCGTCGTCTGATCAGAGTCTACACTGTTTGCTTAAAAACGAAATTTGAGGGTTAACGACCACACTTTTATATCAATAATACTCATGAGTCCCAGTGATAAGAGATTTTAGCAAGGGCCAGTTGTTCAAAACTATTCAAAACTATTCAAAACTAACGACGTCGTTAGTTAACGTATCGTTAAAACTTTGATCATTAAATATGGCAAATATGCTAAAATTTTTGCTTAAAACATGTGAGCAACTTTTGTGGATGCAAAGCTGCTCACATTTTTTCAGCAAAAATACCAAAATTTTCGATAATCTACTAGCTAGAACAGTTAACAATTTGACCACTAACGAGCTCGTAAAGCTAACGATACTGCCGGCAATAACCGAATTACTTTAAAATTACTTTAAAACAATTTTCAAGTAGCGTAATTCTGGAGACTACCTGCAAAAAACTGCCAGTACAGGTTTGTTCCCTTGATTTCCCTTGATTTCACATGCTCCAACTTTTTACCCGTATATGGTTCGCCGGTCATCCGGGTACTTTCGTTTGTCACGTGATAGCAACGAGCACGCGGGTGAATACAAACGCCATTTTGAATAAGCAAATAGTGTAAATAAAACCCAAGTCACTAGCATATTTCTTACAATTTTGATAAAACATGCCAAAAATCTGTAGTGCAGGTGGTTGTACAAATCATCATTTACAACTGGATAAAAAGCTATCGTTCTATCAGTTCCCAAATGGAGAAAAACATCCAGAGAGACGGTCTCGGTGGATAAGGGCCTGCAGTCGCCAGAACGCTGATGGTTCAGACTGGATTCCTACATCAAAATATGTTTACATGTGCAGTGAACATTTTATAACAGGTAATTGATTCACAATACATTATTCTTTGGGCCATGCTTTGTTGATAATGAACTGAAATTGTCCTTTATATTTGTAAAATTGTCTGTTGATTTCTCTCTTGTGCTCCTATTTCTCCCTTTCAACAACATTTCTGCACTTACCGAGGCGATCCCTTGGAACATCACCACAGGTGTTGGATGGGTGACTAAATTTAGAAATGGATTGTAATTAACTTTAAAGTGTAGAAAAAAAACACCTTCTTACTGGGTGTGCTAAAGAAGATGAACAGGGGTCCTAAAATGAATGCCTCTGATCTAAAGGTCAAAACAACAACAAGGTCTTTAGAATGTGTGCCTTGTAAATGAACTAACAAACTAGCCTGTCCCCCTAGCCTTGGCATAACCTCGGATCTGGGTACACACTATTTGCAGAAATGACATATGACATGCAAACAGTATGGACCCAGATCAGATGAGCAGTCTGATCTGGGTCCACACTGTTTGCAGAAATGACTTAAACTAAGTTAAAGCTACCGGCAGTCAACGATGTTTTACAGACAAACAGTGTGGACTCAGATCAGACAGCTCCTCTTAGCAATCTGATCTGTGTTATTTTGACAATAAACAGAATGTCAAACCTACCTTGACACTTGGATAGAGTATATTTCCCGAGTCCATGACACCTCCGAATACACAACACTTGACACTAGTCCGTAGACATCGGTTATCAGGTAGCTGTTATTTCACTAAATGGAAATTTCCCGCCTCGTTATTCTTTACTTTTAATCATTTTTACTTACAGTAACATGCATTTTCAGGTTAAAAAAACGATTTTATTCAATGTAATTGATAGCGATCTAAAGGTTGGTTGGTTGGTTGTTGCTAAGCCCCAATCGGCTGTAGTTGTCTCTCGGTAGTTATTCTCTCAGTATCTTCTCTTAGTAGAACTATCACTCCCGTATTCGCGTTTTGGTGGTGCGCGTAAAATTTTACTATTAATGATGCATTTATAGTAAGTTCCTGAACAATCTGTTTACATTTATATCCTTGCCATTGCACAGCATCTAAGTTATTGGAATCCATTAACAGGCAAAATGTCAGAGCCGACTTAACCCCTCCACTAGGAAAATACAATCTTCTGTTCACACCTGTAGTTACTTCACTTGGCATGGAGAAACTTGGTACTCCAAGCACCAAAAAGTTTGTGAATCACAGTTAATGACAGTTACGTTTAATTTGGTACTGGTAATATCACAGCAAACACTAATATCACAGTATGAATTATCACAGTTCTTGAAGTCTCTTAATTTACGCAATCACTACCAACATATATTAAGAACATTCTACAGTGGTGTAATTCACCCCCACACCCCCTGTCTAATAACTACCTATATACAATTGGAATGTAAGTATTGAAACCTATTGGCAAACAGACACAAACATCGCGTACTCATTTACTCTATGCTTTTATGACACACACTCTTCATCACATAATACATTCCTGTCATAAATATTCTCTTACACATGCAACATGAATTACTGTTCACAGCAAGCTGCATCCACAAAATAAGTAACAGTTCCAATTAGATATTTATGTATATATGTTTCTCCCAAAAACTGGGATTATTGCTGAAAGAGTTAATGGTGGCATGAATTTAGAACTAATGAATTGAATAATTCATGTAGTTGAGGGAAAAAAAAACAACAAAAAAACACTGAATGAAAGTTAAAATACATGAACTACACAGCTTGTTAAGTCCAAAATATGCCATGTCAACCCCCCCACCCCCCTACTCCTGAGAAAAAAAAAAAAAGGAAATTGAACTGTGTACGTTTGGGGCTGTGACGCACAATAATATTATACTTATATTATAGATAAGTTAATGGCTGTGGAATGCAGATACTGAAACTTAGTTCAGATAACACAACACACCCAAGAGGAAAAATACATACATAAACATACATACACACACACACATACATATATACATATACATAAATATATATATTAATAATAAACACATTAAGCCTTAAAAACAAATTGGATAGTTTCACATCCATGTTCCAAGGCAGTCCGCAGATAACCATTTGAATCAGAACACGAGAACTCACACATACACTCCAGAACCACCCCCCCCCCCCCACATAGTGAAACTGTGGCTTCCAGGGGCACACCTTATTCCTCATATCCCCGCCCTAAAACACAGACCCCGGGCACCCGCCAGAACCGCCGCAGAGACACGGCCCTAACGAGTACCCACAATCCATATTCCGAGCAGAAACAAGAACAACACCACAATTTTTCCATCACAAAACGTTCACCACTTCGGCAACAGGTGGCATTATATTTGCACAGGCTAACCTGCACAATGGCCTTGCCTGTTCCAACCAGTACCTGCTTTGGAATTCCTCGAGAAGAACATGGAAAAATATATAGTATATATCCCTGCAAACCCCTGTCTGACTGTACCAATAATAATAATAATAATAATAAAAAAAAAAAAAAAAAGTGGTCTGATTGGGCACAAAATTACACATGACGCATAACCACCGACTGCTCCCAAAACAATGTACAATATGCAATGATATATACATATATATATACGGCAAAATTGTAAAGGGTAATTGCCGGTCGCTCTGTTATTGTTTTCACCTCAAAAATGGCGGCCTATCGGTTGCTACGGGCAGTGACGTCACGCCGGCGAACCCTATGTTACAGTGATGATTTTCAAACCGGGAAAATTCTCGGAAACAAATGCTTCAGTGATTGGTTTTGTTTTCTGTTGCAATTTCTGCACAATGTATCCCGTTCAAAAAACAAAAAATCATATAATGGCTTAAAACGGAGACGGAAAACATCGGTTACCTCGGGCGCCGCCATTTTGTTTCGTCTGGTTGCTATGCAACGTAGAACGAAGCAGCTCGAAACATTGTTATGAAGCGCTACGGGGCGCTATTTGGAAACGCATCGTTGCATAGCGAAGCGCTTCAAAGCGCTCTATAGCGCTCGCCTTATGCCACTCCTTATGAAACATGTTGGTGGGATTTCTTCAAACAATGGCGGAATGTTGAGAGAATATGAAGGAAACAACAGCATTGAGTCGATTTTCGTCATGCTGCTCCCGAGTTCTTTCTACAGATGGAATAAATAAATTAATTAATAAATATACAAAATAAATTAAATAAATAAACATTATGAGACTTTGCTAAAGTAAATTTCTACCCATGACTATCTTGTCCTGCTGGCGTTCGTGGACTTAGTCATTTTCACGAGAGAAAATGCAGGTGCCGAAAAGCTGACTTCCTTATTTTCAAATCAAAATGGAAGAACTATGTTTTGAATTGAGTATTAAATGGTATATATCATTGCAAACGTTGAGAAATTTTCTTTCTAGTCATGACTTATAAAAGAACAAATGAGAAAGTAAAAAGTTAAATAAGCATCGGAATGTAGGTTCAGGAGCAGTTTGCCAAAATATATATAAGATGAATAGGAATACGACTTACACTTTTCAAAGTAAAATGGAAGAACTAAGTCGTTAATTTATTTTTACAAATTTTATATCTAATTCCTTGTTAATAAAATAACTTTTTGAAAATAACTTATAATTTTTTGTCACATTCTCCTAAAATTGTAATTTAATCAATTTAATACGGCTTTCCTATTAATTTCTATATAATTTTGGTGGTGATGTTTACAGTTAAGTCTGCGGCGACTGTCTCAAATCGATATCGGATTTTTTTGTGAAACTACGAGAATTGTTCCCTATGAGTTAGAATCGAAAACAACTGCCCCCGAAATAGTGATATATTACTCAACAAATCACTGCTAGAGGTGATCTATATCTTAAATGAAAAGAAAACGGAATGATGGAGATATGTCAGACACCTCTACATTCATGGTTATCACAACATTTTAATCTTCTATATCAAGCCATGTATCATTTTATACGTTTCCCTCTGCTGAACAGCCACATCCTTTAAACACTCAGTTTAGTGTAGTTTTCCCCTGGTTGGCTGTCTAACAAAGGTGCCACTATATACAACATTCAACTGAGCATACAGCTAAAATAAGCCACGTGAAAGGAAAATAGGCCTTTGAGCATGCGCATAAAGTGAAGACAAAAAAACTGCCTGCTTATTCACTCAGTAAGACAACAGCACAACATTGGCTTAGAGGGCATCATGATTCTGCACAGCGTAGACTCAGATCAACCTGCGCGTATGCGCAGGCTGATCTGAGTGTTCGCTGGGCACACATGTGCAAAGTCTCCATTTCCATGGCGCGGCCTAAACGAAAGTCACCTCTTGACAGACATTTTTGAAACAAATTTGTTATTCTCTGTTTGGTTTAAACATATTTATTCATAATGTATGTGCAATACAAGCATACATATAAATGTACATTTCAATCAGCAGCATATTGTTAAACAAAATAAGAATATTAGTGTTTGTGTTTGATGTGTCAAGATTTTTAAAACTTTTCATACAAATCTCTCTCTCTCTCTCTCTCTCTCTCTCTCTCTCTCTCTCTCTCTCTCATTATCTGCTTAGTTACCTATCAAACATCATCGAATCAACGCGGGACTTATTAGAATCTCTCTCTCTCTCTCTCTCTCTCTCTCTCTCACACACACACACACACACACACAAACACACACACTCTCTCTATGATGACGAGTAGTCTCTGCTTAGTTATCTAGCAAACGCCATGCACTCTGGATTTATTTGAATGTAACTGTATGTATTTGAAGGCACCTTGTTTGGCATATAAAACTTTCCACGCAAGCTGCTCTCAAACACACACGCACACACACACACACACACACATTGCTATTAATTTCGTTGTAATTGGCCCCGTTATGAGAACACCAGTCTAAAAGTTAATAAAATGCGGCTAGTCTGCTCAGCTATATATAAATATATTTGTGAATATGATTTAACTTCATTTTGTGTCATGGCCCCCGCCCATCGGGGCTTGAAGAAAGAGATTGGGCTGCATGATGCTTCCACGCAGAGCTGAAACCAACCGTACATGAGTACTGGTAAACCGCTTATCGGTTCTAAGCCTGCCCAGGAAAAGTGGTGCGAGTCGGACCGTTCATGCATATAAACCCTATTGGTTTCATTGGGCGGCAGGGCTTGAGATGTCATTTCATCTTAATGTTGGCTAAAAGTCCCACAAGATTGGAAGCAACGTCTCCAAAATGACCTATACAGTGTTGACGGGGAAGTTAAACCTAAAATCAAATCAAAAATCAAAATCAGTTTGTTCCATTAGTTTGTTTGTTTGATTTGCGGTTTAACGTCTCCGTCAACACTGTAAAGGTCATTTTGTAGACGTTGCTTCCAATTTTGTGGGACTTCTACCCGACATTGAGATGAAATGACATTAGGGTCGAATGCATACATGTTCATATAAATGTTACAATAAGGACATTGTCATATATGTTAGACAGGCGCTCATGCCAAATATATTATCCTTTAGGAATCAGATTATTATTATTATTTTATCATTACTACACAGAGTAGCACAAAACTTGAAACTTTCATTATAGCAGGGAACACAGAGTTACTGATCGGACTGTGCAGATGCACAGGCTGACCTGCAATTTTGTTTCTCGCACATTACTATAACTCACCCGTGTGACATAGTGCATTTTTCACATCTCCAAAATGGCTACTTTTCTGATGAAAATCCGTAATATTTTTCATATAAATGCTCAAAACATAGGTTGTGGGTGCTCGTTAGAACCGCCTCAATGAGGCGGTTCTAACGAGTATCCACAACCTTTGTCTATGAGCTGAAATAAGGAGAATAATGTATACCCCCTAAACCCCAGTTTTCTCTATATAAAGTGGGGTATAAGGGGGTGTTCATTTCACGGACATGTTAGCGTGATGAAATGTCAAAAAAAAAAAAAAAATGAAAAGATTTTTACATAACAGGCTCATGTTGATCATTTTTATGTTTAGTGTACTCATTCTGTCTTCAGAAACTGAATAAAGTCCAAGGTGACACTACAGCTGACATACGACGCAAAGGCGACGTCGTTTCAACGTCGATGCAGCGTATATTATAGGGATCAACCATGGTTTTCCATGCCGATTAACATTCGCCGGATCTCGAGGAAGCTGTTTGAACATGAGGCCGCCAGGCCGAATGTTCAAATATCTTCCGAGGGATCCGGCAAATGTTAATGCAATGAAATAACCATGGGTAATCATTGTTCTTGCATAAATTACGATTCCGACAGCAAATTGTGACGAAAATGCCCAAAAGCTCCATTTAAACTCCATATAAACTCTTCAAATGCGACCGGCGAACCACATGGCGGCCAGTTCAGAATGTTGTTTACATTGACGTTGTCATGCAGTAACCCTCTGACGTCATCATAGAACCCTAAAATGGTACGTTCAGGGCGATAACTTTACATCGCTCAACGTAACGTAAACAAAGCAAGGCTCGTTTTATGATATCAAAAGCTCAAAATCCAACAAATTTGCGGGAATTTCATCATTTGCAATGGTTTTTGCTGTTTGAGCACGGCTTTCGGTCCACTTGACAATGGCTTCAAACAGCCATGCGCATAGGTAATTATGCAAGAACGTTGCATCGACGGTTGATGGGACGCCCGGTGGGGGCGCCGACGGCAAGGTAGTGTGACGGTATAATGAAAGTTTATTCTAATATATTGTCTTGTAGAAAATTGTTGTGACAACGAGGAAAACCAGCCCAGTAATAGAAGCCGCTGCCGTGGTTGCTGCGTTGCACAAATCTGTAGTACAGTAGCACTGATGCCCTTCAATTCCATTCACTTCAGCGTCATCATCACAGCTGTCTTGCTTTAAAAGCGCACAGCCACGTGTTACAACTGCAATGGAAGAATGTATATTTCGTTTAAACATTTGTAAACATGTTAATGTATAATATAATAACTAAAACACAATTAAGCAACCTAGCAGGCACACGCCGCTAAGGTAACGCCAAGTCAATGTCGGTGTAACAATTACGTCATGTGCCCGCTGGAACTGCCTCCCAATTATGATAACACATGCGCTTAAATGACAGTCTATCTTATCTCCAGAACTAATATTTTTTCAGATGAATTTTTTTTGTTGCTTATTTCTAGTCCAAATATAGATTGCCTAGAATGCTGGATAGAAGGCCGTTACCCACAGCCTATGTTACTCAGCAAAACAGTGGGGAATACTGAATAACCCACAAACCCCACTTTTCTCTGTAGAAAGTGGGGTTGAGAGGGGGCCCTTTATTTCACGGACTTGTTAGCCTTATGATCTCCACATGCGTGAGCGTGTGAGCATGGGTGTGTTAACGAAAGACTCCTTATTATTTGTTTGTTTGCTTTTATGTTTAACGTCCCCGTCAACACTATATATTCCATTTTGGAGACGTTGCTTTCAATTTTGTTGGACTTTTATCCGGCATTGAGCTGAAATGACATCTCAAACCCTGTCGGCCAATGAAACCAATAGGGTTTATAAGCATGGACGGTCCGACTCGCACCGCTTTGCCTGAGCAGGCTTAAATCCTCTAAGCGGTTTACCAGTACTCGTGTGCGATCGGATTCAGCTTCGCGTGGAAGCATCATGCAGCCCAGCCCATAGTTTTATATAGTAAAACTGGGGTTTGTAGGGGTAAACCTTATTTTTCTTATTTCTGCTCTAAAATATATATTGTGGGTACTCGTTAGAACCGCCTCATCGAGGCGGTTCTAACGAGTACCCACAACTATATTTTGAGCAGAAATAAGAAAAATATCACAATTTTTCATCTTAAAATTTTCATTTTTTTCGGTGATAAAGGTTACAATGTATTGGTATGGGCGTGTTTTCGTTATAGTGATTGTGTCTGCTTGCCCATCTGTAAGGCCGGATAAGGGCACTGAGTTGTATCCCTACAAAATAATATTTTAAAAGCGATGGTGTGCATATTTTGTAAACAATCAAACGTCGGATTTTTTTTTCAAAGAGCCCAGTGGGGTGGTTGGGTGAGGCAAAGGTGATGTGTATCTTGCATCACTTGGACGTACAACTGATATTGGCTTACAGATGGACAAGACCTGCTGTCCTTGCAGCTGGTAAGGGGAGAGGGTAGAATGTTATATTTTCTGTTTCTACATTTTCCTCATCACGAAAACACGCCTATATAATTCTGACATCCTTTAACCCCACTTTTATACAGTAAAACTGCGGTTTACAGTAGTAAACCTTATTTTTCTTATTTCTGCTCTAAAATATAAATGAGGCGGTTTTAACGAGTACCCACACTCTATATTTTGAGCAGAAATAAGAAAAATATGACAATTTTTCATTTTAACTTTTTTGTTTTTCCCTGAAAAAGCTGGCAATGTATTTGTATAGGCGTGTTTTGTTGGTAATGCCTTTCTCCTCTGTCCCTCACTTTGATCTAATCCACAATATCTTCTTTCTCTTTTTCTCCCTTTTGCATACTTACAAAAAGGTTCAGTCATTTGGCAAATATTTCGTGGAAACCACAACCTGACATCCCTGATTTTAAAATGAACACATTCCATACTGATAAAACGTGTAGAGGATTCCAATCGTTTAAAATGGGTTAAAAGTACGCAGTGTGGGTCGATAATGTATTACCAAAATAAGACAGTTGGAATGAGTTTGGACAGGTGCACGTCAATGCTTATATTGTAAGCAGTAAATTTTGTAGTTTAGACACAGATGAGACGCCACTTGTTGTAGCGTCTGATCTGGGTCTGCTATGTTTGTCCCTAAAAAGGCTGCTAGCCATATACTCAGAGTATGGGTTAATGGGGGGGGGGGGGGGGGGGAACAATGCTACTTTTTTTAAAGCGACCTGTCTGCGTTCTAGGCATGTGACCATAAATAAACAAATTATCAGCTCATACGCAAGTTCGATGCCTGCCGGTTCGGCAACATTCTTTCCAGGAAATTGATCGTGAATTCTGTTCCACGGTGATTCTATCCCTTTCGCTGATTCAAGAAGGGCAGTTGTTGGTTTCCGGTAAAAGACTGTGCACTGTGCTGTATTGACAATACCCATCCAAAGAAATTGCCTTAATGCCAGATATTCATAAATGGCCTCGTCGAGGCAATTTATTTTTATATAATAATAACGGAGTATAATGTCTAAACCTATTCAAATATTCCTATGGATTAATATTGACAATAACTGACCCAAGAAACTGTCGTATGCAAGATCATTTCATATATAGCCTCACCGATGCAATATATATTTAGAAAAATGTTAACAGAGCATAATGTTCAAACCTCTCTGAATATTCCGATCATTTTTGGCATTCGGATTGATATTGCAATACCTAATCCATGAGGCTGTTTTATGCAAGATTACTTTATGAATGGCCTCGTCGAGGCAAAATAATAAAAATGAATACGGAGTATAACAGCTAAACCCGGCTTTGATCATTTTCGGCATACAGGTTGATATTGACAATACATAACCCGCAAAATTGCCTTATGCCAAATTACTTTACAAACGGCCTCGCCTAGGCAAACTGAAAAATTATTTCGAAGTGTAACTTCTAATCTACTTGGAATATTTTTGACAACTGTTGGCATACAGATAGATAATGTACAGATCTAACCAACGCGATTCCTGAATGCCCAATTTCTTTATTTTAGCCTTGGCAAGGTAAAATTCACCAACTGCATGACACGATCGTATAACTTCCAAACCGATGGGTATATTTTATAATGTTTTGCATGCAGATGTAAACTGACAAGATCAAGCTATTGATATTGTCTAATGCCAGATAGCTTTATAAACAGCCTCACCGAGACATTTTTTAAAGACTGATTACGGATGTATAACTTATAAACTGCTGGGAAAATTATGATAATTTTTCACATGAAGATAAACATCATCAAGGCGTAACCAAGGAGAATGTCTAATGCAAGATAAAGAACCTCTCCAAGGTAATTTTTCAAAAACTGATTACATAAAATAACTTTAAAGCCCCCAAACAATTGCGCAAGCCGCTGTTATTGCACGAACTATAGCTCAGCAGAAATCTTCAAGTAAACTGTAGAACTGCAAGTTGTTAAGATATTGTTTCGATAAATATTTTACTTGGAAGACCATGTATATAGAAATGAGGCCCGACATTTCTTCAGGAAACCTAGCATAGCAAATCGAACACACGTTTCCATTACATTCTCTGGGTTTTCGTGGCTGGCTTTTTTCCCACTGACATGTAGACAGAGGTACAACTGTTCAAGTATTGCTGATATATATTGGTTTAATTCAATTCAAATATGTAAGAATTTACATGTCCTGTACCTCGTATCGTATGCCTTCTTAGACCATTAAACGATCGCTAATCGCAATGTATTCCGAGTTTTGTGTGTGTTTTTTTCTGCGAGAAAAGCGAAGGCTACTAGATTCATGTTATTTGATAACGCGTTTATCAGGCTCGGCTTCGAGAACGTATGTAGAATCGCTTGGCAAGCCTCGCGATTCTACAAGCGTTCTAGAAGCCATGCCTCATAAACTTGATAGCAAAAGACACGAACCAGATATTCTCTATATAGAGAAAACTAGTATCTTTTGATATCAAGTGTATCAAATAAGACTTCGAGAACGCTTGTAGAACCGTGAGGCTTGCCTAGCGATTCTACATGCGTCCTCGAAGCCGAGCCTGATAAACTTGATATCAAATGACACGAAGCTGGTATTCTATTTATCAGTTAACCCCCTTGTACACTCTTACAGTTTTTCCATTTTTCCAGTACTCCAGTTCATAGAGTTCATAGAAGTACAATGTCATGTTGACCTGATAAAGCTTACTTATCCTGAGATAGCACTTCTTAATCAGGTCATGGTGTTACAATGCAATTCATATAGGGGGTGACTGGTAATAAGATATTCATAGTACTTACTTTGTACGTCATCTTTCTCCGCCTTGCTTTTCGCACATCCAAAGTCACAATCATCTTCTATTTCGACTCCGGCGTTCTTGTCGAATTCATCTTTACATTTGTCATCAGAAAGCGATGGAGGAATATGGGTACACTTGTAGCATTTCACTGCAGTGCTGCAAATAACCAAAATTGGTAAATGACAACCGGGACTCTTGAACTGACCCCCTCAAAGAGCAATTGCAATCAAACTTCAATATCTCGAACATCTTCGGTACCATGAAATTTTGTTCGAGATTGGGGTCGTTGGGGTCGTTGGAGCTATCCCAGCGGGCACACGTCGCTGTGGCAACGTCAAATCAACGTCGGTGCAACGTCATGACGTTGCACGGACGTTGATTTGACGTTGCATAAACGTCATGACGTTGCACGGACGTTGATTTGACGTTGCATAAACGTCATGACGTTGTACCGACGTTGATGTGACGTCACAATTACGTCATGTGCCTGCTAGGATTGAGGGTTATTCAAACTGTCAGGCCATGAGGCATAATGGAGATGGCCGTCGGACATATTTTCGACATTTTATAAAATAAATGTATGCTGTGTGTACTCTTTAGAATCGCCTGATCAATGATAAACAAGGATATATCTTCGACTTTTTATGCCCCCGCCATTCGAAGAAAGGCAGAACGGCATATAGCAGTGCACCTGTCCATTCGTCCGTTCGTCAGTCCGAAACTTAACGCAGTCAATAACTTTCTTATTTCTGGAATGATTTTGAAATTACTTTGCAGAAATGTTAACCGTCATCAAACGATGTTGCGTGCAAAACGAAGGTCCGTACCTTCAAGGTCAAGGTCGTACTTAGAGGTCAAAGGTCAACAAGAGTTGTCAGAAGACAACATAGCTCGCCTTTGGGGGCCTAAGATGGATGAGGGCAAGTTATAAAAAAAAATCTTCTGTAAAACAGCCGAATAGACTGCAGCAAATGAAAGAGAACCAAAATGTACCCCTAATCATCCTGTTTTCAAGCCTTTCCACTGCAAAAAAAAAAAAAAAAATGAAAAAGAAATCTATATTTTATGATAAAAAAAAATTCTACAAATCACCAAGTAATAACAAGGCATCACAGACGATACAAATCCCCTCGAGCAAGACAAAATAAAAAAAAGACTAGCCTAGCATTTGTGTGAAATTACATTATATCCATCAATAAATGTAGGTACTTAAGAGTGATGACAAAGTTTTTCGAAAAATAGCCACAGTGACCTTGACTTTGAGCCCCAGACCCTGAAAGTTGAACTTCATACCCAACATTTGTATGAAGTTATCTTAAAATCCATCAATAAATCTGGACACTGGAGCAATGATCAAGTTTTTCTAAAAAATAGCCACAGTGACCTTGACCTTCAGCCCCTGACCCGGAAAGTCAAAGTCACTCAAGATATCATCATACCAAACATTTGTGTCAAGGTATATTAAAATCCATCAATAAATGAAGGCACAAGAATGATGACAAAGTTTTTTCTAAAAATAGCCACAGTGTCCTTGACCTTCAGCCCCAGACCCTGAAAGTCGAACTCGCTCAAGATATCATCATTGCCAACATTTTTGTGAAGTTATATTAAAATCCATCCATAAATGTAGGCACTAGAGCGCTCACACAGTTTTTTCTATAAATAGCCACAGTGACCTTGACCTTCAGCCGCGGACCCTGAAAGTCGAACTTGCTAGAGATATCATCATACCCAACATTTGTGTGAAGTTATATTAAAATCCATCAATAAATTAAGGTACAAGAACGAGGACAATGTTTTTTTAAAAATAGAAACAGTGACTTTGACCCCGTGACCCTGAAAGTAGTGACCTTGACCGTAAGCCCTGGACCCTGAAAGTCAAAGACACTCGAGATATCATTATACCTAACATTTCGGTGAAGTTATATTAAAATCCATCAATAAATGAAGGCGCTAGAGCGATGACAATGTTTTTCTAAAAATAGCCACAGTGACCTTGACCTTGAGCCCCAGACCCCGCTATGTTTTTAAAAAGGAAAAAAAAGAAAAAAAAAGAAAAAAAAAAAAAAAAAAAAAAGGTTCCTCCCCCGGGATTTGAACTCACGCAGCTTGCAGGTAAACTTTAACACAGAGAAGTAAGGGAGGTAATACAGAGGAAAATATTAACTTCTCAAAAAGTCCAATTTAAGCCAAAAAACCTGTAAAATGAAGTACAATGATAATGTTAAATATTATTTTTTTAGCAATTATTAATTATATATTCAAAATAAAGTTGTAAAACATCACATATAAGAGCTTGCAGGTAAACTTTAACCAAATGCGGACGCCGACGCCGACGCTGACGCTGACGCCGGACGCCCGGGGTATGGCAATAGCTCCCCCTTACTTTCGTAAGGCGAGCTAAAAAGGGTTCAGAATTGTTTACTGGTGACACACCCTTAGACCAACCTTCACCAGCAGGAGGAGTTTGGCACTTAAAGCAAACTGTTGATGATGCAAGATATACGACGGACATTGACCGATTAAAATATCTGAACATTAACACTTTGTGTTCAGATAAGCTAAAAACAAACAGTAGTTAGTAGAATCACATGTTAGGTCAATAAAGATGGATGTATCAAGGGAATGAGTGTGAGTGTTTGAGTTTTACGTCCCACCAATAACTAAGGTCATACTAAGACAGGACCTCAGTTTAAAGACTCATCTGAATGTCTAACAAGGGAATGTCATGCTTAATTTGAGGGAGAGCTAAATTTTACTAACTTTGAAATAGACATATCCTGAGTAATGAATGGAAAGCTACAACATTTCAAAGAAGTCATTCCACTGATACATTCATATCTGACGCCAAAGAAAAGCATCAACAATTTGGGCTAAAGGTTAGAATGAACATTGGGTGGGTTAACTACTTACTACAATAAATAAAGTTCTGACGATCTGCAAAATGAGAACAGAAAAAAATATATTGCTAATGAAAAATAGTTTAAGAGGAAGCAGGTGTAACTCTAAGACTTCGCCATGCCTGCAACTTCAACAATAAACCATCACTATACATCTGAAATACAAGTGAAATAGGAAAGCATAAACTATATAAAGTTCTGATGATCTGCAAAATGAGAAGAGAAAAAAGTATATTACTTATAAGGAATACTTCTGAAGAAAGTAGATGTAACTCTATAGACACTGCTATGACTGCAACTTTGGGCAATAAAACTTAACTGCATCTGAAATAAGAAGTGATATAGAAACAGACTGGAAATGTGTACAAGAGATATGGATGCCCTGTCCTGGTAGTTGTGACCCTGATCAAATCTTTAAACTCAAATTGTTAACACCTTGAAAAAATTAAAAGTAAATCCAAATTATAATGCCATGAAAAACTTAACTTAAATCCAAATTGCTAAAGGTATAAAAAAATAAAATGCAAATTGTTAACACCATTAAAATTATATGAAATTCCTAACACCAACCATCCTAACACCAACCAATACTTAAACGGAAATTGTTAAACATCAAACACTTAAAACATCGGAAGCTTAAATGCAAATTGCTAATGCCATAAAAAATGTCAATACAAATTGCCAAAGAAATTATCTAAATATAGTCACTGTGACTTTGACCTTGCATCCAGGACCCTTTGTCAAACTCGCTTGAAAATATTTGTGTGAAGTTATATCAAAACCCATCAATAAATGTAGGCACTATAGTGACGACAAAGTTTTTCTAAAAATAGCCACAGTGACATTGACATTGAGCCCAGGATCCTAAAAGTCAAACTCATTCGAGATACCAAACATTTGTCTGAAGTTATCTTAAAATGCACCAATAAATGTAGGCGCTACAGCAACGACAAAGTTTTTCCAAGAATGTCCACAGGGCCCTTTGTCAAACTCGCTTGAAAATATTTGTGTGAAGTTATATTAAAACCCATCAATAAATGTAGGCACTATAGTGATGACAAAGTTTTTCTAAAAATAGCCACAGTGACATTGACATTGAGCCCAGGATCCTAAAAGTCAAACTCATTTGAGATAGCAAACATTTGTCTGAAGTTATCTTAAAATGCACCAATAAATTTAGGTGCTACAGCAATGACAAAGTTTTTCCAAAAATATCCAGTGACCTTGACCTTCAGCCAAGGACCCTTTAAGTCAAACTAGCTGGAAATGTCATCATACCTAATATTTGTGTGAAGTTATATTAAAATCCATCAATAAATGAAGGCACCAGAGTGATGAAAAAGTTTTTCTAAAAAATAGCTACAGTGACTCTGAAAGTCAATCGATTAAGATATCATCATACCTAACATTTGTGTGTTGTAAGTTAATATTAAAATCCATCTATAAATGTAGGGGCTAGAGGGATGACAAAATTTTTTTTCAGCCACAGTGACCTTGACCTTGAGCCCAGACCCTGTAAGTCAGACTCACTCAAGATATTATCATACCCAATATTTCTGTGAAGTTATATTAAAATCCATCAATAAATGTAGGCAATAGAGTGTTGATAAAGTTTTTCTAAAAATAGCCACAGTAACCTTGACCGTGAGACCCAGACCATGAAAGTTGAACTGACTCGAGATATCATACCCAACATTTGTATGAAGTTATCTTAAAATCCATCAATAAATGTGGACACCAGAGCAATGATCAAGTTTTTATAAAAAATATCCACAGTGACCTTGACCTTCAGCCCCTGACCCGGAAAACCAAAGTAACTCAAGATATCATCATGCCAAACATTTGTGTCAAGTTATATCAAAATCTATCCATAAATGAAGGAGCAAGAGCGATGACAAAGTTTTTCTAAAAAAATAGGCACAGTGACCTTGATCTTCAGCCCCGGAACATGAAACTCAACGTCAGTCGAGATATCATCATACCCATCATTTGTGTGAAGTTATATTAAAAATCCATCCATAAATAAAGGCGCAAGAGCAATGAAATTTTTTTTTCTAAAAAATAGCCACAGTGACCTTGACCTTCAGTCGCAGACCCTGAAAGTCGAAGCTGCTTGAGATATCATCATAGCCAACATTTGTATGAAGTTATCTTAAAATCCATCAATAAATCTGGACACTAGAGCAATGATCAAGTTTTTCGAACAAAATAGCCACAGTGACCTTGACCTTCAACCCCTGACCCGTTAAGTCAAAGTCACTCAAGATATCATCATACCAAACATTTGTGTCAAGGTATATTAAAATCCATCAATAAATGAAGGCGCAAGAGAGATGACAAAGTTTTTCTAAAAATAGCCACAGTGACCTTGACCTTCAGCCCCAGACCCTGAAAGTCGAACTCTCTCAAGATATCATAATTGCCAACATTTTTGTGAAGTTACATTAAAATCCATCCATAATTGTAGGCACTAGAGCGATCACAAAGTTTTTTCTAAAAATAGCCACAGTGACCTTGAACTTCAGCCCCGGAACCTGAAAGTCGAACTTGCTAGAGATATCATCATACCCAACATTTGTTTGAAGTTATATTAAAATCCATCAATAAATTAAGGTGCAAGAACGATGACAATGCTTTCTTCTAAAAATAGCCACAGTGACCTTGACCCTGTGACCCTGAAACCTTAGGCCCGGACCCTGAAAGTCAAAGTCACTCGAGATATCATTATACCCAACAATTGGGTGAAGTTATATTAAAATCCATCAATAAATGAAGGTGCTAGAGCTATGACAATGTTTTTTCTAAAAATAGCCACAGTGACCTTGACCTCCAGACCCCGCTATGTTTTTAAAAAGAAAAAAAAAAGAAAAGAAAAAAAAAAAAAAAAAAAATGTTCCTCCCCCGGGATTTGAACTCACGCAGCTTGCAGGTAAACTTTAACACAGAGAAGTAAGGGAGGTAATACAGAGGAAAATATTAACTTCTCAAAAAGTCCAATTTAAGCCAAAAAACTTGTAAAATGAAGTACAATGATAATGTTAAATATTGTTTTTTAGCAATTATTAATTATATATTCAAAATAAAGTTGTAAAACATCACATATAAGAGCTTGCAGGTAAACTTTAACCAAATGCGGACGCCGACGCCGACGCTGACGCCGACGCTGACGCTGACGCCGACGCTGACGCTGACGCCGGACGCCCGGGGGTATGGCAATAGCTCCCCCTTACTTTCGTAAGGCGAGCTAAAAAAGGGTCCGAAACTTAAAGACGGTCAATGACTTTCTTATTTCTGGATGGATTTTGTAATTGCTTGGCAGAAATAGTAATCATCATAAGACGATATGTCTCGCTCAAAACACAGGTCCTTACCTCCAAGGTCAAGGTCATACTTAGAGGTCAAAAGTTAAAAAAGGGCCCAAATCTTAAGCAGTCAATAACGGATAGATTTTGAAATCACTTGGCAGAAATGTTAACCATCATAGGAAGATGTCATACCCAAGATCCAGGTTGGTACCTCCAAGGTCAAGATTATACTGAGACGCCCAAGGTAAAGAAAAATGTCCCTTTCTTGTCTTGTGTTGGTTTTGGAAGTTACTTGGTTGAAACGTTAATCATCATGAGTCGATGTGTCATGCGCAAGACCCAGGTTGGTACGTCCAAGGTCAAGAAAAATGTGCGTGCGTGCTTGCGTGCGTGTGTGTGTGTGTTTTCATGTGTCCACTCAATATCTTTGTAGTTCCTGGATGGATTTTTCGGGCGGAGGCATCCGTGTCCTATGGACGCATTTCTTACTTATAAAATAAATATATGCTGTGTGTACTCATTAGAACCGTTGTCTGTTTCTGGCGAAAGAATGTACACTGTACTGGTTAACCGCTTACGTATAAGCATGTCCCCGAAAAAGTGTGGAAAGGTAAACTGACCATCTCAAAATATGACCTAAAAGTGTTGACTGAGCCGTTTAACTTCAATACAAACAAACAAACATTAGAACCGCCTTATTGCCAAACCATCAGGCATAATGGGAACGACTGTAGGATATGTTTACGACTTTTTTTTATAAAATAAATATATCCTGTGTTTACTCATTAGAATCGCCTCATTGAGGCGATTCTAATGAGTACACAAAACATACCTTTTCAAGATAAAAAATCCATAAATTAATCGTAAAACGGGGGTATCTGGAGCTATAGGAACCCAAGAATGAATTCTAATTAGCCATTATAAACAAATTATCGGCCCCCGCCCAGAGGGGCTTGAAGAAATATATGGGCTGCATGGTGCTTCCACGCAGAGCTGAATCCGGCCCGCACACTAGTACTGGTAAACCACTTAGAGGATCTAAGCCTGTCCAGGAATCCGCGGTGCGAGGCGGAACGTCAATCTTATAAACCCTATTGGTTTCATTGTGCGACAGGGCTTCAGATGTCATTTCATCTCAATGTCGGGTAAAAGTCCCACAAAATTGGAAGCAACGTCTCCAAAATGACCTTTACAGTGTTGACGGGGACGTTAAACTTCAAATCAAACAAACAAACAATAAACAAATTATCCGTATTCGATTTATCGAAGTTCCAATGTGTATAGATTATTATTAATTGATTATCCTATATTACACAAGGTCAACCAATATTCAAAAATCATAAATCATGTTTTTAATCGCGCCAATTAATAAAATTGTCATTAATCAAGTAATTTCGTATATTGGCCCAGTTACAGGTCCTCGGTCAGCTGTATTGGCCTCGGCCTTCGGCCTCGTGCCAATACAGCAGACCTCGGACCTGTAACTGGGCCAATACGAAATTACTTGATTAATAACATTATAATATTTATTGCATTTTCAGTAGTGAAATACTGAGTTGAGTGTTCTCAGTGAATTATCACTGCGTGAATCATTTCATTTCGAAGACGTCATAATTGCCAAGCGACGTTGCTGACGTCGTTCGTGACATCAGTAACAATAATTGACGTTTTTCGGAAATTCTGAGAAAATCATAGACACCAGACTTCAATTTTCGCGTCCATTTGACGTTTTTTTTTTTTCAGGAACGACCTGCAACATGGAGATAACGCATGATTTTCTTGATAATACAGTTATACTTTCATGACATTGTTGCATCTGTTTGAAGCACAGGATGATTTTTGCATTGAAATGATAAAAAGAAAATGGCAGTAGTATAAGCATTACTTTAGCGTCACGAACTGCGCATGCGCAGCATTTGTATAACTTCCGGTGAAACGTAAGCGAAACGATTAGATGACGAAACTACCCTAAATATCGGACGAGTGTTCGAATGACGTAACTCGCGGTAATTACGCCGTAAGTATCCTAAATTTTGAGGCGAAAGATGTTCCCGCGGATTGGCGCAGTTCGCCGTCCCCGATCTGGTCGGGGTGATCGGGGTCTACCCCGTTCGCTCGAGCGCTCCTATCCCAATATTTAGGGAGATACTACCCGGTATAGTATTGATGGGGCGCAAATTAATTCTCTCACCCGCAAAACGATTATCGCCTCGAAAACCGGGAAAACAATGGAAGGTGTTGGAAGAGCGCGATTTGATGTGAGAAACTAGGAATGGACCGCGTCCCGGAAAAAAAAAGTTTGGTTTGTTCGATACTAGGTTTAACGTCCCCGTCAACGCCGTATAGGTCATTTTTTTTTTTGGGGGGGGGGGCGTTGCTCCCAGTTGTGCGAGACCTTTACCGAACATATCTACAACATTTGAATCTCGGAGAATCTTTCTCGGCTATGGAATTTATGCGGATATCGTGGGGGCGTAGCCAGAACAAAAATACTTTAACGCAAAACGAGGTCGAGGCGAAACTCTTGATACGGAAAGAATTTGCTCCGCTTCTGTCGCTACTAAAATTCGTAAAATCATCGCGAAAACGCGCCTATTTAATTTTGACTCCTCCCTTAAACCCGGCTTTTATACCGTAAAATTTGGGGTATGTAGGGGGGTAAACCTTATTTTCCTTATTAAGACATAGGTTGTGGGTACTCGTTAGAACCGCCTCATCGAGGCGATTCTAACATATATCTATAACATTTGTATCTCGGAGAATTTTTCTCGGCTATGGAATTTATACACTCATTTCCTATCAAGCTGATCAGATCGATGCTTAGTTTTGAGCAAAAGATTCGTACCGTTTAAATTATCGTTATAACGAGTTTGTCGTTATAACGAATGTCGGTATAAAGAGGGTTGACTGAGGGCATAGCGGAGACGGAGCGATAGATGCGCTCGATCAGGGTTAGCTCCGTTTGGTCAGGGGCGGTCAGTCCGTTTGTTTGTTTGTTTGTTTGATTTGAGGTTTAACGTCCCCGTCAACACTGTATAGGTCATTTTGGAGACGTTGCTTCCAAATTTGTGGGACTTTTACCCGACATTGAGATGAAATGACATCTCAAGCCCTGACGTCCAATGAAACCAATAGGGTTTATAAGCATGGACCGTCCGACTAGCACCGCTTTGCCTGGGCAGGCTTAGATCCTCTAAGCAGTTTACCAGTACTCGTGTGGGGTCGGACTCAGCTCTGCGTGGAAGCATTACGCAGCCCATCTATTTCTTCAAGCCCCGATGGGCGGGGGCGGTCAGTCAGTCCGTTGTTAACGCAAATTGTTGCGCATGTTAAACGAAACGACGTTGTTGTAACGTTGCACGGTAGCAGCAGTCTTCCATCCCAACATTTAGGATATTACTACTGTCAGGTGCAGGCGCAGAGAAAGTCATCTTAATTAGTTCCCACGTTACATCATAATAACAACGCCTTGACCATTATAATGGCGGCGTTTATCAATAACCAAAAACTAGTTGGCAAGCAACATTCCGAATGTGTCGAGCATCGGCCAATTGGAGACGACAGCCTCGTTATAAAATCGCCGAAGAAAACATTAAGGTTGTAGTAAATAACTTCATTCTCAAACGAATCCTCAAAGAGAAAACACCAAGCGTTGCGTTCCAGGTATGGTGGGAAGGTTTCTGACATTATATCGGGCTTGCGGCGGAGAGGAGTGCATCGAAAAGGACACGCGCGTAATTAACGAAATCAACTGGAATTTCAACGAAAGGGGTCTATGTAATTGGATCGAGGACAACTATAAATTTCACTATGGCCAGGAACCCCGACTCACCTTTTACCAGGTTACTTCTCACCATGACGGGGAAGGCAACACGATCTACACCAGAAAACAGATCTGCTATACGGTAAAACACTACTGGAAACGGCTAAAGCAAAAACTAAGGAGTGGTCAGTGTTATTTCTTCCCACCCGCAAGAACTCCACCGACGAATAGCGGCGACTACCCCATCAGATATAAGCTGAGTACGGGAGAGCTGTATTCGATACCTACGTCCGGAGAGAAAAGTCCCATGTATTTGAAAGATGTTGAGTTTTACGAAAAGTGGTTCAAAGACTTACTCGCTTTTGTAACAGAATATCTGAGAGATGAGACCCTTAGCTTAGCCGTATCCGATTAGTCAAAACGTGAAAAGAAGAAAGCGATTTTCCCAATCGAACATTTGGGACCAGTTGTTATCTCGAATGAGTTAAGAGGAGAGACACCGGGTATTGGTGGTTGTGGCTGTGATGGTGGGTGGTGGTGGTGGCTGTGGTGGTGGGGACTGTAGTGGTGTCTGTGGTGGTGGTGGTGGTGGTGGTGGTGGTGGCTGTGGTGGTGGGAGTGGTGGTGGTGGTGGTGGTGGTGGTGGTGGTGGTGGAAGCTGTGGTGGTGATGGTGGCTGTAGTGGTGTCTGTGGTGGTGGTTGTCAATGATGTGAAAAGTCTGTAAGAATAACCAAACTGCAAACTCTTGAAACGAAAATGAATCGATGCTCAGACTGTAACCGCGGGTTCTCGAGACGTGATGCTTTGTTAAGACACCAACGCAATACGCACGGTAGTGGGATAGTCCCAGACATGACAAACGGCATTACCTTCCAACACCCGTTTTCTATGGTGGTGACTGGCCCTAGCGGAAGCGGTAAAACGGAATGGACTAGAAAATTACTCCTGTCCGACCTCATATACCCTCCACCCGAGCGTATCGTATGGTGTTTTGGTCAATGGCAAAGCTTGTATGACGACTTGCAGCGCACTCTTCCCCAGATAGAGTTTGTACACGGTATACCGGACAACCTGACTAGCTCCGAGTATGTGGATACCCGCAAAAGGAACGTCCTGGTTTTTGACGACTTGATGACCGAGGCTAAATGCGATCAAAGAATTGCGGACCTCTTTACTAAGGGAAGTCATCACAGAAACTTGTCCGTCGTATATCTCACGCAGAATCTATTTCCGCAAGGAAAAGCCTGTAGAGACATCGCTTTGAACACGCAATACCTCGTCCTTTTCAATAATCCCATCGACAGACAACAAGTGGCGACGTTGGCGAGAAGAATTTATCCAGCATCCCATTCCACGTTTATGAAACGGTTCGAACAGGCTACGAGTCAGCCTTACGGGTACCTGATAGTCGACCTAAAATCGAGCACGCCCGAACAAGAGCGTTTATGCAGTGACATATTTCCGGTAGAAAGAAAGCGGAAATTAGAGGTATCCGAAGAGTCCGATATAAATGACGAAGAGAGTGACGATGACAGGGAATCGATAAGCGACGTAAACGACACGCATTACCCCTATATTAGACCTCCGGGTAAACGCGTCAAAGATGAGCTGGAAGAAGACCGCCTGTGTCTAGAAATATGGGAGAGAAGGTTTAAGGAACCTCTAAGGCAATCGAATGCAGAGTTCTTTAAAGACAAGGTTAATAGCTACATCAAAGATGGGGCTGCTCCCGAGGACGCTTATCATCGCGCAGCAAACGAGGACTTGCCCTCCCTCAGGAAAAGACTAAGGCACGATTACGCGAGGTTTCTGATGGATTATCACCGGCTGCAAAACGATCCTACTCAACGGCAGATTCTACAGTCGGCTAAAACGTTAAGAATACAGCATGACATGAATGTCGACGAATCCATCCAGCAAGCCGTGAAACTGAGGAAGGATTTATTCGCCAGTGTTTGGCCCGACCATGTCTTGACAGAAACCGATGAAAACCAGGAATCCGATGCCGAATGAAATATACGTAAGAAGGGTAAAGCACCGCTATATTTAGAGAAAAAAGATGGGTTCTATAGAAGTGTTTGACGCGAAACTTAATAAATGGGTGCCTTATGTCCCGGACTACGACGCGTGGTACCAACATTTCAAAGACTTGAGCGAGGGCTACGTTCAGCCCGATCACGAGGGACGGTATATCGTCGGTAGCGGTAGAAGAAACCGTCTTCAAAAGGAAATGGAAGATCAGCGACAAAAAGAAATTAAAATGCTAGAACAGCAAAAACCCGTGGTGAAATTGGTCACTCCCGTGGCTCAAGCGGTTGAAATGGCAAAGTCAGAACTAGCACGATTACGAAAGGAGCATAAGGGCGAGGCCTCTGATCGTAAGAAACCGAGAGCGAAAAGCGGGCAGTTGGTAGACTGGACAACCTTTAAATATTAAGCGACGATGAACAGCGATCAACTGACTCGTATACTTTCCGGATACCACGTAACTGTCTGCTCAGCGGACCAAATTAAAAAACGAAGAGGAAGGTTCGTCATTTCCAACACATCCACGTGTTATCAAAGAGGGGAACACTGGGTAACATTTTATTTTCCCAAACACGGACCGTACGAATTTTTCGATTCAGTAGGAAACGATCCTAGAAGTTACAGCGTTGGGTTCGAAGAGGTACTCAATAAACCCTACTTAATGAACGATAAACAGCTTCAACAATCTAGTTCTAACGTATGCGGACTATACTGCGCGTACTACGCGATGGCTAGATCTCGAGGAAAAACCATGCGAGACATTATCAAAGAATTCAACCCACGCCAGAAGAAGTCCAACGACCGCCTGATCGTGTCTAAAATGAAAAGAATGCTTAGAAGAAGACAGAAAGACTTTACATGAACATTTATACATGTGTATATAATTTGCCACTACGTTGCGTGTAAATAAATATGTAAAACTATACGTTTGTTTTGTAATCATTTCTATCCTAATATGTTCCATAAAAGGGTTATCCTTTGGAAGCAACTAGCTAGCTTCGGCCAATTAGGCCTCATCAGTGACCCTCAGATATTTTCAAAATTCCACAACTGAATCGATGATCCCGAAGGACAAGAAAATATAAACTACACTACGATGTAGGGCAGGGAGACTTTTTACGGCCGCCACACGTTCTATCCTAATATGTTCTATAAAAGGGTTATCCTTTGGAAGCACGAAATACACCACAGAAATGGAACATATGAAGTGTGCGGCCGTAAACACTCTCAAAATAAAGTGAAGGCAATGATCAGTAATCGATACAAGTAGCCAGGTCACCTCCCGTATTGTCAATTATATTTTTCAGGACCTAGATAACTCGCTAGTGGCTCGGGGTTAAAATACGAAGAAGACGAGTACTGTTCCGAGTCTGACACGTTTTATTGTAAAGGATAAATACGTATACGCATTCCTACGAGTTTTCAATGCAATACAATTTACGATATAACGCTGTATGAATGTTCGTGCCGCTGTCTTTCAAATATTTCTCTCCGCCGTTCTGAAGCCTCTCTGGCTTCTCTTCGCAACTGGCGGCATCTTAACCACCAACACAACTCGTTAAATATTGTTAATGCCATACGCATTAATCCAAACATTGCTCACATAGGTTCGTCTCCGTTAACTCTCCAGTTTTTACAGCGTTTTGGATCCAATGTACTCGCTAAATTATCGGATGCTTTCCCAAAACCGCTTAAGGTCGCACTTGACCCGAACATGATCCCCTGTCTGTATTTTAGGCGGTGCCCCGACCATCTTGATGTATGTACAGTTCGGTGACCATTTGTAGTGTTCTTGGATGGCGTCGTCATCTCGTTCCCAAGAGCTGAGTTTTACGTAACAACTGAAGCACTGACATAAATCCGATTTCCCCGTGTAATAAAGTCCCGCCCTTGCCAGTTGGTATTTATCCGGTTGCATCTGTTTAGTACGGAACCCGGGAAGGGACATGATTTTTTATTTTTATTATGTTGTGCGAACAAGATAATATCTTGAGCGGACAAGATATTATCTTGTTCGGACAACATATTATCTTGTGCAGACAAGATATTATCTTGTTCGCACAACATATTATCTTGTGCGAACAAGATAATATCTTGTCCGCACAAGATAATATCTTGTCCGCACAACATATTATCTTGTTTGCACAACATAGATCTTGGGAAGTTGTGCGAACAAGATATTATCTTGTACGGACAAGATATTATCTTGTTCGGACAACATATTATCTTGTGCGCACAAGATATTATCTTGTGCGGACAAGATATTATCTTGTGCGCACAAGATAATAAGTTGTGCGAACAAGATAATATCTTGTCTGCACAAGATCTATGTTGTGCAGACAAGATATTATCTTGTGCGGACAAGATAATATCTTGTTCGCACAACTTAATATCTTGTGCGGACAAGATAATATCTTGTCTGCACAAGATAATATGTTGTCCGCACAAGATAATATCTTGTGCGCACAAGATAATATGTTGTCCGAACAAGATAATATCTTGTCCGCACAAGATATTATCTTGTGCGCACAACTTATAAAATAAAAAAAAATCATGTCCCTTCCCGGGTTCCGTAGTTTAGGATAAGTATCGAATGTTTTGAGTCTATTTTCGAAGAATTCCATGTCGAGTTGATCGGCTTTACTGTCCATGACGTTCATGATGAGAATGACGATACATCGTTCACACGTCGTTTATATACGCAATGCCTTCTCTCTGATTGGTTTTTATTTCAGAACTTAAATATCTTTGATTATAGATTCTATTGGAAAGGTCAACTATCAACACTACCTATAATAATTACGCGTATTCTTTCTACTTTCTCTAACCAGTCTTCTACAGTCACACGGTGTACTTTTCTCAAATGACAAACGATATACAACACATTCTTTCTACGGCATATAGGACATTCGTATACGTATCTGTGAGGCATTTTTTTTTCACAAATGGTTAAAATCGTCGGGGGTTACATTCAAAACGCTGTAATGCACCCACGCCTCGATGAGGCGATTCTAACATACATCTATAACATTTGTAGAGAAAGATAAAAGGCGAGGAGGTCCTTAAAATGTACCCGTCATACTCCAAATCGGAATTCTTTATAACGGTGCCATAGAAGGGAACAAATACTGTCGTTATAGCGAGGGCCCTCTGTATGGGATATTTAGCTCCCCGCCCCTCTAGGGCTCAAATAAATAGATCGGGCTGCACGTGTCTTTCACCCCCACGAGTACTGGTAAACCGCTTAGAGGGTCTAGGCCAAACATCCCACTTATTAAGCTGACCATGACACCGCACCAGCGTTTGACAGTAGTTATATCCTAAATGTTGGACTGGAAGAGTGCTGCTGCCGTGCACTGGCACACGCCGCGCGTACAACGTTAAAACGACGTCGTTTCGCTTAACACGCGCAACAATTTGCGTTAACGACGGACTGACTGACCGCCCCCGCCCATCGGGGCTTGAAGAAATATATGGGCTGCATAATGCTTCCACGCAGAGCTGAGTCCGACCCCACACAAGTACTGGTAAACCGCTTAGAGGATCTAAGCCTGCCCAGGCAAAGCGGTGCTAGTCGGACGGTCCATGCTTATAAACCCTATTGGTTTCGTTGGACGACAGGGCTTGAGATGTCATTTCATCTCAATGTCGGGTAAAAGTCCCACAAATTTGGAAGCAACGTCTCCAAAATGACCTATACAGGGTTGACGGGGACGTTAAACCTCAAAATCAAACAAACAAACAAACAAACAAACGGACTGACCGCCCCTGACCAAACGGAGCTAACCCTGATCGAGCGCATCTATCGCTCCGTCTCCGCTATGCCCTCAGTCAACCCTCTTTATACCGACATTCGTTATAACAACAAACTCGTTATAACGATAATTTAAACGGTACGAATCTTTTGCTCAAAACTAAGCATCGATCTGATCAGCTTGAAAGGAAATGCGTGTATAAATTCCATAGCCGAGAAAGATTCTCCGAGATACAAATGTTATAGATATATGTTAGAATCGCCTCGATGAGGCGGTTCTAACGAGTACCCACAACCTATGTCTTAATAAGGAAAATAAGGTTTACCCCCCTACATACCCCAAATTTTACGGTATAAAAGCCGGGTTTAAGGGAGTCAAAATTAAATAGGCTTATTTTACGAATTTTAGTAGCGACAGAAGCGGAGCAAATTCTTTCCGTATCAAGAGTTTCGCCTCGACCTCGTTTCGCGTTAAAGTATTTTTGTTCTGGCTACGCCCCCACGATATCCGCATAAATTCCATAGCCGAGAAAGATTCTCCGAGATTCAAATGTTGTAGATATGTCCGGTAAAGGTCTCGCACAACTGGGAGCAACGCCCCCCAAAATGACCTATACGGCGTTGACGGGGACGTTAAACCTAAAATCGAACAAACCAAACTTTTTTTTTCCGGGACGCGGTCCATTCCTAGTTTCTCACATCAAATCGCGCTCTTCCAACACCTTCCATTGTTTTCCCGGTTTTCGAGGCGATAATCGTTTTGCGGGTGAGAGAATTAATTTGCGCCCCATCAATACTATACCGGGTAGTATCTCCCTAAATATTGGGATAGGAGCGCTCGAGCGAACGGGGTAGACCCCGATCACCCCGACCAGATCGGGGACGGCGAACTGCGCCAATCCGCGGGAACATCTTTCGCCTCAAAATTTAGGATACTTACGGCGTAATTACCGCGAGTTACGTCATTCGAACACTCGTCCGATATTTAGGGTAGTTTCGTCATCTAATCGTTTCGCTTACGTTTCACCGGAAGTTATACAAATGCTGCGCATGCGCAGTTCGTGACGCTAAAGTAATGCTAATACTACTAATGGCGACAGATTTTCAAACTAAACCACGCCCCCTGAAATCCATGCCCTGGCTGAAACTATTTGGGTTGGAAATCAGAAAGGTTTAATTTGAAACTTAAAAGATAAAACATGAATGGAAATGTAAAAAAAAAAAAAAAAAAAAACAGTTTATTTTGTCGTTTTAATTGATTTCGGACATATAACTCACTCGTGTTCTAAGGCTTTCGTATAAAAAACTCGTTCGCTATCACGCACTCGTTTTTACTCGGAAGCCTTGGAACATTTGTGAATTATTTCACAGTAATCAATAAAAAAAAATAAATACAAAATAAAAATAAAATAAACTCTATTTACATTTCCAGTGTAAAGCCAAATGTAAACCTTTAGAACAAAATATTTCTATGAACGCATCGAGTCACATGATTTTCAATGAGGTCAAGTGACGTCAGTCTAAACCATGTTTCTCTATGATCTGGTTGGGCGTTGGCGACGTCAACGGTAGGAAACGGCGTGAAAATATTTTTCAGTTTCAAAAGTTTGCCCTTAACATGTTAAAAGTAATTTGTTTTGCCCGGTGATAAGAAGGAAGAAATGTAAATGAAAGAAATAAACTTATTTTTTTCTGCTGCACATGAAAGTATGAACGCCTGCGGGTCGCTAAATAGAGAATACCAGGTTCGTGTCTTTTGATATCAAGTTTGATATCAAATGACACGAATCTGGTATTCTGTTTATCAGTTTTTTCCCCATTATACACTTACATATTTGCCAATTTTTCCAGCAGTTGAGTTCTAAGAAGTGCAATTTCACGTTGACCTGATAAAGCTCACTTGTCCTGAGATAGCATATGTTTATAGGTCAATGTGCTATAATGCAGTTAATATAGGGGGTAACTGATAACAAAGTTTACACGTACCCCCTTCACTTTGCAGGCGACCCAGTGCGTTCGTACTTTCATGAAAAATACAACTCATTTCTTAAATATGAAACAAACACGGGCCTCCGTGGCCTAGTGGTTAAGAGCGCTGACTCTTAATCATTAGGTCTCTCACCGCTGTGGTTCGAGCCTCGCTCGGGTCACATGTGAGGCGCCAAATTCTGCAACGGAAGGTCAGGTGGTTTTTCTCCGGGTATCCCGTCGATATGAGTGAAATAATCTTTAAAGGGCCGTAAAACCAAAACCAAAATATATATATATGAAACAAACCACAAACTGCATAAACGTACGAAAACACGCCTACATAACTACATTGCAAACTTTACATCCGAAAAATCATTTTTTTAGATGAAAAAAGTGATATTTGTTTTTAGTTCTGCTCAAAATTTAGATTGCGGGTACTCATTAGAACCGCCTTATCGAGGCAGTTCTAACGAGTACCCACAATCTATATTTTAGAGCTAAAATAAGGTTTACCCCTGTAAACCGAAGTTTTACTATATAAAAGTGGGGTTCGCGGGGGTCAAAGTTATATAGGCGTGGTTTCGTGATGACGTATCCCCTTCACTCAGCACCACTGCGTTTGTACTTGCATGAAAAATAAAACTTATTTCTTAAATATGAAACGAACCACACCTGCTTATAAGCGGTTGCAGCTGTAATTGAGATATACTGTGCCCTTATTTCTTTTCAACAGGGCATGCTTGAAGTACAAATAAGATATCCATTTCTCTTATAAATATGTTTATATCTTACATGTTTTATGTCCTGGCCAAAAGGTTATAAAACTTTTTTCATGCTCAGCTCACTTGAGCATGAAATTTGTCCTGCTCACAAATTTTAAAATGCCAACAATTGTTGGCACTTTATAATTTGTGAGCAGGACAAATAACATTAACTGCTATCTGAGAAAGGAAAATCGCTCAAGTTCTTAGTATTTTAATTTTTAAGAGCACCACAAGTTTCATGCTCAGCTGAGTTGAGCATGAAAAAAAGTTTAATAACCTCGGGCCCTGGTGCTCCCGGGAAGAGCAGAAACAAACGGATTTGAGTACCGGTAAACCGCTAAGAAGGTCTAAGCCTGCCAAAGAAAACAGGTGCGAGTCCGTCTTTTCGTTTCTTTACGCGTTAAGGCTTGAGATGCCATTTCATCTGAATGTCGGGTGAAAGTCTCACAAAATTGGAAGCAAATAATAATAATAATAATCGACCTTATTTATAGAGGGTAACACATTTAGTACATGTACTTGGTCTAGTACTAATCTTCCAGCAGCGACTCCAAACATTTTGCTCGAACCAGAGAATTCTGTGGACAGACGTTAAGAACCGTCTCATTTAGGTCTCTCAACGGTGTGTTTCGAGCCTCACTCGGATCCCGTGTGAGACGCAAAATTCTGCAACGGAAGCTTAGGTGTGTTTTTTTTCGGGTACTCGAGTTTTCGTCAAACCTCTGATTAAGGATCGGCTCGAAATATGTAAAAGAAGCTTGAAAGGGCCGTACCCCACCCCCCCCCCCCCACACCCCCGAACACACACACGCCCCCAAACAACAAAAAGCAATAAATAAATGAATAAATAAATAGATAAATAAATTAATAGATAACAAAATAAATAAATAAATGGAAGTAAACATGTTTACCTTTCGTTAACGACAGATGCAAAAATTGTTTAGACTTGAGATGTCATTTCACCCCAGTGTCGGGTAAAAGTCCAACAATCTCAAAACATTTTGCTCGAACAACAGAATATGGGCAGACGCTAGAACCGCCTAAAGTAGGGCTACCCAGGCAAGGTGATGCGAGTCGGCCCGTCCATGCATATAATCATCTCAATCCCTGCCGCCCATTGAAACCAATAGGGGCCCTATTGGTTTCATTGGGCGGCAGGGATTGAGATGTCTTTTCATCACAATGTCGGGTAAAAGTCCCACAAAATTTGAAGCAACGTCTCCAAAATGACCTAAATAGTGTTGACGGGGGCGTTAAACCTCAAATCAAACAAACAAAACAATTAGATCTCTCGACGGTGTGGTTCGAGCTTCGCTCGGGACACATGTGAGACGCCAAGTTCTGCAACGGAAGGTTTGTTTGTTTTTTTGTTTTTTTTAGGGTACACCAGTTTTCTTCAAGTCTCTGATTAACGGTCCATCACGAAAACACGCCTTTATAATTCTGACCCTTTGGACCCCACTTTTACTTAGTATTTATTTAGTGATCCGAATTTACAGGGGTAAACTTCATTTTTCTCATTTCTATTTTAAAATATAGATTGTGGGTACTCGTTAGAACCGCCTCGGTGAGGCGGTTCTAACGTCTACCCACAATCTATATTTTGAGCAGAAATGAGAAAAATATAAACATTTTTCATCTGAAAAGTATTCGTTTTTTTTTCGGTAGTAGAACAATGTATTTGAATAGGTGTGTTTTCGTAATGCGGCTCGAAATATGTGAAATTATCTTGAAAGGACCGTAAATTCCCCAGCCGCCCCAACTCTTCCAATAAATAAATTAATAAATGAATAAAAATACAACTAAAATAAACAAATATAAGGGCTCCCGCCAATCGGGGCTTAAAGAAATAGATGCGCTAGCGCTGCATGATGCTTCCACGCAGAGCTGAAACCAGCTTCACATAAGTACTGGTAAACCGCTTAGAGGGTCCAAGCCTGCCACAAAACTTGAAGCAACGTTTCCAAAATGACGGGGACGTTTAAAAACCTATAATCACACAAACAAACAAAATAAATGTAAATAAATAAATGACTGAAAAAATAAATAAGTAAACATGTTTACCTTTCTTTAACTGCAGCCAAAATTGTAAAAAGGGCAAGAAGTAAAATCTTTGTCTCCATTTCTTCTGTACAAACTACGCAAAAAGCTAAATTAGTCAATCACATACACAGACAAACTGCACGACTAGTGATCCCGGGGAAAAACTGGGTATAAATACCCGTATGAGTCATGCTGTAAGGTGACTTCACCTGTCTACGCTCAGATTCATGGATAGATCCAGATGAAACTGCACAGAACCTACACCCAGCAGGTACCCAGCAGATACCGACGTAGATGTGACGTGCATAAACGTCATGAAGTTGCACCGACGTAGATGTGACATTGCATAAACGCGGCGTTGTTGTTGCTTTTGTCTTGTGCTGATATTATGCAAAATTTAATATGTTCCGATGGCTGGTTTTGTATATTGAATAATAATATCGAGTTTTAAGATAAAGATATGCATTCAGTCGGTTGTGAAAATATTGGTAAAATAGGTAGTCTACGGAACCCGGGAAGGGACATGATTTTTAATGACAGATTCCTTCTGTCATTCTTCGTCGTTCTGCATGTTTACAATTTTAACGTCCGAACTTCCGGCTTCCACTACTTTTGAAATATGACTCCGCACAAACACGGATAGTTCGTTGTTTGTTGACTTTTCATGCTCGCTGTCTCAAAACTAATTTCTCATGGAATTATTTCCGTATTTTGATTACATGTTTTGTTTCATTTGTAATCAAAATACAAAAATGATCTTTCTTAAATTACAAACAAAACGGGAAAATGCATAAGGAAAGTTCCCATTTTACACGGGCGACCTCATAATGGGTCATTGGCGAATCTTGGAGGCGGCGTCTAACCACGGCCTTCACTGTTGTCGAAAGTTAGCCCATTTTTTTTTCTCCTTAATCAATTCCTATATTACTAACTGACGCCTCTTAATTTTGAACCGGGATTTCGAAATGAAATCTTCGTCAAATAAGTGATAATATTACATTCAGTACAAAATTGGTTATGATTAATTATATTTGTATCAATACGTTATTAAAGTACCTTTGTCTATTTTTAGAAAAGAAAAAAAAAATATGTATAGAGCTACAATCAGTGCACACCATTTAAGTAACTAGATATACTTTGAAGAAAAAAAACACAAAAAAAAACATAGAGTGTATAATAAGCTGTTTTTGACTTTTGATTATCGGCTAAGCCGCTTTGTCTGTCCTGACCTGCACACAACAGTTACAGACACGATGTCGTCACTCGGTCATACGGATTGCCGATAATTTTGACGGATGTCCCTTAATCATTAACTCCCCTTTGGAGCACAGCGAGTATATATTGAATTGAGGTAAAGAATCCGACTCATCCCACTGCACATGCCTCAAAAACCGAAAAGTTCTGTTGAATAACAATGCTGCCGTAGTGCTCGTTGTTGATTAAATGCAGCACTCTAAAATCGCATAGATCTAGAAAAAAAAATCAAGTGAAGATGTTCATAAGGATCGGAGTCTCTGAAAACTGAGGTGATACTCTAGATTTCCCTTTAGTAATGAACATTTGGCGATACTACCCATCAGGCATATGTCGTTAAAACTTCGTCTGATTGACGTTGATGTAACGCCATGTCTTGATTCAACGTCATATTAACCCTTTTTGTACCAAATGGAATCTTCCTCCTTATATATAACAGGAGTCAATTTCAAAATTTAGGGGTGTCAGGTTGTGTTGTCTTCAAATTTCTTTTGGAAAATGGCTGAACCTTTTGCAAACAGTGTAGGCCCTGATCAGACGCCGCGTCAAGTTCAGCGTCTGATCTGGGCCTGCACTGTTTGCCAGGGTACCCGTTTTGGGGGTTTCCGGTACTAAATGGGTTAATGTCGGTGCAACCTCATTACCAACGTTGATGTGACGTTGCCCATGCGACGCATGCCTGGTGGCAGTGAGTCTTATTGTTTCTATAACATCGATCAGGATATGTGGAATCCAACACACTGAATGCTTTTTTTCCTTTCTTCCATCAAAATCGGAATCGATGCATTAATATTAATTACCAGAAACTTCTTTTCTTCAGTTACGACATTCGTAGTTTTCATTCATGTCATATAGTATATGTACATACATCGTGATAAATTTTCAACCGAGATGAAATATTTTTCTGATTTTTTTTTTTTTTTTTTTCAGAAAACAGGATTTGACATTTCATGCAAATTGTCTCCTACGGATGAAATTATCATGAGAAGTCAAGTCCTGTTTTCTAGGAAAAATAAGAAAAATGTCAACAGTTTGTCATCTGCTGAATTAGCCCAGAGAGTGGTGAAGGTTAAAAGAGTAAATTTGAAACCTTTTCTTATATAAAGGCCTTAATTTTCACGAATTTCTCATAGAATCTGTCATTTCAGTGCCTTTTGGCGCTTTGATTTATTTTTATTATGTTGTGCGAACAAGATAATATCTTGAGCGGACAAGTTATTATCTTGTTCGGACAACATATTATCTTGTGCGGACCAGATATTATCTTGTGCGGACAAGATATGATCTTGTTCGCACAACATAATATCTTGTGCGCACAAGAAATCTTGTTCGCACAATATCTTGTGCGCACAAGATATATGTTGTGCAGACAAGATATTATCTTGTGCGGACAAGATAATATCTTGTTCGCACAAGATTATATGTTGTCCGCACAAGATAATATCTTGTCCGCAGAAGATATTATGTTGTGTGGACAAGATAATATCTTGTCCGCACAAGATAATATCTTGTCCGCACAAGATAATATCTTGTCCCACAAGATATTATCTTGTGCGCACAAGATAATATCTTATCGCACAAGATATTATCTTGTGCGCACAACTTATATAATAAAAAAAAAAAATCATGTCCCTTCCCGGGTTCCGTAGTAGTCAGTCTCATGACAATTTTACGAAATTTTTGTGCAGTCATAGGGGCTTGAATCATGAAAAGCTGAAAAAAAAAAAAAAATATATGATTCAAACCCTATGGTTTAGAATTCGTTTGTTTCTTTGGTTTTAGGTTTGACGTCCCCGTGAACACTGGAGACGTTGCTTCCAATTTTTGTGGGGTTTTTACCCGACATTGAGATGAAATGACATCTCAAGCCCTGCGAAAGTTTAGAATTCGTGTGTTTGTTTGGTTTGAGGATTAACGTCCCCGTCTATTTCTTCAAGCCCCGATGGGCGGGGCCGAATAATTTTGGCGGGATTTCTTCTTACAATGGCGAAAGTTTAGAATTCGTTTGTTTGTTTGTTTGGTTTGAGGTTTAACGGCCCCGTCAAGACATTTTGAAGACGTTGCTTCCAATTTTGTGGAACTCAATTTACCCGACATTGAGATGAAATGAAATCTCAAGCCCTGTCGCCCTATAAAACCAATAGGGTTTATAAGCATGGACGGGACGACCCGCGACGCTTTGCCTGGGCAGGCTTAGATCCTCTAAGCGGTTTACCAGTACTCGTGTGTGGGTCAGTTTTAGCTCTGCGTGGAAGCATCATGCAGCTCATCTATTTCTTCAAGCCCGCTAGGTGGGGACCGAATAACTTTGGCGGGATTTCTTCTTGCAATGGCGAAAGTTTAGAATTCATTTGTTTGTTTGGTTTAAGGTTTAACGTCCCCGTCAAAACTCTATTGCTCATTTTGGAGACGTTGCTTCCAATTTTTTGGAACTCAGTTACCCGACATTGAGATGAAATGACATCTCAAGCCCTGCCGCCCAATGAAACGAATAGGGTTTATAAGCATGGACTGGCCGACCCGCGACGCGTTGCCTGGGCAGGCTTAGATCCTCTAAGCGGTTTACCAGTACTCGTGTGTGCGTCGGTTTCAGCGATGGGCGGGGCCGAATAATTTTGGCGGGATTTCTTCTTACAATGGCGAAAGTTTAGAATTCGTTTGTTTGTTTGTTTGTTTGGTTTGAGGTTTAACGGCCCCGTCAAGACATTTTGAAGACGTTGCTTCCAATTTTGTGGAACTCAATTTACCCGACATTGAGATGAAATGACATCTCAAGCCCTGTCGCCCAATAAAACCAAAAGGGTTTATAAGCATGGACGGGCCGACCCGCGGCGCTTTGCCTGGGCAGGCTTAGATCCTCTAAGCGGTTTACCAGTACTCGTGTGTGGGTCAGTTTTAGCTCCGCGTGGAAGCATCATGCAGCTCATCCATTTCTTCAAGCCCCGATAGGTGGGGACCGAATAACTTTGGCGGGATTTCTTCTTACAATGGCGAAAGTTTAGAATTCGTTTGTTTGTTTGGTTTGAGGTTTAACGTCCCCGTCAACACTCTATAGGTCATTTTGGAGACGTTGCTTCCAATTTTGTGGAACTCAGTTACCCGACATTGAGATGAAATGACTTCTCAAGCCCTGCCGCCCAATGAAACCAATAGGGTTTATAAGCATGGACTGGCCGACCCGCGACGCTTTGCCTGGGCAGGCTTAGATCCTCTAAGCGGTTTACTAGTACTCGTGTGTGGGTCGGTTTCAGCTCTGCGTGGAAGCATCATGCAGCCCATCTATTTCTTCAGGCCCCGATGGGCGGGGGCAAAAAGGTTAGAATAATTTGATTGATATTTATAACGATACCAAACACTTTTTTTAAAATCTCCAAAAGATCAATTTTCTCATTAAAATTGACAATTCGTGATATAATTCTTATTTTCACTCAAAACATAGGGCGGCCCCCGCCCATCGGGGCTTGAAGAAATATATGGGCTGCATGATGCTTCCACGCAGAGCTGAATCTGACCCACACATGAGTACTGGTAAGAGGATCCAAGCCTGCCCAGGCAAAGCGGTGTGAGTGTCGGACCGACCATGCTTATTAACCATATTGGTTTCATTGGGCGGCAGGGCTGGAGATGTCATTTCATCTCATTGTCGGGTAAAAGTCCCACAAAATTGGAAGCAACGTCTCCAAAATGACTTTACAGTCTTGACGGGGACGTTAAACCTCAAATCAAACAAATCAAAATATTGGTTGTGGGTGCTCGTTTATCAAGTACCCACAATCAACGCGTACCCACAACCTATGTCTAGGAGCAGAAATAAGGAAAATAATGTATACCCCAGTAATGTTTTGCATGCAGATGTAAATTGACAAGATCAAGCTAATTATATTGTCTAATGCCAGATAGCTTTATAAACAGCCTCTTCGAGGCAAGTTTTTAAAGACTGATTACGGATGTATAACTTATAAACTGCTGGGAAAATTATGATAATTTTTCACATGAAGATATACACCATCAAGACGTAACCAAGGAGAATGTCTAATGCAAGATAAATATACTCCCCAGGTTAATTTTTCAAAAACTGATTAAATAAAATAACTTTAAAGCCGCCAAACAATTGCGCAAGCCGCAGTTATTGCACGAACTATAGCTAGGCAGAAATCTTCAAGTAAACTGTTGAACTGCAAGGTTGCTGTATTGCTCAAAAACATTGATTGTGGGTACTTGATAAAACTGCCTCGTCAAGGCGGTTCAATCAAGTCCCCGCAATCAATGTTTTGAGCAGAGATAAGAAAATATCATATTTTGTATCTTAAAATGTCCATTTTTTTGCCGAAAAATTGACAATGTATTTGTACAGGCGTGTTTTCGTGATGGTTGTTGCGGGGTCTACACCTTAGCGTGAGTTAATTTCAATATAGGGCGTGTTGCTTTAACCAGACTTCTGGCCCAGAATAGCTTCAAACAGCTATGTTCACTGGATCAATATATATGAGCCTGAATTAAAATACCAATCAGACGCTAAATTTGCTTAACGCTATAAAATTATCAAAGCTACGCTCCATCAGCACTCTCAGTGCTTTGATTCTTATTTATATTGCAAGCATAGGTTGTGGTTATCGTTAGAACCGCCACAATGAGGTGGTTCTAACAAGTACCCACAACCAATGTCACGGAGAAGCCTCCGTGGTGTAGTGGTTACGCTACTCGCCTTGTAAACCAGGGGTCGCAGGATCGATCCCGGTCTTCTCCAGACTTTTGGATGAGTCTTTATTTTGTTTGATTTGGGGTTTAACGTCCCCGTCAACACTGTAAAGGTCATTTTGGAGACGTTGCTTCCAATTTTGTGGGACTTTTACCCGACATTTGGATGAGTCTTTAAACCGAGGTCCCGTCTCCGTATGACCTTAGCTGTTGACTCCGAGACATAGATTGATTGATTGTTTACGTTGCACGCCCCGTGCAACGTAAACAATCAATCAACCTATGTCTCGGAGTAGAAATAAGCAAAATAATGTATACCCCGTAAAGCCCAGTTTTCTCTATGTAAAGTGGGGTTTAGGGATGCTCATTTCACGGACTTGTTCACGTGATGGAGGATGAATAAGGAAAAGATCAAAACTTTGCCTCGGAAAAGTAGCCATTTTGGAGAAATGAGTGTGTGTGTGTGTGTGTGTGTGTGTGTGTGTGTGTGTGTGTGTGTGTGTGTGTGTGTGTGTGTGTGTGTGTGTGTGTGTGTGTGTGTGTGTGTGTGTGTGTGTGTGTGTGTGTGTGTGTGTGAATTTGGGTTTAACGTCGCTTTCAACAGTTTTTCAGTCATATCACGACGGTGTCTGGTTGCGACTCACTATTATAGTGCTGCCTCACTGAAGTATCATGTCCCAGACACATTACATGATATCACACCCAGTCACATTATCCTGACACTGGTTCGACCAGTCCTAGTTCTACCCCGTAAATCTGAGTGCCAAGCGAGGAGCAGCTAGTACCATTCTTAACGACTTTGGTATGTCGCGGCCCGGGATCGAACCCGTGACTTCCCGTTCCCCGGAGCGGACACTCTACCAACTAAGCTATCGGGGCCGGAGGAGAAATGAGAGCATACACTATCTCACAAGAGTGTGTTGTCTTAATGTTTTGAGCAATACATCGCAAGTAGTCGGGCAGTTGTAAGTATACAAATTACTTCCTCTACGCGCTCGTGATTTGATCAACTTTACAACTGTCCTCCAAATTGTGATAAATTCCGCAACAAATTGCTGCTAGAAATGATCTATCTGTAGTGCTTCGGTTTGGATTTTACAACCCAGTCCAGCATACTATGGCCATCTTGTCTCCGAGTCTAGGCTGGAAAAAATGGTCCTGAAGTTTCTTTTAACCCTTAAATTCCTGTACTGTAAGCAAATATTGTAGACCATGATCAGACGCCGCGTTTTGTGGCGTCTGATTTAGGTCTACACTGTTTGCCAGCCAAATACATTTACATGATCCTGGTCCAGATTCTATAGCCAGCCCTCTTACGCAACACTCTGGCCTCACAGCGACCGAAATCCCTACCCTACCCTACCCTCAGTGACAGTCACATGGACTTCAGCATTGCCGCGTTTTCTGACGTCTGATCTAGGTCTATACTGTTTACCAAACCAAATACATGATTCCAGTCCAGATTTTATAGCTAGCCCTCTTACGCAACACTCTTGCCTCACAGCGACCAAAACCCCTACCCTACCCTCAGTGACAGCCACGTGGACTTCAGCGTTGAAAAGTTACTGCGCTTTATAACTTTAATTGGGTCGACTGAAAAACAATCGACCCAAAACGCTACGATTTGCCATCTCTTGATGCCCGATTCTGTTATCGCACACTGTGGTGAGTGTAGAATCTATTTATTTATATATCGTAGGTGCTATTGACAGTTAACTGGCACATCACGTGAACAAGTCCGTGAAATGAAGACCCCCTAAACCCCACTTCATATAGAGAAAACTGGGGTTTACGGGGGTATTCATTATTTTTCTTATTTCTGCTCCAAGACATAGGCTGTGTGGCCTAAATGAGGCGGTTCTAACGAGCACTCACAACCTGTTTTGAGCATATATAAGAAAAATATCAAGGATCGCAGAGATCAGTTGCATGTTTTTGTTCTACATGTATGCGAATTGATTAACCCATTTTTTAGTACCAGAAACCCCTAAACGGGTATTTGGCAAACAGTGCAGGCCCAGATCTGACGCCGTAGGTCTCCACTGTTTGCTAAAGTGAGTGAGTTTTAGTTTTACGTCCCACAAACAGCTAAGGTCATACGGAGACGGGACCTCGGTTTAAAGACTCATCCGAAAGTCTGGAGAAGCCCGGATCGATCCTGCGATCCCTGGTTTACAAGGCGAGTAGCGTAACCACTGCACCACGGAGGCTTCTGACTGTTTGCTAAAAGTTCAGTCATTTTTTTCAAATAAATTTTGATGAAAACACAACCTGACACCCCGAAATTTTGAAATGAACTTCTACTATATATAAGGAGGAAGATTCCATTTTGTACAAAAAGGGTTAAAGACTCTTATGTTTCTTTTATTTGCTACTCGCTAAAAGCACAACATTATTAAAACACTTCTATTCAATGCAATGGAATATTCATTACCAAAACACACCAATTCAAATATTTTCTGTTTTTTTTTTTTGTTTGAGTTGAGGTTTTACGTCCCCGTCAACACTATTGAGGTCAATTTGAAGACGTTGCTTCCGCTTTTGTGGGACTTTTACCCGACATTAAGATGAAATGACATCCCAGCCCTACCGCCCATAGAAACCGCTAGGGTTTAAGGAGCGGTCCGACTCGCATCACTTTTCCTGGCAGACTTAGACCTAAGCTGTTTACCAGTACTCAAGTTCGGTCGGTTTCAGCTCTGCGCGGAAGCACCGTGCAGCCCAATCTATTTCTCCAGGCCCCGATGGGCGGGGGCGCGCCAATTCAAATATACTGGAAAATTTTACCTCACACACAAAAAGAGAGAAATTTTTCAGATAAAAATTCCGATATTTTTCATATTTCTGCCGCAAACATTAGATTCTAAGAACTCGAGGATACCAACGATCTATGTTTTGAGCAGAAATAAGAAACACAATGTTTATCCCTGTAAACACCAGTTTTACTGTATAAAATTGGGGTTTAGTGGGATCAACATTTTATAGGTGTGTTTGTGAGAACGTTGTATGGCTGTAAGAACAGACAGTAATTTTCTGGGGAAATTAATAAAAGAAAATACCTACCCCCCCCCCCCCCCCCCCCCCCAAACCCCTGTTCTTTTAAAAACATAGACTGCGGGGAGTGGTGATGTCTCATCGATTTGTTTTCTTCTTTTCAATTTTATATCGGAGTGTCTATTGCCAGGCGTCTGGCAATAGCAGAAACTCGGTAAAAGTGCTATTGCCAGACGTCTGGCAATAGCAGAAACTCGGCAAAAATGCTATTGACAGACGCGGAAATATACGAATATAACCAAAGAATATGTAAATGTCGCTGGTTTATGGTCGAAATCCGAAAGTTGGTGATTTGTTTATTTTTGTTGTGTAGTTGTTATTCGCGTAACCCATGGATTTCTGATTGCCCTTTCTTTTGTGACAGAAAACGAAGATATTAGATTCTGTTTAAAAGTTTTTCTTATATCATATATATTTCCCTGTTTGTGTCTTTCTGTCTTTTTTCGCTTACGACCCAAGGCTACATTTTGAAATCATTCAGAAAGCAAGTTTATGAAAAGCTTTTTTTCTGTTTATAACACACCCGTGCGACATAGTGCATTTAACATCTCATAAATGTCTTCGATACCTGCCGGGGTCGACAACATTCTTTCGTGGGCCGGGGTCGGCAACATTCTTTCGTGGAGATTGATAATGAAATCTTTTCTACGATCATGTCAGTTTCTGGCGAAAGAATGTGCACTGTACTGGTTAACCGCTTATTTATAAATAAGATCTGAAGTTAGCCTGCTAATGAAAAGTGTGGATAGTAAACTGACCGATGACCTAAAAATGGCTACTTTTCTGATGAAAACCCGTGATATTTTTCTTATTTTTACTGCAAACAGAGGTTGTAGGTGCTCGTTAAAACCATTCTAAAGACTACCCACAACCTATGTCTTGGAACAGAAATAAGAAAAATAATATATGCTCCGTAAACCCAAGTTTTCTCTATATAAAGTGGGGTTTAGTGTGTGTGTGTAGGGGGTGGGGGTCATTTCACGGACTTGTTCACGTGACGCTTACGATTCTTGGTTGGATGGAAATACATGCTTGTGCTTTATATAGCTGTTCAATCCAAAAATGACTCAGTAAGTCTTATGTCACTTTAAACTTTCTTTCTTCCTTAAAATATGCAAATGAGAAATTGTGATATTCTCATTTAAGCTGTAAACAACCTGAATGTGTTTACTGGCATGTTGCGCAAAAAGCTAGCGCATGCGCTCTGTATATATATATATATGAATCACGTAAACGAGTCCGTGAAATGAACACCCCATTAAACCCAAACTTTGTAGAGAGAAAATTGGGATTTACGGAGATTATTTTTTCTTGTTTCTGCTGCAAGACATAGGTTGTGGATACTCGCTAGAAACTGCCTCAATGAGGCGGTTCTAGCGAGCATCCACAACCTATGTTTGCAGTATGTATAAGAAAAATATCACGGATTTTCAAATATCCAGTTTTGGGATGTGAAAAATGTGCCATGTCATACGGGTGTGTTCTCGTTTTGGCTGTCTGTTCAGAGTTCGCTACACGTAATATTGGTAGTCATGACCACCCCCCCCCCCCACCCCCACCCCCAAGATTCCTACAGACAGACATTAATTAATAAAAAAAATAACTATAACAAAAAAAGTAAAGTTAATGATTTTGTTTAAATTTGATGGAAAATAAGATTAATTAGCATATTTTCTTGTCTCCATGGCTAATTGGCTAACTGATTTGTTTACTGGTTCTGGTTCATTGCTTTCTTCACTAACTTTTTACACTTTAAGTGAGTGAGTGTTTGAGTTTTACGTCCCACCAACAGCTAAGGTCATATGGAGACGGGACCTGGGTTTAAAGACCCATCCGAAAGTCTGGAGAAGCCCGGGATTGATCCTGCGACCCCTGGTATTTCACACTTTAAGTATTGTTTGTTTGTGTATGTTTGTTTGATTTGAGGTTTAACGTCCCCGTCAACACTGTAAAGGTCATTTTGGAGACCTTGCTTCCAATTTTGTGGGACTTGTAACCGACATTGAGATGAAATGACATCTCAAGCCTTGCCGCCCAATGAAACCAATACGAGGACGGGCCGACTCGCACCGCTTTGCCTGGGCAGGCCATCACGAAAACACGCCTATATAATTTTTTACCCCAGTGAACCCCACTTTTGTATAGAAAAACTGAGGTGTACAGGGGTAAACCTTATTTTTCTTATTTCTGCTCTAAAATATAGATTGTAGATTCTCGTTAGGACCGTCTCATCGAGGCGGTTCTAACGAGTACCCACAATCTATATTTTGAGCAAAAAGGAGAACAATATCACAATTTTTCATCCTAAAAGTTTTGTTTTTTTTTCGGTGGTAAAGTTTACAATGTATTTGTATAGGCATGTTTTCGTAATGTTTACTGGTTCTGGTTCTTTGCTTTCTTAATTACCTTTTTACACTTTAAGTGTTGTTTGTTTGTGCATACATTGATATTTTAATATCATTGCCTTCACTTCTATTTTTAACATGACTTGACTTGATAGATTTTGTAAGGTAACCGGGCGCTAAAAGCACATAGGGGCTACCCCCATCTCACTAAATGGGATTAGTTTATGAACTGCTCTTCCCAGGGCCTCCAATGTGCTGGCACTTGTCAATTCGACAGGTGTCAGCTGACCAATGGGGGAGCCCAGTACGGGCTTTCTCCCAGGTGCTCTCAGGATGTTGTCCTGACGGGCTCCGTCGAGCCTCCTCTCGTTCCTGAAATAGAAAAGTCGGATTAGTGCTTTGGGACCCCATGTTTGCGCTCGGATCAGTGTAGTTGTGTCCAGTTTCTTGTCCCCCGGGGGTCCCGCCTGTACCTGTAATACAAACAAAAGTCATTAGTGCATATTGTGCTTGTGCTAATATGACCCCGCCATCCGTCACATGTTGGCTTCCCATTCTGTGCACAGGGCGGGCCGGGCTTGTGAGGGGGGTCCCCTCACAAAGGCACGGTCCGGCTCTTAGGGTAACTTGTTCAAAACCAAGTTAACGGGTGGCGCGGTTATTGTGAAGAATTACCTTCCCATGTGGGCTGCCTGTCCTGCCGCGGCATGTAACCTCATCGGAACACTCATAAGTGCAAAGCACATGAGCCGCAACCACAGTGTCCCGAATCGGCTTGTCGCCGCAGGTTCAAGCATGTCCGTGGGAGTTTTCGGGCTATGGGATTTTCTTATGATGCACCCTTGCCCGTGGTCTGTTATGATGTTGAAGGTATGGGAGGGTCATTGGTTTGTCCTTTGACGGGGGGTAGCCTCGGCGGGGCACCCATAAGTGCAAAGCAAATGAGCCGCAACCACAGTGTCTCGCTTTGACGCCCCCGTCTCAGGTCCAAGTGCAGATTGACGGTAGGTGATGGTTGCCTAAGCGCGGTGTGTGGGTAACAAAAGCTGTTTTTCTTATATTACTTCCCAGTAATGTGTGTCTTTAAGGAATTTCTTAACCACCTCGGCTATGGTCGAGCAGTGTTTTACGGGGGGAGCGAGGAGATCTTGTAGGTGTACCGATTCATATCCTAATTTGAACATTTCAGATTTTATCTCTTCTCGTGCATGGGCGTTTGTTACACATTCAAACAAGATGTGTTGTGTTGTTTCTAGTTCATAGTTATCGCATTTTCTGCATAGACCCGTTGTGTTTCCTAGTTGAGTGAGGTTGGCATTTAGGCCGTTATGGTTAAATCTCAAACGGGAGAGCACCACGTCTAATTTTCTGTTGTTGCTAAATTGGTGGGCAGATTTACCTACTGTGGGCTGGAGGAGTTGGTAATGCCTCCCGGTGTTGGTTGGGTTTCTATCCCGTAGAGCTTGCCATTTTCTCGTTATGGCGGTGTCTATGATTGTAGAGATCTCCCGTTTTGAAGGGAGAGTATAATCTTTAATACCTATATGTAGTGCTAATCTGGTTGTTTCGTCGGCCGCCTCATTACCGGGGATGCCGACGTGGGATGGGATCCAGTCGATTTCAATGTCTTGCCCTTCTCTTTTTGCCTTATCTAGTTTAGACAGGATTGAGTCAATTTGGTCAGGTCGTGTTTTTGATTTTCCTGACTGTAGGGCCTGGATAGCGCTAAGGCTGTCCGTGAGTACTGTGGCTTTGGGTGTATTAACTGTGATGGCCCAGGAGATGGCCCAGTGAATGGCAATCAGTTCAGTTGTGAATACTGAGAGGTGTTGGTTTGTTTTAATCGGTACGTGAAGATTTCTCTCTGGGACAACGAATGCGGCGCCGGTTTTTCCTGTTGAGGGGTCCTTACTGCCATCTGTGTAGATTAGTGTTTTCCCGGCAAGGCCGGTGCGAACATAAGAGAGGCTTTTATTTTTCATGTATTCATTTGTATTTTCTTCTTTCCTCCCCAGGACCTGATGGAGGTAACAGGAGGGTGTGTTGTGTTTGAGATCCCATTTGGATCTGTACTTGGGTGCATGGATCTTATCGGGTATGTTGTGCTCTTTCAGGAGGGCACGGACTTTCTTACAATATGGGTTGTAGTTCTTGGCTCTCCTACATGAATAGCAACCATGATCTGTTAATAGATCATTCACTGGGAGGGATTTGCCAAGTGGGGAGGATCTAGCCCAGTATTTTAGTATGAGTTCTTCCCTTCGTAGATGTAGTGGTTTAAGTCCACATTCTACCTCAAGTGCGTTGATTGGGGTAGATCGGTATGCTCTTGTTGCTATCCTGAGGGCGTGGTTTTGAATGATATTCAGAGTTTTAAGGATATTCTCTGACGCGGAGTTGTAAGCCTGGGCTCCATAGTCTAGCTTACTAAGAATAAGGGCTTTGTATAGGATCAGGAGTGTCTTTTTATCAGCTCCAAAGGTGGTACCTGACACTACTCGTAGTAGGTTCAGGTCTTTTTCACATCTTTCTTTGAGATCTTTAATGTGATCTCTCCAAGTCAGATGTTTGTCGAGGATCATGCCCAGAAATTTGATGTTCTGGGCCCATTCTATTTCCCTACCAAAGAGGTATAGTTTGTTTTGAGTGGTCTTCAGATTTCGTCGTTTGCTGAATATGATTGCTTTAGTCTTTAGGTTTGATACTTTGAATCCCCATCTTAGTGCCCAGGTTTCGATTTCTCTTAGAACTGATTGTAGGTCTTTGACCGCCAGTTCTAGAGTAGAGCGTTTCCCCCACACCGCGCTATCATCGGCAAACTGTGACAGGCCTATATTATTATGTGGTTTTAGGGCCTCGTGAAGGGTGTTAACAATTACGTTAAAGAGAATGGGACTTAGTACTGAGCCTTGGGGGCAGCCGTTTTCCAGGATTAGTTCCTCTGAGGTATTGTCCCTAACTCGGGTTTGAATTTTTCTATCCTTGAGAAAGCTATGGATCCACTTTAGCATGTTTCCGCTTATTCCGTATTCCTTTAGTTTTGTTATGGTGCCGGTTGACCACATGAGGTCAAAGGCCTTTTCAAGATCGAGGGCTACCGCTACTAGGATTTTGTGTTCCACGAAAGCCATGTTTATTTCTGATTCCAGTCGGACAAGTTGATCAGTTGTGGATCTGTTAGGCCTGAAGCCTAATTGGTTGTCTGAGATGATATTATTAGCTTCTAGATAGTTGGAGAGGCGTTTGGCGATCATGGTTTCCATAGTTTTACATGTGCATGAGGTGACGGAGATGGGTCGATATGATTGTGGATCCAGCTTATCCTTGAGTGGATTTTTTATTGGGATTGCTGTGGCTAGTTTCCATTGTGTGGGGACTTCTCCTCTACGCCAGGAAGTGTTTATGAGGTCTAAGAGTTTTTGTTTTCTATCTGGTGGGAGCTGTTTCAGCATTTCATAATGAATTTTGTCCGCTCCTGGAGCTGTGCTGCGTTTACTCTGCAGAGCCTCATTAAGTTCAAATAGGGTACATTGTTCGAGTACCCATAGGGGCTTGATGAAATATATGGGCTGCATGATGCTTCCACGCAGAGCTGAATCCGGCCCGCACACTAGTACTGGTAAACCGCTTAGAGGATCTAAGCCTGTCCAGGAACCGCGGTGCGAGGCGGACCGTCCATGCTAATAAACCCTATTGGTTTCATTGGGCGACAGGGCTTGAGATGTCATTTCATCTCAATGTCGGGTAAAAGACCCACAAAATTGGAAGCAACGTCTCCCAAATGACCTTTACAGTGTTGACGGGGACGTTAAACCTCAAATCAAACAAACAAAACATTGTTCGAGTAACCATATTGATCGCCTGTTGCCAGGTACGCACAAAAAGTTCTATAAAAAATATCGCATTCTTCTATAAATATTATAATAGTCCTGTGGTCTCAATAACGACCTTGTCAATGTAAAAACAGATGACTGCATTTACAAAACTATGACTTAATATCCTGTAAAATATGTGCACACAACCTTGAAAATATCTCTTATTTGTATGGATAGGAATTTAAGATAGTCAGGGATTGGTTACTTATACATGTTTTAGCAATTTTTAGAAATTGTTTTTGTTACATGTGGGTTTACGGCGTCCCGCAAACCCCCATGCTGACAAGACAACCGAGCGTGATCTCTGACAGGTGTACGGGCAGCTGTGGGGTAAGGCACAAGAAAGATATTAGATGAATGACATGAATTATTTACAGTATCTACATACAACACTTACTAACACAAAACATCACAATTTGTTGCTTCTGTAGCCAACTCACGACGTCCGCCCCGAAGGCAAAACAATGTTCTGTGCTCGGAACGGGTGACGTGAATACCTACAGAAGCAAACAACAAAAACACAAATAGAAACAACACAAGACGCGACTGGCCAGTTTATAACTTAGGGTGAATCCCACTCTCGCGTAAATCTCCCTCTCGAAAACTAGTCTATCGACATTGTTGCCGACCACAGGTTGATATGTATTATTGAGCGATCGCACTAATTTGATTCGTCTGAATCGCCTGCAGGTTATTTATTTGACCTCTTCCATTTGAATGGTCTCACATTCGTTCACTGGTATGAGCTGCTTATGGTGGTCCGTCCGCCCTTGCTGGACCCTAACCCCCAGCGTCGTACCAGTACCTGCTGCTATGAAGCAGGGAGCAGCAGGTCACCACACATTGTTGTGCCTGCAAATTACGATAATTGGACTAAGATACAGTTCACAAAACATACATGCTATATGTATATCATGATCCCCCTCCCGGAGAAGTAAGAATATGTTCATGCATATACCGTTATTGCGCATGCGCCGACCAGACATACAGGCTGATTAGTGCATGCGACAAATAACCGTACAGCAGAACTCAACTTGACAGTGCATCAAATTATCAGCACCCAGCGCTTGACACAATAATACTCAAAGTTCATGTTTCCTTACTGAGCACTACAGAAATCAATTAATGCTCACTACTACTGAGCATAGTACTCATCAAATTTGTGCTTGTGCTCACTACATTATCACAAGTAAGAGGCAATTGAACAGACCACGCCTTTGCGCCACCCGGTCAGCCGCCAATTACAGGAAACATAATCTCTATTTCATATCCTTCTCCGCGATACGGCTCACAAATATAGCTATTCACAAATTCATTACATTAACAACAGATAGAAACTATAAACAGAAAGATTTTCATCTATAATCCACAACATTCGTTAGTGTCTCATAAGGGCCAACACTGTTTGCCGTAAATTCTCTCTGTATTTGGTAGGCACCCCGTCACAACCGTCCTCGCGACGCCGATGACGCAGCTGACGTCATCCCCGCCGCTCAGGCCGTTATGACGTGTGGCGACCAAATACTCCCACTTATCATCATCACGTTCTTTATATGTACATACATGCACAAACTGAGTTATCAGACAAAAACGGCATCATTACAAAATGAACTTATAATTCTTCTTGAACAAAATTATTTCTACTCAACCTGAACACGCTTGTAAAATAAAATTCATTACGGTTCATCATCACGGATAACCCGACAGGCTCTTGTAAGAGTTTGCCCTGATGATGAAGATATGGTTAAACCCGTCTTAATTTTACGTCCCCTCTACACCTAATATCATATAGAGACGGAACCACGGTTTTCTAACCACAGCTAGTCAAAAGTCATGGATCAAACAAGTGACCCGGCGTTTATTAATTACATACTACAAAAGGGGTCTAAAAGCCTAAATGAATCTAGAATGAGCGGGTGTCCAAACTTTACGTCTCACCAACATCTAGGGTCAGAATGAGACAGGACCTCACTTAGAAAGACTCATTCTACTACTGGAGAAGCCTGGGATCAATCCTGCGACCTCTAGCTGGCAAAGCTAGTAGCCTAGTCACTACAGGCCTCAGTGGATTCAGAATATAGGCTTCAGAAAGTTGGGGTATACTAGAAGTAAACCCCTCCAAAACCTACAAGCATGTTCATACAAAAATAATACTAAACATAGATTTAACATACCTTTCAATATACTTTCACTTTCCCGACACAATGTTGTGGATACTCGTTACAACCTGACCTGCTGCTAAAGTGTTCGTTTTTCTCAGGATTTTTATAACTATGAATACTACCGGAAAATCATGCATACTCATACTAGCTTGCTAAAATCGTGGCGAGGTGGGGATACCGTCCACAGTTGAAGCTAGATAGCAAAAATCGAGTAGATAATGGATTCGCGTTCAAATAGTATATTTCCCATAGGAAAAAATGATGAAACGACCCTATAAATCAATGCCATGACTCCTGTCAAAACGAACACCCACACAACACGTGACGGGAATGAAAATCATATATGGCACAATTTGGCGGTTGGCGATTTTTAGGCAAATTTTATAGAACTCAGCCTTATAGCGGCCCCCTGTATTGTAAAAACAGATCTCCATAAACCACTCATGCATACATCGTATGATATGTGCATGACTTGTGCATGGAGCAGCACATTTTGCCTACCATATTTCACCTAAAATATTTCACTCGCACCGCCCTACCATATATCTACTAAAATAATTTAGATGTGCATAAGCACCAGAGAGGTTTCCTATTCCATCTCGTAACAGTTTTGTTGTTTGTTTGTTTGAGTTGGAGTTTAGCGGCCCAGTCAACACTTTTTAGGTCATTTTTGAGCCGGTCAGTTTACCTATCCACACTTTTCCTGGTCAGGATTATACGTAAGCGGTTAACCAGTACAGTGCACATTCTTTCGCCAGAAACTGACAACTGCCAATCTTGAATCAGCGGAAGGGAGAGAATGACCGTAGAAAATATTTCATGATCAATCTCAACGAAAGAATGTTGCCGACCCAGGCAGGTGTCGAACCCGCGTCCTCCTTATCACCAGTCAGACGCGCATACGACTGAGCTACCGAAACCGGCTTTAGAAATTGTTGGACCTTCTTTTTTTTTTCTTTTCTTTTTTGCAATTAGTGAATGTACTGTCTTGGGCGTCACACCTGAACCTGTACATAAAACTTTTGTTCACGCTCAACTGATCTGAGCATAAAATTTATAATAATCCTTACCCAGAAGGCACATGACGTCATTGCGACGTCGGTGCAACGTCATGACGTTTATGCAACGTCACATCTACGACGTTGATTTGACGTTGCCCCAGTGACGTGTGCCTGCTGGGTTAATACTAAAATACAAGTGAAAGTGAGAGGCAACTTTCCTAATGTTTCAAATATTATTTGTCCTGCTCATAAATTTTAAAATGTCTAAAATGACAAATAGACTTGTCCAACCCCCGCCCATAGGGGCTTGAAGAAATATATGGGCTGCATGATGCTTCCACGCAGAGCTGTATCCGGCCCGCACACTAGTACTGGTAAACCGCTTAGAGGATCTAAGCCTGTCTAGGAACCGCGGTGCGAGGTGGGCCGTCTATGCTAATAAACCCTATTGGTTTCATTGGGCGACAGGGCTTGCGATGTCATTTCATCTCAATGTCGGGTAAAAGTCCCACAAAATTGGAAGCAACGTCTCCAAAATGACCTTTACAGTGTTGACGGGGAATTTAAACCACAAATCAAACAAACAAACAAACCAACATATAGCAATGGAAGTGATTGATCATGAACTCTTTTCTACGGTCATTCTCTCCCTTCCGCTGATTCAAGAAGAGCAATTGTCAGTTTCTGGCGGAAGAATGCACTGTACTGGTTAACCGCTTATGTATACATTTAAGCATGCCCCGGAAAAGTAGGGATAGGTAAACTGACCGGCTCAAAAATAACCTAAAATAATGTTGACTTGACCGTTTAACTCGTAAAACAAACAGACAAACAATTAGGAATTGAGTCCACTAGTATACAATGGGTTATACCAAACTTCATGAGCATTTTTTCAGCGTAGACTCAGAGCTTAACCCATTTCAGAGTGGAAACCCCTAAATGGGTGTCGTGGCAGCAAACAGTGTAGGCCCAGATCCGACGCCGCAGAACGCGGCGTCTGATCAGGGCCTACACTGTTTGCAAAACGTTCAGCCATTTTCCAAATAGATTTTGAAGAAAACACGACCTGTCGCCCCTAAATTTTGAAATGGACTCCTGCTATATATAAGAAGGAAGATTCCGTTTGGTACAAAAAGGATTAAATGGTCATGTAAAATCGAAAACAATGCACTAAGAAATAGATCAACTCTAGCTAAGAATTGTTGAGTAATTAATCACAGTTTGGAGGACAGTTGTAAAGTAGATCAAATTACGAGCGCGTAGCAGGAGTGATCTGTATACTGTCATCTGACCGACAAACTGTGATTTATTGCTCAACACATTAAGACTCGTGTGAGATAGTGTATCCAAAATGCACTGTAAAAAGTCTGAAGAAAGGTTACACCAAAAAAGGTGGCAGCTGAGCTGCCACCAGTTTTGGTGTAACATTTCCCGAGTGTTTTGAAGGTATGTTTGAAAAAAAAAATCCAGGTAAAGGAGCCTAATATTTGGTGCAAGAATGCACCATTCTAGTACAGGCAAGATTACACCAATCAGAAAGTTCTTCTGGAAAATTGCTGTAATGTTTCAGTTAAAATTTTTCAGATAAAGTAAGTCCAAAAATCTGCTGGGCTTTCCAGGGAAAATGGAGTAAACTTACACAAAATTTATGAGAGAAACATATTGCTTATTACTAACATTTCCAGCAGTTTTGGGGTATCGTCCATTAGTTTTGGTGTAACCTTTTATTTGCATTTATTGGACCACTTTACACCAGCTATTCACTGACTTTGCCTGGCAAATTGGTGTATATTTACACCGTTTCTTGAAAGAGACCTTACCCCACTTAAGAACATTTCCATAAATTTTGGTGTAACTTTTCAACAACATTTTTCGGAACAGATTACACCAGAAATCCACTGACTTTGCCTGGCAAATTGGGGTATATTTACACCGTATTCTTGAAAGAGACCTTACACCATTTAAGAACATTTCCATAAATTTTGGTGTAACCTTCAACAACATTTTTCGGAACAGATTACACCAGAAATCCACTGCCTTTGCCTGGCAAATTGGGGTATATTTACACCATATTCATAAAAAAACCTTACACCTTATAAGAACCTTTCCATCAGTATTGGTTTTACCTTTCAACAGCATTTTTCAGTAAAGATTGCTCCACAAATCTGCTGGCTATGCCTGGCAAATTGGTTTATATTTACACCATATCCATGAAAGAAAACTTAAGCCATTTAGGAAACTATCTATCCGTTTTGGTGTAATCTTCAGTTGCATGTTTTAGATAAGCTAGGACAATGTTACTGCCTTTGCCTTGAAAAACAAAATCTTAAGAATCTGGCAAGGCTATGCAGGTTTGCAGGAGCTTGAGGAAGTCAATGATTAGCAGATATCCTTCCGAGTTGTGGTGAAGGTTTATTTCCCCAAGCCTGTATACATTTGAGACCTGGACTTTCTTCCAACACATAACATCCTTCTGAAGGTGTAGTCATATAAAAGAAGAAGTGAAGGCAATGATTAGGAATCGCGACAACTACCAAGCACCTATCACCAGAGACACCAAAGGGAAAGAAACATGAACATGAAATAACTAATGAAGTCATTCTAAGACTGTGAAACAGATATGATTAAAAATCTGATCATAGTATGCATCAGCTGGATCGCTACAGAATCTTGAATGCTTGGTCTCAATTTACATCCCTGGTTCCAACTGCTGATCCAGGACTTTATTCTTACTGAACACTCAACATAATTCATTATGGCTAATCGAACACACGTGCTGATGTATTGTCTTTACCTGTGGTTTCTTTGAAGCCGCTAGGGGCGGGGTGTCGCTATTATACTATAAAGATATTTTAACAGTCTTTTCCTAGCAATGTAACATCAAAATTTCACAACCTTTGTAAATACTTGACATTATTCGTAGGAATCTTACATAAGGTCGTATTTAACTAAACAGAATAATTGTCAGGAGCATGCAGTTTGCATATACACACTGTACAACTGGCTGCGGCAAAGACAGATTACTGCCTCGAAGACAGATCATTTGTTTGTTTGATTTGAGGTTTAACGTCCCCGTTAACACTGTAAAGGTCATTTTGGAGACATTGCTTCCACTTTTGTGGGACATTTACCCGACACTGATATGAAATGACATCTTAAGCCCTGTCACCCAATGAAACCAATAGGGTTTATTAGCATGGAAGGTCCGCCTCGCACCGCGGTTCCTGGAAGGCTTAAATCCTCTAACCGGTTTGCCAGTACTAGTGTGCGGGCCGGATTCAGCTCTGCGTGGGAGCATCATGCAGTCCATATATTTCTTCAAGCCCCTATGGGCGGGGGCCGCGAAGACAGATCACAAAAAAGGCTTCGAAGAAAGGGGAGGTGAAGTTTTTTCGTTTGTTAGCCGGAATTCAACCAAATTTGGTATGCGAGTTGCTTACATGAATGGCTTGCGCAGGAGCACATTTTTTTTTGTCCCCTGGGGAGGGGTCAAAAGGTCAAATTTTGACCTACTGTGGAGAAAACGTGGGGATTTGCGATGGCTTGCCATCGACTGCGCGCTCTAGTTTTTGACCTTATCATCACCATAGCCCCTTCAGTTTTGATCTGATCTTCTTGAAACTTACATACAAGTATGTCGGGGATAAAGGCTTCGATGTGTTCAAGATTGGTGAGGTCGGCCAATTTATCATAGTAACGTCATTTTGATTGGGGCTGGAAGTTCGGGTAAGTTCGAAAACTGGTGATGTCAGCCTTTTCCTCAATCATGTCCCCTTCATTGCTGAAAATGCCTATTTTTGACCTTGTTCCAGGCACAGGTCCTTCAAAAACGATTGGAACTTCCTGAAAAGTTGAATCTGTTAGCTCAGGCGAGCGATATAAGATCATCATGGTCATCTTGTTTTCAAACACTATGCCTCAAAATCTTATCTTTCTTCTAAAGTGTAAGAAGTCTCAATTTTGTTTGTTCTTGCATTTAAGGGGAATGGGTACACCTGGCAGATTTTTCCGTCAGTTTTCAAAGGGATACAACTTTCGGAACTTCCTGTCCGCTTTACTGTAAGCCCTACCCCACTTAAAAAGGGGTCTACTCTTAAAGGAAAAAAATTGCTCCTCAGGAGCAAATTCTTTCCTTTAAGAGTTGACCCCTATTGACATGGGAGACAAAAATACTTTTGCGGGATTGCCAACCCTGAAGGTGTTCCCAGTCAGCCTACTGAAGGTGTTCCCAGTTCCCTTAGAAGGCTGAATCGGCCCCCGCCCATAGGGGCTTGAAGAAATAGATGGGCTGCATGATGCTTCCACGCAGAGCTGAATCCAGCCCGCACACTAGTACTGGTAAACCGCTTAGAGGATCTAAGCCTGTCCAGGAATCGCGGTGCGAGGCGGACCGTCCATGCTGATAAACCCTATTGGTTTCATTGGGCGTCAGGGCTTGAGATGCCATTTCATCTCAATGTCGGGTAAAAGTCCCACAATATTGGAAGCAACGTCTCCAAAATAACATTTTCAGTGTTGACGGGGACGTTAAACCTCAAATCAAACAAATTAGGAGGCTGAAATCTTATACCCCATTAACCGCACATCGTAATCTGTCTGAACTCTGAAGTTTCAAAACGAGTCATCGGTGTCTCTAATTTCGCGATAGCAAAGACAGTCTTTTTGGGTTTTACGGCCCCTTTCAAGATTATTTCACTCATCGAGCGACCGTTCATCACAGGTGGGCGAAAACCGGAGCATCCGGGAAAAACATTTGACCTTCCGTTGCAGAATTTGGCGTCTCACATGTGACCCGAGCCAGGCTCGAACCCACAGCGGTGAGAAACCTAATTACTAAGAGTCAGCGCTCTTATCCACTAGGCCACGAAGGGCCCGTTCTGCGAACAGTCTTATGTCGGAATCAATATCTGTAGAAAAAAGAAAACAACAATGGACCCAGAACAGCCCCTTGCGGGACACCAGACAAAACTGGAGCCCACCATGAACTTTCACCGTTAACAACAACTTGTTTTCTCTCTTTCTGTTTTTTTTTTTTTTTTTTTTTTGCTTTGAAGCTTAACGTCCCCGTCAACATCGTATAGGTCATTTTGGAGACGTGGCTTCCAATTTTGCGGGACTTATACCCGACATTGAGATGAAATGACATCCCAAGCCCTGTCGTCCAATGAAACCAATAGGGTTTATAAGCATGCTCCGCTTTGCCTGGGCAGGCTGAGATCTCCTAAGCGGTTTACCAATACGCATGGGCGGTCGGTTTCTGCTCTTTTTGTTTGTTTTTGTTTGATTTGAGTTTTAACGTCCCCGTCAACACTGTATAGGTCATTTTGGAGATTTGCTTCCAATTTTGTGGGACTTTTACCCGATCTTAAGATGAAATGACATATCGCCCAATGAAACCAATGCCCTGTCGCCCAATGAAACCAATAGGGTTTATAAGCATGGACGGGCCGAATCACACCTTTGCCTGGGCAGGCTTCGATCCTCTAAGTGGTTTACCAGCACTTGTGTGCGGCCGGTTTCAGCTCTGTGTGGGAGCATCTTGCAGCCCATCTATTTCTTCAAGCCCCGATGGGCAGGTTCAAAGGTTTCAGCTCTGCATGGAAGCATCATGCAGCCCATCTATTTCTTCAAGCCCCGATGGACGGGGGACGACATAATGTTCAAGCGATTTAAATGGCACGTATGTCAGTGACTAAGGACGGATAGTTGTGAGTAAGAGCTCTATCGCCTTTCTTAAAGAGGTGACAAATGTTTGCAAGAAGCCATTCTGTTTGCATTTCACCGGGTTAAACAAATGTGAAAATACTGGAACCTAAATCTTTAGAGGGACTTAAGCCCTTAAGTCTTTCTCACAATTGACTGGGTGTCGATTGTGTAGACTTGTCTTATACAGTCGAACTTCAACGGCGCGAACACCTTGGGACCTCGAAAATCTGTTCGAAACAGGGGTAGTTCGAGCCACTGAGGGTTACTGTCTGGAGGCATAAAGAGATACTTTTGGACATTTTTTCGGTGTTCTATAATGAAAATGTATGCTGTGTGTACTCATTATAATCGCCTCATCGAGGCGATTCTAATGCGTACAGACAGCATATATATATGCAAGATAAAAAATTCGCCCCCGCCCATCGGGGCTTGCAGAAATAGATGGGTTGCATGATGCTTCCGCCCAGAGCTGAAACCGACCCGCACACGAGTACTGGTAAACCGCTTAGAGGATCTAGGTCTGCCCAGGCAAAGCGCCGCGAGTCGGCCCGTCCATGCTTATAAACCCTATTGTTTTATTTGGGCGACAGGGCTTGAGATGTCATTTCATCTCAATGTCGGGTAAAAGTCCCACAAATTTGGAAGCAACGTCTGCAAAATGACCTATACCGTGTTTTCGGGGACGTTAAACGTCAAATCAAACAAAACAAACAAAATAATGAAAATGTATGCTGCGTGTACTCATTAGAATCGCCTCATCATATGTCATGCTAAGTTTGTGAGTGATTCGCCGGAGTTTGCACATCGATAAAATCCACAAAAATGATAATCCCTATAACTGTCTACGCCCATGGGCGTAGACATTATAGATGTTGGATTTAACTCGGACGTACAGCCATTAGTTACCCACAATGCAGGTTGACCTTTATTGTATTTATGCAACAACAAGTGTAAGCTTTTACGTAATTACAGTCATTAGTTACCCACACTGTAGGTTGATCTTTATTGTATTTTATGCAACAACAAGTATAAGCTTTTACAAGAAGAAAAAAAGACCCTTAACAAGTACAAGCTTTCACACAAAAAGAGGCCCACGGGCAGAGCTTTGGCACAGAATGACTATCACATTTGTACATGCCCATACTTGATGTCATATTTGTACAGGCTTATATAAAATATAGATCTACAAACTCTCGAGCACGACGGACCACTGCCTACCATATAAGCTTCCCAGGGGCGTTCGGCTCTGGTGAGCTAAAAACTTGCCTTGCCGTTAGTAAACTGTTGGGTTAATCTTCAAATAGTCTTTTATAAAATGTAGGAAAGTGGTCTACTTAACTTCTCCAACAGATTTCAAGCATTCCAGCTGATAAGATATTACAAGCATACTGAATACGTACATGTACCTTTTTAAAAATGTAAAAAAAAAAAAGAATACTTACATAATTACAACATTCGCAACTTTGACATTTCAGACATTATACCTCAGTCGGCAGGATCATGGGTGCAATTAGAATATTGCCAAAGACAGTATAAAGATTGTATAAAGCAAATTTCTGCGATATAACACTAGACATTCACATTTGGGCCCCGTCAAGCGATTTTGGTACTTATCGCCTATGCGAGCAGCGAAGGTTCAGGCGAGCCTGCGCATCCGCGCAGTCTCGCCAGAACCTTCGCTGCTCGCTCATACAAGCAGTGAATCAAGAGGAACCTTCAGACAGAAAGCCATAACCCTGGCCCCTCTGAATGGCTGGGCATGCGCAGTTAAAACTTGTCATGACGGAATGCTCGAAGACCCAAATTCGCTTGGCGGGGCTCATTTAGTATGTGCTAAGCGTAGATCTATGTTTTAGTAAAAGCTATACTTGTTCCAACTTAGTCATCGAAATGTTACCATTACGAAAACACGCCTATTTAAATACATTGAAACCATTATCGCCGAAAAAATGAAAATTTTAAGATGAAAAATTGTGATATTTTTCTTATTTCTGCTCAAAATATAGATTGTGGGTCGATGAGGCGGTTCTAACGAGTACCCACAATCTATATTTTAGAGCAGAAATAAGAAAAATAAGGTTTACCCCTGTAAACCCCAGTTTTTCTATATAAAAGTGGGGTTACAGGGGGGTCAAAACTATATAGGCGTGTTTTCGTGATGTTACACATGCCACAAAAATGTTAAATGTTAGGAATTCTTTCGAAAGCGTAAGACTGATCTTAACAACGATCACGACGGAATGATTGTTGTTCAATTAGAAGCTGTGGTATTCTTTTTAATTGAAAAAAAAAAAAACAAAAAAAACGTAAAGTCTTTAAGGGGAATGGGAACACCTAGCACATTTTCCGCCATTTTTCAAAGGGAGACAACTTTCAGGACTTCCTGTACGCTTTTCTGTAAGACCTATCCCACTGAAAAAGGGTCTACTCTTAAAGGAAACAATTTGCTCCTCTGGAGCAAAATTCTTTTCTTTTAGAGTTGACCCCTATTGACATGGGAGTCAAAAATACTTTTGCAGGAGTTGTCTCCCCTGAAGGTGTTCACATTCCCGTTAAAATCAGTTTCTTTGTCTTCTTACATTTACGTTTTCAATTGTTTCCCATTTTGTTTTATCGAACGCTGTTGACGTCGTCATTTCAAGCGTTTACATTTCAGTAGCCTGCCTTTGCCAAATGTTTTGATAAATTGACTATGAACTGATACGGAGTTTGCTTTTCAGGGTCCGATTGAGTTCCTACAAGACTTTAAGAGCCCCTGCTGGTGCAATATCGAGCTAAAACTCAGATGTCTTCCATATTTCTTTCTTATTGGAGCTCCTAAATCAGGAACAACAGACATTTAAGACATGCTTTTAACTCACCCTGATGTTAGGCCATTCAAAAAAGAGCTAGAATGGCTGACAACATTGAGGTTTACAGGTCAATCATTGAATTTTGACTGGTACACCAAAACTGTGGCGCTTCCATTAATGTCTTTGCTGAATTGGAACCAGTCATTTTCAAAGTCATACAAAGAGACGAACTGACTGGTTATCACATGGAAACACGGAATCAGAAATTGACGACACTCGCAAGAAATGCCATTACTGGTGAGTTTTGCAGCGTCTCTCTCTCTCTCTCTCTCTCTCTCTCTCTCTCTCTCTCTCTCTCTCTCTCTCTCTCTCTCTCTCTCTCTCTCTCTCTCTCTGTATGTCTGTATGTCTATCTCTCTCTCACCAACAATTGAAAACATACGGAGACGGGACCTTAAGTTTAAAGGCGCATACGAGAGTCTGGAGAAGACAGGGGTCGAACCAACGACCATTACACCACGGAGTCTTCTTTGGCTTTGCCTGGGGTCTTTATAAGTCAGTGAAAATGACAAAGTAGGGAAACAAAGATCTGTAAAAGTTAAATGTTCGGTTATACCAAAAGCAGCTCATTCTCATAAAAGTTCGAACAATTTGACATGAGACCGGTGACCTCTATTTTCACACCCGACTGAATGCATATATTTCCGAAGACGTCGATACATAGAGGTCAGTAAATGGGTCGTCATTCACGGGGTGCCGATAATTCGCGAGAAGTTTACGGAAACCGACCCGTTATAGGCGATAACACTGACTAATTTATTCTTTGCATAAAGGTCAGTCTCATGTCAAATTGAAGCAGCTATACCCAGTGGACACATGACGTCTAAGCAACGTATGTAGTCGAACATCAATGGCTCGAAACCCTTTGGGACCATGAAAATTTGTTCGAGACAGCGGTAGTTCGAGCCATTGAGGTTACTGTCAGGAGGCAGAGCGAGATACTTTTAGACATCTGTTCGGTGTTCTATAATGAATATGTATGCTGTGTGTATTCATTAGAATCGCCTCATCGAGGCGATTCTAATGAGTACACACAGCATACATTTACAAGATAAAAGACAAAAATCTCCTTAATTATCCGCACTATTTCTTATGTAGAGGATTTCGCTAGGGGCTCAAGAATGGGTTCGACACATCCATGGCAAACGAGCCATCGGTGTTCGAGGCATCGAGGTTCGACTGTAGTCGCAATGTCATGATGTTGCAGCGATGCCAGTTGATACGATGTTTCATACACGTTGTGTTCCAGCTGGGTAGTTACACCTAATAATTGAAACTCTGTAGAGCTTGAAACATTCCTGGTCAGTCTCGTCAAGGTGAGCGATCTCTGGCTCACTTGGGACTCTAGTGGAACACTTGTTGCTATGGCTACTTATACTCTGTTATGTTTACTACTACTACTACTAATAATAATAATAATAATAATAATAACTAGATGGCGCAGTCGATGGTATACCATCGCAAATACCCGCTTTTTCTATGAATAACGCTAAAGATATGGCAATGTCATAGTTTTTGACCTTTGACCATGGGGCCATGTTGGGGTCAAGGTCACACGAAAAGTATTCCAATATGTTCTACATTCAAAGGGCTATCCAATAATCAAGTTTCGGAAATGCAATCCCAACAGTTTAGAAGATATGATAAAGTCCTACTTTTTGACCTTTGACCCTGGGGCCATGATGGGGTCAAGGTCACATGAAAAGTATTCTAATATGTTCTAAATTCCATGGGCTATCCAATAATCAAGTTTCGGAAGTGCAATCCTAAGAGTTTAGAAGATATGATAAAGTCCTACTTTCTGACCTTTGACCCTGGGCCATGTTGGGGTCAAGGTCACACGAAAAGTATTCCAATATGTTCTACATTTCAAGGGCTATCCAATAATCAAGTTTCGAAAGTGCAATCCCAACAGTTTAGAAGATATGATAATGTCCTACTTTCTGACCTTTGACCTTCGGGCCATGTTGGGGTCAAGTTCACAAAAACGTAGCCCACTGCCATCTACATACCATGTACTATCCACATGCAACGTTTCAAAAGTGTAACTTTAGTGGTTGCAGAGGAGATCCATTTACAAGAAACGTGACGGACGGACAGACGCCCACTCAACTCTGGTACAAAAACAATATACCCGATTTTTCTTCAAAACAGCGGGTATAATAAAGAATGTTCTTGGCAAAAATGTCTTCTCCTAAAGTTAGACACTTACACTAACCCTACACCTAGCCCCCCGTTTAACACTGTATAACAGCTAAGGTCATACGAAGACGGGACCTCGGTTTAAAGAATCATCCGAAAGTCTGGAGAAGCCCGGGATCGATCCTGCGATCCCTGGTTTACAAGGCGAGTAGCGTAACCACTACAGCACGGGAGGCTAAACAATGGCAGCAACTTAAAGATAAGAGTTTGCTACTTTACGGGTTGACCCCCAATTAATTAGGGAGACGAAATACTTTTGAGAGTTACTTACCCTTGAAGGTGAACAAATGCCTATTAAGAAAGTAACTTGATGACAAGGCACAACCTCCACGTTATTTTTGAAGAAAAATCGGATATATTGTTTTCGTACCAGAGTTGAGTGGGCGTCCGTCCGTCTGTCTGTCCGTCCGTCCGTCTCTTTCTTGTAAAGGGATCTCCTCTGCAACCACTGAAGTTACACTATTGAAACATTGCATGTGGATAGTACATGGTATGTAGATGGCAGTGAGCTACTTTTTTGTGACCTTGAACTTGTTCTTCTCTTCTTTTTTTGTTTTTGAACATTAACTTGCGGGGTATCTAATAAGCAACTCGTTTTCATTTTTTGTCATTATTATTAATATTAGTTTCTCTCTTTCCGCCCAAATGTGGTCCGTACCAAGTTTTGGGATATGATTGATAGTGATAAATTGTGCAAAAGGGTTTCAAAATTCAAAACCGCGAACCCAAACGGTACCCTGGGGGTCATGCAAAAATTCGCCCAATTTTGTTCGGACCCGACCTACATAACCTCTCGATGGATTCTTCTGGAATTTTGGGATATGACAGATATCAATATGACGTTTTGCAAGAAGGTTTCAAAGCCACCCCCCAACCCCCACCACCGGGGTGCACCAGGCGGTGCCGAACGCCCTTCACCTCATAAAAGGCATCGGAAACCACTCAGATATCCGCACACCGAAACCATACAAAATCTTGATCCTTATGATAAGACGCAAACAGTGACACAATCTCTGGTTCTCCTGGGGTCGCCGCCCCCGCCCATCGGGGCTTGAAGAAATAGATGGGCTGCATGATGCTTCCACGGAGAGCTGAAACCGACCACACACGATTACTGGTAAACTGCTTAGACGATCTAAGCCTGCCCACGCAAAGCGGTGCGAGTCGGACCGTCCATGCTTATAAACACTAATGGTTTCATTGGGCGACAGGGCTTGAGATGTCATTTCATCTCAATGTCGGGTAAAAGTCCCACAAAATTGGAAGCGACGTATCCAAAATGACCTATACAGTGTTGATGGGGACGTAAAACCTCAATCAAACAAACCAATCTCATGGGGTGGACCAGGACCATGCCCCACCCCTCCACTTCATAATAGGTCTACTATCTTAGACGCAGTTTAGATCCCAACCCCTAAGTCACATGTATTCTCGTTCCTTATGATAAGATGCATTCAGTGACACCAACCATGGGGCCCTCCGCGTTGGGCCGAGTCATTGCCCCTCCCGTCCATTTCATAGAAGACCTTATATCTCAGAAACCGCTCAGATCCGCAACCATAAACCATATATGTTTTGGTCCTTATGCTAAGACGCAACCAGTGACACAAACCTGAGCATCCCCGGGGTGGCTGGGGTCATGCCTATCCCCTAGGCCCATGCATGCCAAATCACCTCATAAAAGGCGTAGTATCTCAGAAACTGCTCAGGCCCGCACCCTAAAACATATATGTTCTTGTTTCTTTTTATAGGAAGTATTCAGTAACACCGGCCTGGGGACGCCCTATGGGTGGGCCTAACCCATGTCCCTCCCTTCCGCTTCATAAAAGACCCAATATGTCAGATAGCGTCCAGACCCCCAGCAATAAACCATACATGCATATAGATATTCTTAGTCCTTAATAGATAAAAGACGTATTCGGTGACAGAAATCGTGGGGTCATCTTGGGTCTGCCGGGGTCATTACCCACCACTCCACTTCATAAAAGGCCTAATAGCTTAGATACCTTTCAGATCCCCGACCCTAAATCATATATATATTCTTGTTCCTTGTGAGAAAATGCATTCAATACTAACCGAAGGTGCGCAAGAGCCATGGCCAACCCAATCCATTTCATAAAAGGCCTAATGGGTCTCATTTGAGTAAAGGGAATTCGTTTAGGAGACTTTGCCCTACATCATAGTGTAGATTATATTTTCTTGTCCTTTGGGATCATTGATTCCACTGTGGAATTTTAAAAATATCTGAGGGTCACTGATGAGGCCTAATTGGCCGAAACTAGCTAGTCTGGCCCAGAAAACATGTACACTCCATATTTTGTGGTTCTGTGGTGTATTCCTTGCTTCCAAAGGATAACCCTTTTATAGAACATATTTATAACCGGTAGATTATAAATAAATTGTTATTTTATTTTTAATAAAAATGATCTCAAACTTGAGCCATTCTTATTTGTCCCTGCATGCAGGCGATTGCAGCCCCAGAACCATGTTGGACCAACGCTTCTGGCCGATGTTAGAAGGCAATTCCCTTCCTCTGGAGCCAAGCATAACAAACGCTGACTTATGTTTACCATTTAAACAACAGAACTAAAATCATAGCTATACTGAGAAATCCTATTATGTGGTATGACATATAATTCTGACACCCTTGAACCCCACTTTTATATTGTAAAACTGCGGTTTTACATGGGTATACCTTATTTTCAGATTTCTGCTCTAAATAAAGATGAGGTGGTTCTAACGAGTACCCACAACCTATATTTTGAGCGGAAATAAGAAAATACCACAATTTTTATGTCTCCCCCGAAAAATTTTTTTTCGGAGAGACATATTGTTTTTCCCCCGGACGTCTGTCTGTCCGTCTGTCCGTCTGTCTGTCCGTCTGTCACACATTCGTGTCCGCTCTGTAACTTGAAAACCGTTAGAACTATCTTCACGAAACTTCGTATAAATATTAATCAGCATTAGACGACGTGCAGTGCGGAAGAACCATAACTCTCGCATTTATACTTTTTGAATTATCTCCCTTGGAAGTTTGTTGGTATGTATATATGTATGGGCAAATCGTGTCCGGTCAATAACTTTCTTATTTTTTGATGGATTTTAAAATTACTCGGCAGAAATATTAACAACCATAAGACGAAGTGTGGTGCGCATGAGGCAGGTCGGTACCTCAAAGGTCAAGGTCATACTTAGAGGTCAAAGGTCAAAAAAGGGGCCTTTTTTTCGTATTTGTTCAATAACTTTCTTATTTTGAGATGGATTTTAAAATTACTTGGCATAATTATTAACAACCATAAGACGATGTGTGGTGCGCATGAGGCAGGTCGGTACCTCAAAGGTCAAGGTCATACTTAGAGGTCAAAGGTAAAAAAAGGGGCCTTTTTTCGTATTTGGTCAATAACTTTCTAATTTTGAGATGGATTTTAAAATTACTTGGCATAATTATTAACATTCATGAGACGATGTGTGGTGCACATGAGGCAGGTCGGTACCTGAAAGGTCAAGGTCATACTTAGAGGTCAAAGGTCAAAAAGTGGGCATTTTTTTCGTATTTGGTCAATAACTTTCTTATTTTGAGATGGATTTTGAAATCACATGGCAGAAATGTGAACCAATATAAGGCGATGTGTTGCGCGCATGACCCAGGTAGGTACCTCAAAGGTCAAGGTCATACTTAGAGGTCAAAGGTAAAAAAGGGGCCTTTTTTTCGGGTTTTGTCAATAACTTGCCTATTTTTAAACAGAATTTGAAGTTACTTGGCAAACATGTTAACTATCATGGGACGATGTGTTGCATGCATGATTCAGTTTGGTACCTAAACTGTCAAGGTCATACATAAAGGTCAAAGGTAAAAAAGGGGCCTTTTTTCTTATTTGGTCAATAACTTTCCTATTTTTAGATGGATTTTGAAATTGCTAGGCAGAAATGTTAACCACCATGAGATGATGTGTTGCACGCATGACCCAGTTTAATACCTGAAAGGTCAAGGTCATACATAGAGGTTAAAGGTAAAAAAGGGCCTTTTTTGTGTTCTGTCAATAACTTACTTATTATGCCCCCAACTTTGAAAAAGTTGGAGGGGCATATTGGTTCAGGATCGTTCGTCCGTTTGTCCGTCCGTTACGCTTTTGATGCATAGCATAACTAAAGAACCGTGTATGCTAGGGTTTCGAAATTTCATATATGGATTCCTCATGGAAAATTAGCTGACGCGTATTTTTTTTTCTCGTCCGGATTATGTCCACTTTAAGAGTTATCGCCCTTTGATTTTTTTTTTTTTTTAATAAAATCTTGTCAGCAAGATATCTCAAAAACTATTGGAGCTAGAGCCTTGAAAGTTGCTGAATATATTGATGGTGATAAGTAGATGAACTGATTAACTTTTGACAAAATTCCGAAAAATACTTTGTGAGTTATGGCCCTTTGTCATTTTGGTAATGTGTGCTCATTGTAATGTATGCTAAAAGTGATGCATAGCATAACTTTAGAACCATGTATGCTAGGGTTTTGAAATTTCATATATGGATTCCTCATTGAAAATTAGCTGATGCTTATTTTTTTTCTCGTCCGGAATATGCCCCTTTCAAGAGTTATTGCCCTTTGAAATTTTTTTCATAAAATCTTGTCAGCAAGATATCTCAAAAACTATTGGAGCTAGAGCCTTGAAAGTTGTTGAATAGATTGTTGGTGATGAGTAGATGAACTGATTAACTTTTGACAAAATTCCGAAAAATACTTTGTGAGTTATGGCCCTTTGTCATTTTGGTAATTTGTGCCCATTGCAATGTAGGCTAAAAGTGATGCATAGCACAACTTTAGAACCGTGTATGCTATAGTTTTGAAATTTCATATATGCATTTCTGATGGAAAATAAGCTGACGCGTATTTTTTTTCTCGTCAGGATTATGCCCCTTTCAAGAGTTATTGCCCTTTGAAATTTTTTAATAAAATCTTGTCAGCAAGATATCTCAAAAACAATTGGAGCTAGAGGCTTGAAAGTTGTTGAATATATTGGTGGTGATGAGTAGATGAACTGATTAACTTTTGACAAAATTCCGAAAAATGCTTTGTGAGTTATGGCCCTTTGTCATTTTGGTAATTTGTGCCCATTGTAATGTATGCTAAAAGTGATGCATAGCATAACTTTAGAACCGTGTATGCTAGGGTTTTGAAATTTCATATATGGATTCCTCATGAAAAATTAGCTGACACGTATTTTTTTTCTCGTCCGGATTATGCCCCTTTCAAGAGTTATTGCCTTTTGAATTTTTTTTAATAAAATCTTGTCAGCAAAATATCTCAAACACTATTGGAGCTAGAGCCTTGAAAGTTGTTAAGTATATTGGTGGTGATGAGTATATGAACTGATTAACTTTTGACAAAATTCCGAAAAATACTTTGCGAGTTATGGCCCTTTGTCATTTTGGTAATTTGTGCCCATTGTAATGAATGCTAAAAGTGATGCATAGTATAACTTTAGAACTGTGTATGCTATGGTTTTGAAATTTCATATATGCATTCCTAATGGAAAATAAGCTGACGCGTATTTTTTTCTCATATGGATTATGCCCCTTTCAAGAGTTATTGCCCTTTGAATTTTTTTTAATAAAATCTTGTCAGCAAGATATCTCAAAAACTATTGGAGCTAGAGGCTTGAAAGTTGGACCATGAGTCATGTGCAAGACCAAGGTCCATACCTCCAATGTCAAGGTCATACCTAGAGGTCAAAGGTAAAAAAGGACAGTCAATAACTTCCTTATTCTTTGATGGATTATGAAATTACTTGGCAGAAATGTTAACCATCATGAGACAATGTGTTGTACCGCAAAGGTCAAGGCCATACTTAGAGGTCAAAGGTAAAAAAGTGTTGTTTTTTTTGTTTACGGCCAATAACTTTTTTTATTTTTCTATGAACATTTTTAAAGTTACTATGCAGAAATGTTCATCTTCATTAGATGATGTGTTGCACACAAGACCCAGCTCAATACCTCCAATGTCAAGGTTATACTTAGCAGTCAAAAACGGGGGAGACATCTGTGTTTTTGTAGAAAAACAAATTCTAGGATAGAATTTGAAGTTACTTGGCAAACATGTTAACTATCATGAGACGATGTGTTGCATGCATGATTCAGTTTGGTACCTAAAATGTAAAGGTCATACATAGAGGTCAGAGGTAAAAAGGGGCCTTTTTTGTGTTTGGTCAATAACTTTCTTATTATGCCCCAAACTTTGAAAAAGTTGGAGGGGCATATTGGTTCTGGTTCGTTCGTCCGTCCGTTACGCTTTTGATGCATAGCATAACTAAAGAACCGTGTATGCTAGGGTTTTGAAATTTCATATATGGATTCCTCAGGGTAAATTAGCTTTCTCGTCCGGATTATGCCCCTTTCAAAAGTTATTGCCCTTTGAATTTTTTTTAATAAAATCTTGTCAGCAAGATATCTCAAAAAGTATTGGAGCTAGAGCCTTGAAAGTTGATGAATAGATTGGTGGTGATGAGTAGATGAACCGATTAACTTATGACAAAATTCCGAAAAATAATTTGTGAGTTATGGCCCTTTGTCATTTTGGTAATTTGTGCCCATTGTAATGTATGCTAAAAGTGATGCATAGCATAACTTTAGAACCGTTTATGCTATAGTTTTGAAATTTCATATATGCATTCCTAATGGAAAATAAGCTGACGCGTATTTTTTTCTCGTCAAGATTATGCCCTTTCAAGAGTAATTGCCCTTTGAAATTTTTTAATAAAATCTTGTCAGCAAGATATCTCAAAACCTATTGGAGCTAGAGCCTTGAAAGTTGTTGAGTATATTGGTGGTGATGAGTATATGAACTGATTAACTTATGACAAAATTCCGAAAAATACTTTGTGAGTTATGGCCCTTTGTCATTTTGGAAATTTGTGCCCATTGAAATGAATGCTAAAAGTGATGCATAGCATAACTTTAGAACTGTGTATGCTATGGTTTTAAAATTTCATATATGCATTCCTAATGGAAAATAAGCTGTCGCGTATTTTTTTTCTCGTCCGGATTATGCCCCTTGCAAGAGTTATTGCCCTTTGAATTTTTTTAATAAAATCTTGTCAGCAAGATATCTCAAATACTGTTGGAGCTAGAGCCTTGAAAGTTGGTGAACATATTGGTGGTGATGAGGGGATGGACTGATTAACTTTTGACAAAATTCCGAAATACACTTTTTGAGTTATGGCATTTTGTCATTTTGGTAATTTGTGCCCATTGTAATATATGTTTAAAGTGATGCATAGTATAACTTTAGAACCGCGTATGCTATTGTTTTGAAATTTCATATATGCATTCCTGATGGAAAATAAGCTGACACACATTTTTTTTCTCATCCAGATTATGCCCCTTTCAAAAGTTATTGCCCTTTGAAGTTTTTTGAATAAAATCTTGTCAGCAAAATATCTCAAAAACTATTATAGCTAGAGCCTTGAATGTTGGTGAATAAACATAGATTTGTGTTGATGAGTAGATGACCTGCTTAACTTTGACAAAATTCCGAAAAATACTTTGTGAGTTATGGCCCTTTGTCATTTTGGTAATGAATGCTAAAAGTGATGCATAGCATAACTTTAGAACCGTATATGCTATTGTTTTGAAATTTCATATATGCATTCCTGATGGAAAATAAGCTGACGCGTAGTTTTTTTCTCATCCATGGCATGAAGTCACACATGCATGCATGCATACACACATGCATCGTTTTATGTATGCATGCAAACATGCACTTATACATGCATACACAAATGCATGTATTCACAGTTGCATGCATGTACATACATGCATGCATGCACTCATGCATGAACACACACATGCATGCATCCATGCACACACATGCCTGCATGCACATGCATGCCTGCATCCATGCACTCCCACATGCAAACATGCATGTACTCATGCATGCATATACACATGCATGCATTTATATACACACATACATGCAATCCCAACACACACACACACACACACACACACGCACACACACATGTATATTTTCATCAATCATTTAGGAATCGAGACTTCAATGCAAGTATCCATTTCTGACCTTGATCTACATTTTATGGTTCACTGACTTTGTAAAATAGTGTGACAACCCTAACTTTCACCCTGATGTAAGAGTCTGTTTTTAAGAGTTTCATTGATGATACTTGGTACATGCTTGCAACTAGGAGTGAAATTTTTATGCATGCATCCATGTTTGACCTTGACCTAGATTTCATGGTTTGGTGACTTTGCGCCCCCACAGGCGCGACATAGCCTTCATAGGAATTCTTGTTGTATGTTTTTGAGTCTTTAACAATATTTGTTGAATATTTTGCCATCTAGGGACAAGCAAAGGTTGGGGGCATTGTGTTTTACAAACACCATTTCTAGTTTTTAGATGGATTTTGAAATTGATAGGCAGAAATGTCAACCTCGATGAGATGATGTGTTGCAGGCATGACCCAGTTTGGTACCTGAAAGGTCAAGGTCATACATAGAGGTTAAAGGTAACAAAGGGGCCTTGTTTGAGTTCTGTCAATAACTTCCTTATTTTTAGATGGATTTTGAAATTACTTGGCAGAAATGTTAACCACCATGAGACGATGTAATGTGTGCATGACTTAAGTTGGTATCTTAAATGTCAAGGACAAAAGGTCAAAGGACAAGAGGTCAAAGGACAAAAAGGGGCTTTTTTTAGTGTTCAGTCAATAACTTTCTTCTTCCTGGATAGATTGTGAAATTACTTGGCAGAAATGTTAACCATCATGAGACGATGTGGTGCACGCTAGACCTAAGTCGGTACCTCCAAGATCAAGGTCATACTAAGAGGTCAGAGGTAAAAAAAGTTTGTTTGTTTTTTTGTGTCCAGTCATTAACTTTTTTTTATTTCTGGATGGACTTTATAAAGTAGCCATGCAGAAATGTTCACCGTCATTAGACCATGAATCATGTGCAAGACCTGGGTCCATACCACCAATGTGAAGGTCATACCTAGAGGGCAAAGGTAAAAAAAAAGGACAGTCAATAACTTCCTTATTCTTTGATGGATTATGAAATTACTTGGCAGAAATGTTAACCATCATGAGATGAAGTGTTGTACCTCAAAGGTCAAGCCCTTACTTAGAGGTCAAAGGTAAAAAAGTGCTTTTTTGTTTACGGCCAATAACTTTTTTTATTTTTCTTTGAACATTTTTAAAGTTACTATGCAGAAATGTTCATCTTCATTAGATGATGTGTTGCACACAAGACCCAGCTCAATACCTCCAATGTCAAAGTTAAACTTAGCAGTCAAAAACGGGGGAGACATCTGTGTTTTTGTAGAAAAACAAATTCTAGTTCATCTTAAAATTGTCATTTTTTCGGCGATAAAGTTTAAACTGTATCTGAATAGAAGTGTTTTTGTGATGATGTCACGCAGCCTGAAGAAGATATATGAACTAGATCAACTCTAGCAGTGGTTTGAGCAGTAATAAATCTAAGGTTGACACGATTAATCGTAGAATCGATTAATCGATCGATAAATTCCACATAAATGATTATCATTACTGATTTGCTTTTAATCGATTACCTGATAGGTACAATTCACTACCCAAAGTTATGCCTAAAATAGCTTGATGAGTGGCAAACAGTGCAGACCCTGATGAGACGCCGCATTCCGCGGCGTCTCATCTGGGTCTACACTGTTTGCTCAGGCCTGTCTGTTCAAATATACATATGGTAACGGGCAACATAATATGGTAAGAGTCATGCTCAGACAGAAAGCCAGACAGGTAAAATTATGACAAAAACCTTAGCGAATACTAATCGATTATCGATCGCAATGACATGACTGATAATCAATTATCTTTTCAGCTCCGATTAGCCAGCCCTAAATAAATCACAGTTTGGCGGTCAGTTGTCACGAGCGCGTAGTAATTTAATTTTTTTACAACTGACCGACAAACGCAACAAATTACATACTAGAGCTGATCTTTATCGATTCTTACGCACTAAAAAGTCGACAATTTTTGTGTTGTTACCTTCAAATTTCCCGATCATTTTACTTCGTCACACCCTGGCCTCGGTAGCTCAGTCGGATGCGCGTCTGACTGGTGATCAGGAGGACGCGGGTTCGATATCTGCCGGGGTCCGGGCAACATTCTTTCGTAGAGATTGACCATAAAATCTTTTCTACGGTCATTCTCTCAAGAAGGACAGTTGTCAGTTTCTGGCGGAAGAATGTGCACTGTACTGGTTAACCGCTTACGTATAAGCCTGCCCGGAAAAAGTGTGGATAGGTAAACGGACCGGCTCAAAATGACCTAAAATAGTGTTGACTAGGCTGTTAAACTCCAAAGCAAAAAAACAACAACAAAACTTTTTTTACAAGAAACTCCGTCAAAAGTTTGGACCGTATCACATGCGTTTTAGGTCTGTGTTGTGTTTAAAGATTTACCGTCTTATGTTAACCCTTGTCCTGCTAATCCCAGATATGCCTTATCTTTGAAACAATGCAGATCCAGATCAGATGGCTTCTGAAGAAGCCATCTGATCAGGATCTACACTGTTTGACACTCAGTTTATGAATTTGCAGGAATAAATTACATCAAGTAATCTGATTGGTTCAAAGTCAGAGATGGGTGTGGCTAAAATGAATATTCAGCAAGAGAAGGGTTAAAGAATCTTCGAGAGACGTAACAATATGACGTTTTTTTGTTTGTTGTTGTTGTTGTCGTTGTTTTTCGCGCCATGCTCTTCATCCATGTGATTTATTGCAAAATAAATCACTTAACTCAACAAACATAGATTGTTCGCGTACTGAGGTGGTACTCATAATTTTGTTGTTTTTTTTTTCAGCAACATAAAATTAAGGAAATCAAGGTACTGAGTGTACTTTGTTGTGTTGATTGTCTCTTAGTGTAGGCTGGGAAAATAGTCCCGGACTAAATTTTAAAATGTTTACCAGTACTCGTTTGTGGGTCGGATTCGGCTCTGCGTGGAAGCATCATGCAGCCCATATATTTCTTCAAGCCTCGATGGGCGGGGCCGAAGGTGGTACTCATAATTTTGTTTTTCAGCAACATAAAATTAAGGAAATCAAGGTACTGAGTGTACTTTGTTGTGTTGATTGTCTCTTAGTGTAGGCTTAGAAAATAGTCCAGGACTAAGATTTAAAATGTTTACCAGTACTCGTTTGTGGGTCGGATTCGGCTCTGCGTGAAAGCATCATGCAGCCCATATATTTCTTCAAGCCCCGATGGGCGGGGCCGAAGGTGGTACTCATATGTTTTTAGCAACATAAAATTAAGGAAATCAAGGTACTGAGTGTACTTTGTTGTGTTGATTCTCTCTTAGTGTATGTTGGGAAAATAGTCCAGGACTAAGATTTAAATGTTTACCAGTACTCGTTTGTGGGTCGGATTCGGCTCTGCGTGGAAGCATCATGCAGCCCATATATTTCTTCAAGCCTCGATGGGCGGGGCCGAAGGTGGTACTCATAATTTTGTTTTTCAGCAACATAGGAGGGAAACCAAGGCACTGAGTGTACTCTGATGGGTTTGATTGTCTCTTAGTGTAGGCTGGGAAAAAAGTCCCGGACTAAGATTTAAAATGTTTCGTTTAACCCTTAAATTACATTTTTTTAAGAAAACAGTGTAGACCCTGATCAGACACCGCGTTCTGCGACGTCTGATCTGGGTCTACACTTTTTTGTGATCTTCTATAAATAACCGTTATTCAGACAAGTCAGTGATAGCCACGTGGGCTTGTGCACTGAAGAGCTTTTATGCTTAGTAACTTTGGGTCGATTGACAAACAATCGACCTGACAATAAGTATCTTCAGTTTATCATATGAGCCCCGCCAAGCGAATTTGTGTCTTCGAACATTTCCGTCATGACAAATTTTAACTGCGCATGCCCAGCCATTCAGAGAGGCCAGGGATATGGCTTTCTGTCTGAAGGTTCCTCTTGATTCACTGCTTGTATGAGCGAGCAGCGAAGGTTCTGGCGAGACTGCGCGGATGCGCAGGCTCGCCTGAACCTTCGCTGCTCGCAAAGGTGATAAGTACGAAAATCGCTTGACGGGGCCCATATGACGTCGTGTCTGAGAATGTAATAACGCCATGTAATAAATTCGGTAATCCACTAAAGGTTTAAATATGCAAATTAATTAGATATTTCCGTGACGACATCCTTAACGACGTCGCGTTCACTGACATTTTTGTAAAAAATCTTGAATTAAATGCGTTTAAAATGTCATATGATAAATAGAATCTTGCATTTAACCAGTGCTTCAGCTGAAGTGCACGACCCGCCGGATGCTTTTAGCTTTATGAGTGTTACCATATATGGGTATGGCGGCCATTTTGGTCATGTGACCTGGACATAAAACGGTTCCCCCAATAAATGCGCCTTATCGTAAGGAGCAAAAATATATCTTATACTTTAGTACTGTATTCTGAATCGTTTGCAGGATAAAATCCAACACAAAAGCATATGTGTCAAAGTTTGACCTAGGCACAAAGAAGGTCAAGGTCAACCCAGGGTCACCATTTTAGCAATTTATGATGGGCCTACGTTCCAGATGCTATTTATCAAGTTTCGTCGAAATCTGCACAGTGGTTCTGGAGAAGACTATTTTGAAGGGTTTTTACCAAATATTGCTTGGCGGCCATTTTGGTTATGTGACCTGGACCCCATGAGGAAATTTTTGTTTCCCCCATCCCGTAGAGGCTCCATATGAAATTTGACTTCAATGGGCCCAACGATTTCCGAGGAGAAGCAGTTCGAAAATTTTCACATTCTTCGCCTCGGCGAGGCTGTACTAAATGGAATGTAATATTTCGCAAGTTCATTGATAAGATCTCATTGATATTTATCAGTATGCCAAAAATTGTTTAAATATTCCAAGCGGTTAAGTCACTATCACCAATTTTCACAAACGGGTTACGGAAGGACAGATAGACAGACCATATATGGCTTGGAGGCCATTTTGGTCATGTGTCCTGGACCCCATGAGCAATTTTTGGTTTCCCCCATCCCATAGAGGCTCCATATGAAATTTGATTTCCATCGGCCCAACGGTTTCCGAGGAGAAGCAGTTCGAAAATTTTCACATTTTTCGCCTCGGCGAAGCTGTACTAAATGGAATGTAATATTTCGCAAGTTCATTGGTTAGATCTCATTGATATCTATCAGTATGCCAAAAATTGTTTAAATATTCCAAGCGGTTAAGTCACTATCACCAATTTTCACTAACGGGTTACGGACGGACAGACAGACAAACCATATATGATGGGCCTACGTTCCAGATGCTATTTATCAAGTTTCGTGGAAATTTGCCCAGTGGTTCTGGAGAAGACTATTTTTGAAGGGTTTTTACCATATATGGCTTGGCGGCCATTTTGGTCATGTGACCTGGACCCCATGAGCAAATTTTGGTTTCCCTATCCCATAGAGGCTCCATATGAAATTTGACTTCAATCGGCCCAACGGTTTCCGAGGAGAAGCAGTTCGAAAATTTTCACATTTTTCGCCTCGGCGAGGCTATACTAAATGGAATGTAATATTTCGCAAGTTCATTGGTTAGATCTCATTGATATCTATCAGTATGCCAAAAATTGTTTAAATATTCCAAGCGGTTAAGTCACTATCACCAATTTTCACTAACGGGTTACGGACGGACAGACAGACAAACCATATATGGCTTGGCGGCCATTTTGGTCATGTGACCTTGACCCCATGAGCAAATTTTGGTTTCCCCCATCCCGTAGAGGCTCCATATGAAATTTGACTTCAATCGGCCCAACGGTTTCCGAGCAGAAGCAGTTCAAAAATGTTCGAAAATTTTCACATTTTTCGCCTCGGCGAGGTTATACTAAATGGAATGTAATATTTCGTAAGTTCATTGGTTAGATCTCATTGATATCTATCAGTATGCCAAAAATTGTTTAAATATTCCAAGCGGTTAAGTCACTATCACCAATTTTCACAAACGGGTTACGGACGGACAGACAGAATGACAGACTGACAGAATTACAGAATGACAGAATGACACGGTGATTTTAGGGCACTCTTAGAAAAAACCGACCTCAGTCGGTTGCTTTTTCTGCGGGTCGTGCAATCCCTTTTCCTAAACTAGTCTAATAAATTTAATAACACATGAACATTCATGTAAGTCCCTCTATGCCAGCAATTTATTAAACTCGTTGAAGAAAAGTGATAAAATGCTCGGCAAAGCCTCGCATTTTATCCCTTTTCCCCAACTAGTTTAGCCGGCATCTTAGCTCAGACGGACGCGCGTCTAACTGGTGATCAGGAGGACGCGGGTTCGCTACCAGCCGGGGTTTTCTTTCGCGGAGATTGGTCATGAAATCTTTTCAACGGCCATTCCCTCCCTTCCGCTGATTCAAGAAGGGCAGTTGTCAGTTTCTGTCGAAAGAATTTGCACTGTACTGGTTAACCGCTTACGTATATGTCTGCCCAGGAAAAGTGTGTGCAGGTAAACTGACCGGCTAAAATGACCTAAACAGTGTTAACAGGGATGTTAAACTCCAATGCAAACAAAACAAACCGTGAGAATAGGGGAACATTCTATGAAACACGTAGGACCAGGTATTTGATATTTTGTCTTCATCTGGTGGAACTCTACTATGAGTGTTTCATTTACTAGATTGCTACAAAGATTTTAAATTACAGCCCTGGGGCAAAAAATGTCCCCGCAACGGGGCCCACATGTTTTACTTAGACTTATAGTAGGGCATTCTAGCCTGAAACCAGAAGGCCCAGGTCTTTGAAATTCGGAATGAAACTTTATCTAGTGGATAGCTACCAAGATTGTTCAAATTATAGACCTGGGGCAATAAATGACCCCGCACCAGGGCCCACCTGTTTACATAAATTTATGATAGGGAAAATCTTTTTAAAAAACCAGAAGGACCAGGTCTTTGAAATTTGGACTTGGTAACAGCTTACGTGTGAGTCTGCCGAGGAAAAGTGTGGATAGGTAAACTGACCGACTCAAAAATGACCTAAATTGTGTTGACTGGGCCGCAAAACTCTAAAACAAACAAACAAACAATTTCTGCTCCAAAATATAGATTGTGAGTACTCATTCGAACCGCCTCAATGAGGCGGTTCTAACGAGTACCTTCAATCTATATTATGAGCAGACATTAGAAAAATATTACAATTCTTCATCATAAAATGTTTGCTTTTTCGGTGGTAGAGTTTACTATTTATTTGTATAGGCGTGTTTTCGTAATGTATTCAAATTATAGTCTTGGAGCCAAACTTGGCCCCGCACAGGGGCCCATATGTAAATGGAAACATTTTCTGAAACCACAAGACTCAGCTATGAAGCTTCATCTAGTGGACCTCTTCCAAGATTGTTCACATTTTAGTCCTGGGTCAATAAATGGTCCCGCTCTGGGTGCACGTGACTTTGGTACAGTTTTTTTGGAAGATATCAGACAGGAAGTTCGATCATCTTTAGTTTGTTTGTTAGTTGTTACTGTTAGAGCAAACCCCCCCCCCCCCCCCCCCCCCCCCATGGGGAAAACTGGGAACCATCACAAGAGTTCCGACAAAAACCTTTATCGTAATGTTTTTTTATGTACATCAGTGGTCATTTGTATTAAAAATAGCGTTGCAGTTGAACTTTAACTACAACTATATTGACAACCCGAGGTTGAAGATAGTTTTATTTTACACTCTGCAGTGAAATCAATGCATATCTGAAACAAAACAAACAAAATAAAATGATATTTTCACATGACCTTGTTATTTTCACAGTAGCAGACCGGACTACTTTTTCTCGCCATAATTCATATATTATTGATAAAAGAATTCTGTAAAATACTTTGAAAAGCACTCTTTGAACTGTAAAAATTCTGTATTAAAAATGGCGATCATTGTATGTTTTGCAACTGACAGTTGTGACGTCATAGCTAGGCGAAATTGTGACGTACTATTCGATTGGCGTACTATTTGATCTCGTGTGTTGAAAACATCCGAATTTTCACACGTGCTTCGCTAGCGTGATAATTAGGACGTTTTCAACACACTCGATGGAATATTTTTTGGTTTCCACCTCAAAAAGAGGTAAATATCCTTTATATGTACAGATGGAGTACATCACGATAACAGGTCCGTGAAACGAAGACCCCTCTAAATCCCACTTTATATGGAGAAAAGTTGGGTTTACGGGGGTATACATTATATGCCTTATTTTTGCTCAAAAACATATATTGTTGGTACTCGTTAGAACCGCCTCAATGAGGCGGTTCTAACGAGCACTCACAATCTATGTTGAAAGCAGATATAAGAAAGATGTTATCATTCTTTTACCCAAAAGTTGTCATTTCTGACACCATGTTGGACGCCATTATTTCACAGGGGCATGGTACACCAAAATGCCTTGTCATTGTTCACAGTGTGTCTTTTTCTATACATCGCTTATGATTTTCTGGTACACAGGGTAGCGATACAGGGCAGTTTTGGCCCTTTTTGTTTCAGATTATATTCAGATTACATGTTTTTCGCCGATCCTATTCCAAGAAAGGGACCACGTGATTTCCACAATGACGTCATTGAAACAGTCAAATTTTCACAGGTTGCTTAGAGACGTATTCTGTTAGTTGTGTTTATAATGGACCACTCGCAGAGAAGATGAAAAATTTAAGTTTTTAACGACAGATTCTATCTGTCATTTTGCAATTGGCAAAGACGTTTTCAACCTGTTTCCGGCTTACAATATCACTAAAATAACGGTCCACACAAAACATAGTCCGGCTTATTTTCAGTTTTTGGTGCAGTTGCTTTCAAATCTTATTTATTTTTATTTTTGAACATTTTTTTTCTAATGCATGTTTGTATACATGTTTTAGTTCAAGTTTAAAATTTCGAGGAATGTTCACATGAGACGTGTCTTTTGAAAAACGGCTGAATAAAGCGTAATGCAAATTATTATTTTTTTTGTGAATCGGCAGATGGATCGCATGAAATGTGCTGTCTCATTTTCTCTGGCAAAACATAACGAGAAATAAATATGTTGCAGTAACAGACGAAATATGCAGTTTAATGGTTAAGAAATCACTACAAACTAAAATACGTAATAAAAACTAAAACCATGAGGTAAAGAGTATCAAAGGATGCTGGACCAACGTCAAAATAGAAGTGGAGGCAATGATCAGGAATCAATATAATGAACCCACAGCTCCCATCTGCAAACAAGCAAGCAACAAAACTCTAACGAACCCGGGACTTCTAGCACCAAAGGTTTTGTACTTATGTGAAAGGGGTAGTGGGGGCAGTTCTATCTGTAATACCGATTTTGGATCATCTGACGTTATATCCGGTCGACCATATTGGAGGTCGTCATAACCGGTCAGCCTTTTCGTACATCACATCAATTCGGCAGATTGGTTGACGTAATACAGCGCGCCTAGTTTACCAAATACGGACACCCTGCGAGTGAAAAGTTCCATGTGTACTGGTTTGGCGTGGTAATTTAAATGTGATACTTTCAACATTGCCCCTTTTCAGAATGTGGGTTCGAACTGTACTCGAGATCGTGATCGCCGGTCGACAAAAGTCGGGGGGAGGGGGGCATACAAAATATCCCCAGGGATGAAGATCAGAGCCAAAAACAAAACAAATAAAACCCAGACCAAAACACCTGTTTAACCCTCGTCTTGCTGAGTAAATTGATTTTGCCACACCAGTTCCTGACAGTCAATAAACCAAATAGTACACAGAGGATCTTACACGAGTGGTCATGTATTATTGAATTTATTAAACGAGTTGAGGAAAAGGGATACAATGCGAGGATTCGCCGAGCATTGTATCCCTTTTTCTCAGCGAGTTTAATAAATTGAATTTATTAAACGAGTTGAGGACAGGGCATAAAATGCGAGGCTTCGCCGAGCATTATATCCCTTTTCCTCAACTCGTTTAATAAAATCAATAATACATATGCACGAAGACAAGATTCTAAATATCATATGACATTTAAAACGCATTTTATTCACGAATTTGTTACAAAAGCGTCGATATTCCGCTATTAATAAACGCGACGTCGTTTAGGACCGCGTACGTGTAACGTTACGGGGCGTATCTAACTAATTTGCATATTTAATACACTAGTGTGTTATCGAATGTATTACACAAAGGATCTTACACGAGTGGTCATTTCATATGAAATTTATGAAATGACCACGAGTAAGATTCTGTTTATCATATGACCACTTTAAATTGGATTTTATCGCCTTTAAATTTGACAATTTGTCCACAAATAATGCATGGTTGACATGGACGTCGTCATGACGTTACTTAATCCCGCCAAAGTGTTATTACACGTGTGGTCATGCGATTTTTATTACATGACGTTATCTACTGCTCACCAACGACGTCATATGATAAATATAGAATATTACACGGTTGTTTTGATATCTTTAATGGCGTAATTACATTCTCAGACGCGACGTCATATGATAAGATGTTGTTGTTGTTTTTTTTTGCATGAGAAACGGTGTTGATCCTGATCAGAAGACATCTGATTTGGATCTACACTGTTTGCAAAGGTAGGGTTTGTTGTGGTTAGCAGGACATATGTTGATGTGATATTTTGTCGTGATTTTCAGGTAAGCCTACAGATTGGGATTTATTTCATTCACCTTCAAGAATGGTACGGGCTGTTTCCAGAAGACCAAATACTGGTTCTGAGGCTCGAAGATTATAAGACAGATCGAGCTGAAACTATGAAAAAGCTCTTCAGTTTTCTGACGCTAAGTATGAAATAATCTTAACGATTCTCTAACTTTAATGTGGGGATAGTTGGGTGAGGCGCGTGTATCGCATACTGTAAAATTCCTATATAAAGTCATTCTTTGGGATTGTTCAAAAGTGGTCTTTAATCATCAAGTTAATGTAGAAAACACAAAGAAAATGTTCCTGAAACCTTCTTAATATGCTTTTAGAAGTGTAATTTGTATTAATTTTAGGTGGTCTTAATAGCGGAATTTCACTGTGGCGTCCAAATGATATTAGCTTACGATTGAGCAAGGCCTGCTGTCCTTGCAGCAGGTAAGGGTAGAGGGGTGGGTGGGTCGGTTTGGATGGGGTGTCATTTCTTCAGTTTCTACTCTTCATTTTCCTATTTCTTCTCTGTGCATCACTCTTATCTCCTCTGTTGTTTCTTCTATTTATTTTGCATCTTCCTTCTAGAGACCACACAAAATGACCCACAAGGGTTAACGTGTCGTTAAACCTCAAAACTAAATAGAGGATCTTACATGAGTGCTCATGTAGTATTGAATTTATTAAACTCGTTGAGGAAAAGGGATAAAATGCTCGATAAATTCAATAATACATGAGCACGAATGCAAGATTCTATTTATCATATGACATTTAAAACGCATTTTATTCACGATTGTTTACAAAAATGTCAAAATTCCGTCATTAGTAAACGGGACGTATCTACCTAATTTGCATATTTAATCCACTAGTGGATTATCGAAAATATTACATGGCGTTACTACACTCTCAGACGCGACGTCATATGATAAAAATCAATCTCTAACCCTGATTTATCAGTTATCCCCTATATTAATTGCATTGTGACATACTGACCTGATACAGATATGGTATCTCAGGACAAGTGAGCTTTATCAGGTCAATGTTATTGCACTTCTATGAGCTGGACTACCGGAAAAAATGGCAAAACCGTAGGAGTGTTCAAGGGGATTAACTGATAAATAGAATACCAGATTCGTGTCATTTGATATCAAGTTTATCAGGCTCGGCTTCGGGAACGCATATAAAATCACCTCACGATTCTATATGCGTTCTCGAAGCCGAGCCTAATAAACTTGATATCGAATGACACGAACCTGGTATTCTATATAAATCTGTAGTTTAACGGACCAGCCAGCACTATAAACGACCTGTCGAGACGACCGTTTTACCTAACCACATTTTTTCTGGACAAGCTTATTCATTAACGGTAAACCAGTACAACACATTTTCCTTCTCCAGAAACTGACAACTGCCCTTCTTGAATCAGAGGAAAGACAAGACTGACTACAGAAAGTCTCCATGGAAGGAGTTTGTCTGAACCAGCCGGGATTGAACCCGCGACGTCCCCGTCACTAGGCCTCCGCCCGTCGGGGCTTGGAAAAATAGATTGGACTGCATGGTGCTTCCACGCAGAGCTGAAACCGACCGCACATGAGTACTGGTAAACGACATAGAAGGTCTAAGCCTGTCCAGGCAAAACTGTTCATGCATATAAACCCTTTGGGTTTCATGGGCGACAGGGCTTGAGATTTCGTGCCATCACAATGTCGTGTAAATATCCCACAAAATTGGAAGTAGCATCTCCAAAATGACCTAAATTATGTTTACAAGGACACCCATTGAGCGACAGAGCTTGAGATGCCATTTCATCTCAATGCTGGGTAAAAGTCCCAGAAAATATTGAAGCAACTTCTCTAAAATGACCTATATAGTGTTGACGGGGACGCTAAACCTCAAATCAAACAATCAAACATAGTGGATGGGTGCGCAGGTAGATTTGTGTCTCTGCTGGTCGCACCGGTCTTATTGAAGGTTTTGTTAGGGGCCGGCTCAATTATTGTCAAATGCCCTTCTTGAATTGCCGGAAGACCACTGAAAATATTTTTTATCAGTCTCCATGTAATAATGTTGCACGACTCGATTAGGATTGAACCAGCAACGTCCTGCCAATAAGTAGGATGCGCATCTTGACGGGGACGATTGCCAAGCCGCCAAACGTTCAATGTTGATCAAATGCATTCAGCTCTTCCATTAGTAACGGATCAGAGCTCTGTAGTATATATATACATGTGGGACCTATTTACTTGTTACCATACAAGTTTTATTGACAAAAGTAGGTACACATGTTCCTAAAGACGCTTTGGTTCGAGCCCTGCTCGGGTCACATGTGCGATGCCAAGTTCTGCAACGGAAGGTCAGGTGTTTTCTCCGGGTACTCCAGTTTTCGCCCACCACTGATTAACAAAACACTCGACATGAGTGAAATAATCTTAAAAGGGCTGTAAAACCAAAACCAAAAAAGAATGTTCCTACAGATGTTTTAAGGGACACGGGTAGGACTAATGCACTCAAGCAATGCGCGGCGGGTTATAAAATTATTTAAAAATAATGTCGTTTAAGTCTTAGGCTTATTTTCGTTCCTGATGGTTTTACTTTTTCAGGAGCTTTCACAAACGTGTCCGAGGCCGATGAATTCACCAAAAAAGCCAACAGCACAAGAACCAGTAATTCTAACGTATTTAAAAGCTACAGGAATAGCGTTATGTTGGAGGAAACAAGATATATCCTGTATAAGTTTTATAAGCCATTCAACCAGAGACTGGCAAAATTGTTGAAAGACCCACGTTTTGACTACGGACCATATTGATAATGCTGTATTCAATTTCACGGCTGCATATCTCCCGAATCACAATGCATCTCCTGAAACTTGAAAGGAATTTGTATCCAAATTGTTCGCGTGCAGTGAAAACTTTCAAATATGGACCACAAAGTCTGGTTTCAAAAGCGATTTGTCTCTGGTATGGCTCATTGGAGTCTTAACTGTTGGTTTTCATTTGCTTCACCATTTCAGTGTTTTCTTGCTGTCAAGTCCTCGCCGTTGTTTCATCTCTGTGGGTGTTTGATTTTTTGTTCTCGAGTACGAAGCCGCGATCCGTCTCCAAGGGCCTGGCCGAGCTGATAAGTTAGGAAGCTTCATTCAGATTGAACAAATTATTTCTCTTAATCGCGACGGAAGTAAGGGCGGGGATTGCGGCCGAGTGAAATCGATTTAAGCCCCCAGTGAAATTCATTTTCTATACTAGTCCAGGGCGGTTCTTATGTCGCGGTTTATTTTTGTTATACATGTATGTGCTTCTTTGAATGTGTATATATCGCTTATATATTTTTGTTTTGGATTATCCATTTGGCCATTTTGTGGGAAAGTAACTGTCCCTTTGGCTTTCTGCTATTGATGTTTCCATTAGGGTTTAGTTATTGAATATTTGTGTTTCTTTTCCTTTGATGTCTCTGGTGGGAGGTGTCGGTTCATTGAATCGATTCCTGACCATTGCCTTCACTTTTATTTTACAATATTGACAAGAGGGTCCAGAGGGCCCTGATTCGCTCACCCGAGTGTCATTGTCTCGAGTACATTCTATTTTTGGCGCTGGTGGCTATCTTGTTCATCAGAGCGGAACAATTATAGCTATTTGTGGAAATGAGTCAAATAGGTAACATTCCTGCGAAGTTTGAATCAAATTGGCCCAAGGGTTTAGGAGGAGTTCACGTTTGAAGCAAATTTACAATGTTTTTCTATTTTTAGCTCTGGCGGCCATTTTGTTTACCGGAGCGGGATTGTTTAAGCTATTTTAGTAGTGGGTCATATATATTCCTACAAAGTTTGTATGAAATTGGCCCAAGGGTACAGGAGGAGTTGTTGTGTGAAGATTTTTTTCTATTTTTAGCTCTGGTGGACATCTTGTTTGTCAGAGCAAAACGATTTTAACTATTTTGGTACTGAGTCACCAAGGCAACATTCCTGTGAAGTTTAAATCCAATTGACCCAAGGGATTAGGAGGAGTTCGCGTTTGAAGCAAATTTACGATGTTTTTCTATTATAAGCTCTAGCAGCCATTTTGTTCATCCGAGCAAAATCGTTTTAGCTATTTCCATAGGAGGTCATCTAAGCATTATTCCTCTGCAATTTGAATGAAATTGGCCCAAGGGCACAGGAAAAGTTGTTGTTTCAAGATTTTTTCTATTTTTAGCTCTGGCGGCCATCTTGTTTGTAAGAGAGGAACGATTTTAGCTAATTTGGTAGGGAGTCACCTAGGCAACATTTCTTTGAAGTTTGAAACATATTGGCCAAAGGCTTTAGGAGGAGTTCGCGTTTGAAGCAATGTTTTTTTTCTATTTTTAGCTCTGGCGGGCATTTTGTTCATCAGAGCGGAATTGTTTTCGCTATTTTGGTAGAGGGTTACCTAAGCAACATCCCTATGAAATTAGAATGAAATTCGGCCATTGGTACAGGATGAGTTGTCGTTTGAAAGATTTTTCTATTATAAACCCTATTGGTTTCATTGGTTTGAGGTCTCAATGTCGGGTAAAAGCTCCACAAAATTGGAAGCAACGTCTTAAAATGACCTTTACAGTGTTGGCGGGGACGTTAAACCTCAAATCAAAGAAACAAAAATATCGAACGATTTTCAAACCGGGAAAATTCTGGGAAACAAATGCGGTGCTTGTTTAAGTGATTGGTTTTGTTTTCTGTTGTAATTTCTGCACAATGTATCTCGTTCAAATAAACAAAAAAAAATCATATAATGGCATAAAACGTAGACGAAAAGCATCGGGTACCTCGGGCGCTGCCATTTTGTTTCATCTGGTTGCTATGCAACGTAGAACGAAGCAGCTCCAAACAGTGTTACGAAGCGCTACGGAGCGCTATTTGGAAACGCATCGTTGCAAAGCGCTCTATATCGCTCGTGTTATGCAACTCATGAAACATGTTGGCGTGACTTCTTCAAACAATGGCGGAATGTTGAGAGAATATGAAGGAATCAACAGCATTTAGTTGACTTTCAGTGTGTTAGAATCGACATTATAATTCTAATCCGAACACAGTGGAACTTCGATGTCTCGAACACCGATGGCTCTTATACCATGGATGAGCTGAATCCATTTTTGAGTCCCAAGGGAATTCCTTCACATAATGCTAAGAAGTAGTGTGGGACAAGTAAGGAGATTTTCGACTTTAAACTTGAAAATGTATGCTGTGTGTACTCATTAGAATCGCCTCATTGCCTCAATGAGGCGATTCTAATGAGTACACACAACATACATTTTATTATAGAACACCCAAAAGATGTCCCAAAATTAATCCCTTTATGCCTCCTGGCAGTTACCCTCAATGGCTCAAACTAACCCTGTCTCGTAAAGATTTTCGCTGTCCCAAAAGTGTTTGAGCCATCAAAGTTGGACAGTATAGATTGTGGTTGCTCATTAGAACTGCCTCAATGTGGCAGTTCTAATGAGTACCCACAATATATTCTTTTTGTGCCAAGTAAGGAAAATAATACCACTTGGCAAACACTGCTAACTGTGCAGGGCCTGCACTATTTGCTAAGAGAATTTTTCGTCAAAAATAGAATAAAAACGCAAAAATAGCACACCCCCCTCCCAGGTTCATTACGACCTGCAATTAGATTGTGGCTAAATACTGTGTCATTGAAACCCTAGCGCTCCATATATTCTTACCTGGCACTATTAATAAAACTGCAAGCACTGCATGATGCCCCGCCACTACAATTAGATCAAGCAAGTGCCATATCACAGCGGATAAAAGCATTTGTATAGTTTCAAAAGGTTTCGCCAAAAACTGTAGGAAGAGATGCGCACACAAGGTACATACTCCCTATACATTTCTATAGTATTAGGGCTTAACAAATTCCAAGTTGAAAATGCAAAAAAGTGATAAAAAATAAATTCAGGATTCTGAAAAAAAAAAACAATATGCAATACCTTCAGACCATCGCCAAATAAAGTTTCAAAAGGATTGGCCTAAAACTGTAGGAGGAGTTGCACACATAAGGAACAGACTCCCTATGCTTCTGTTGTATTAGGGCGCGAAAAACTTCTAAGTTAAAAATGCTAAAAAAGTGATACCAAAAATTCAAGGATTCTGAAAAAAAACAAACAATATGCATATCTAATTCAGACCATCCTAAAAGCACCTGTAAAGTTTCAAAAGGATTGGCCAAAAAATGTAGGAGGAGATGCGCACACAAGAATGGTGTGGGGCGCTGACGGATGGATAGACATAGACGGATGGACACTCAAAATTTCGGAGGGTATAACATGATACCCCACCACTTTCTGGTGGCAGGGCATAATAGCCCTCAATGGCTAAAACTACCGGACTCCAACAAATTTTCATTGTCTGTAATATTTGGTGGACCATAACCTCAATATAATATGGGCATAATTCTGGCAATAAGTGGTGGACTGTAACCTTGAAATGATATGCGTGCTCCGCATCATAGTCTAACTATACATAAAGTTTTAGCTTCATCAGATATAAAATATAGGAGATCATAGTCTAACTATACGTAAAGTTTCAGCTTCATCAGATGTAAAATGTAGGATGCGTTATCCAGAAGCAAAATATGTCTAGAAAAATCTGTGAAAATGGAATAACTCTGGTAATATTTTGCAGACTGTAACCTCAAAATAATACAGTCGAACTCCAAAGGCTCATAAGAATCATCTCATCGAGGCGATTCTAATGAGTACACACAGCATACATTGGCAAGATAAAAGTCGAAAATCACCTCAATTATCCCGCACTATTTCTTATGAAGAGAAATTCCCTAGGGACCCCAGAACGGGTTTGACTCAGCCATGGTAAACGAGCCATCGGTGTTCGAGCCATCGAAGTTCTACTGCATGCGTTATTTGCGTTATTCCACATCATGGTCTTACTATATGTAAAGTTTCAGCTTCATCAGATGTAAAATGTAGGAGGTTATTCCGAACCGGAATGTTTAGAAAAATCTGTGAAAGGGGTGTAACTCTGGTTATATCTGGTGGACTGTAACCCATCACGGAAACACACCTATATAATTCTGACCTTGAACCCCACTTTATATAGTAAAACTGGGGTTTACAGGGGTAAACCTTATTTTTCTTATTTCTGCTTTAAAATAAACATTGTTGGTACTCGTTAGTACAACCTGGATGAGGCGGTTCTAACGTGTACCCACAATCTATATTTTGAGCAGAAATTAAGTAAAATATCGCAAATATTTAATTCTGTTGTTTTCCGGCAATATAGTTATAACACTGTATTTGAATAGGCGTGTTTTCGTAATGTCAATATGCACTGTTCCATATCATGGTCTTGCTGTATGTAAAGTTTCAGCATCATCGGATGTAAAATGTTTGGGAGTTATCTGGAAACAAAATGTTTACAGAATTTTTCAAAGGGGCATAACTCTATTATAAGTTTGTGGACCGTAACCTAGAAACAATATGTGCTGGCCCACATCATGGTCTAATCAGATGTAAAATGTAGGAGTAGTCATCCAGAAACAAAAAGTTTACAAAAAATTTCAAAGGGGCATATCTCCATTATTATTTGGTGGACCATAACCTCGAAACAATATGCTCTGCCCCACATCATGGTCTAACTATGTATGAAATTTCAGCTTGATCAAATGTAAACTGTAGGAGTAGTTATCCTGAAACAAAAAGTTTACAAGAAAAATTCAAAGGGGCATAACTCTATTTGGTGGACCGTAACCGCTGCTCTACATAATGGTCCAACTATGTATGAAGTTTCAGCTTGATCGGATGTAAACTGTAGGAGGAGTTATCCTGAAACAAAAAGTTTACAAAAATTTCAAGGGGCCATAACTCTATTAATATTTGGTGGACCGTAACCTAGAAATAATATGCGCTTCCCCACATCATGGTCTATGTATGAAGTTTCGGCTTGATCGGATGTAAACTGTAGGAGTTATCCGGAAAATGAAAAGTTTACACGGACGGACAGACGCCGGGGGCATGACATAATACCACCGTTTTTCAAATGGGCGTATAAAAATAGCTATCTCTTAGGTCAGTGATCTTTTCACTTCCATAAGCTATGACAGATCTTGTTCTCGGGCAGTCAGTCCAGGGCTACCATGTCCCTCCTGTTTGCAGCCCTAATCAGACTGTGTTCTGCAGTCAGCGTCTGATCTTTGACTGCACAATTTGCCCGTATTCCTGTGTTGTGCCCATAGGGGCTTGAAGAAATATATGGGCTGCATGATCCTTCCACGCAGAGCTGAATCCGGCCCGCACACTAGTACTGGTAAACCGCTCAGAGGATCTAAGCCTGTCCAGGAACCGCGATGCGAGGTGGACTCTCCATGCTAATTAACCCTATTGGTTTCATTGGGCGACAGGGCTTGAGATATCATTTCATCTCAATGTCGGGTAAAAGTCCCGCAAAATTGGAAGCAATGTCTCCAAAATGACCTTTGCAGTGTTGACGGGGACGTTAAACCTCAAATCAAACAAGAGGGCCCAGAGGGCCCTGAATCGCTCACCTGAGAATTAGTGTCTCCAGTACATTCTAAGCCCAAGGGCTATAATTTGAACAAACTTGGTAATGGTCCACTAGATGAAGCTTCATACCAAATATCAAAGACCTGGGCCTTCTGGTTTCAGACAAGAAGATTTTTAAAGGTTTTCCCTATATAAGCCTATGAAAAACTAAACGGTCCCGGGTTGGGGGCATTTTTGGCCCCTGGGCTACAATTTGAACAATCTTGAAAGAGGTCCATTAGATGAAGCTTCACACCAAATACCAAAGATCTGGGCCTTGCGGTTTCAGAGAAGATTTTTAAAGATTTTCCCTGTATAAGCCTATGTAAAACCAAAGGCCCCAGGGGCGGGGGCATTTTTGGCCCCAAGGCAATAATTTGAACAATCTTAGTAAAGGTCCACCAGGTAAAGCTTCACACCAAATATTAAAGACCTGGGCCTTGTGGTTTCAGAGAAGAAGATTTTTTTAATGATTTTCACTATATAAGCCCATGTTAAACCATAGGCCCCCGGGGTAGGGGCATTTTGGCCCCCAGGGCTATAATTTGAACAATCTTGGTAGAGGTCCATTAGATGAAGCTTCACACCAAATATCAAAGATCTGGGCCTTGCGGTTTCAGAGAAGATGATTTTTAAAGATTTTCCCGGTATAAGCCTATGTAAAACCAAAGGCCCAAGGGGAGGGGGCATTTTTGGCCTCAAGGCTATAATTTGAACAATCTTAGTAGAGGTCCACCATGTAAAGCTTCACCCAAAAAATTAAAGACGTGGGCCTTGTGGTTTCAGAGAAGAAGATTTTTTAATGCTTTTCCCTATATAAGCCTATGTAAAATCATAGGCCCCCGGGGCGGGGGCATTTTGCCCCCCAGTGCTATAATTTGAACAATCTTGGTAGAGGTCCACTAGATGAAGCTTCACACCAAATATCAAAGAACTGGGCCTTGCGGTTTCAGAGAAGAAGATTTTTACAGGTTTTCCCTGTATAAGCCTATGTAAAACCAAAGGCCCCCGGGGCGGGGGCATTTTTTGTCCCAGCACTATAATTTGAACAATCTTGGTAGGGGTCCACCAGGTAAAGCTTCACACCAAATATTAAAGACCTGGGCCTTGTGGTTTCAGAGAAGAAGATTTTTTAATGATTTTCCCAATATAAGCCTATGTAAAACCATAGGCCCCCGGGGCGGGGGCATTTTGGCCCCTAGGGCTATAATTTGAACAATCTTGGAAGAAGTCCACTAGATGAAGCTTCACACCAAATATCAAAGATCTGGGGCTTGCGGTTTCAGAGAAGAAGATTTTTAAAGATTTACCCTGTATAAGCCTATGTAAAACCGAAGGCCCCTGGGGCGGGGGCATTTTTGGCCCCAAGGCTATAATTTGAACAATCTTAGTAGAGTTCCACCAGATAAAGCTTCACACCAAATATTAAAGACCTGGGCCTTGTGGTTTCAGAGAAGAAGATTTTTTAATGATTTTCCCTATATAAGCCCGGGGCGGGGGCATTTTGGCCCCCTGGGCTATAATTTGAACAATCTTGGTAAAGGTCCACTAGATGAAGCTTCACACCAATATCGAAGACCTTGGCCTTGCGGTTTCAGAGAAGAAGATTTTTAAAGTTTTCGTTTAAAAAATCTATTTTTAGCTTCTGTGACCTAGATGTGCAATGGACCGGAACCATTTGAACAACTTTGAAAGGGGACCACCTAAAGATCATTCCTGTGAAGTTTGGTCAAAATCCGATCAGTGGTTTAGGAGGAGATGTCATTTGAAGAAAAAGTTTACGCACGCACACACGCACGCACTGACGACGGACAAAAAGTGATCACAAAAGCTCACCTTGTTACTACGTGACAGGTGAGCAAAACAAAACTGTGTTAGGGAAAAGTGAACAGAATAGGTAAACAGTCCAAGCAATGTATACTTCTTATCATTCAATCTTTAATGTCCCCATCAACTGTACAGGTCATTTTAGAGATGTTGCGTCCAATTTTGTGGGACTTTTACCCGACACTGAGATGAAATGACATCTCAAGCCCTGCTGCCCAACGAAACCAATAGGGTTTATATTCATGGACGGTCCGACTCACACCGCTTTGCCTGGGCAGGTTTAGATCCTCTAAGTGGTTTACCAGTACTCCTGTGCGGGTCGGGGTCATCTCTGCGTGGAAGCATCATGCAGCCCATGTATAAACAACCATGTTATATCTGAACAAAATGTATAGATTACATAGAAAAAAGACCAGTTATGGTCATTTTTCCTATACAACCAATATTCTGGGATCAAAGTTAAAAACTTGTTACATCCAAGCCATGTAATAATGTGCAGTGGTATAAAGAGGTCATGGCGTACCATTGATAATTAAGGGTGGAGATTACAATGCCAAGATTTTATTTTCCGATTTATTTCAGATGAAATGAATACCATAGCTGATAAATGTAAAATATCATTCAATGATTCTCTAATAAAATAACAGGAACATATGAGTCAATGATTTAAAATCTAACTCTCAATATTTAACAGAAGAAAAATAAATGTATCACTGGTTGAAGAACAAATATTATCACAATTTTGGTATTTATCACATTAGACTTCGGCTGTGTTCTAACTAAAAAGGCTGGCTAATCGGAGCTGAAAAGATAATCAATTATCTGTCCTGCCATTGTGATCGATAATCGATTACTTATCACTAAAGATTTCATCAAAATTGTATCTGTCTGTCTGACCATAACAATGCAGACCCAGATCAGATAATGCAGCACAGCATCTGATCAGGGTCTACAATGTTACCTGGAATTTAAGGGTTAAATGAAACAGTCCAAGTCTGAGTTCAGGACCATCAGCATAACAAGTCTGTGAAACGATGACGGACACCCCTAAACCCAAATTTACATAGAGAAAACTGGGGTTTACAGGGGGTAAACCTCATTTTTCTTATTTCTGCTCCAAAACAATGAGGCGGTTCTAACGAGTACACACAACCTATTTTTACAGTATAAATAAAAAAAAAAATATTGGGGATTTTCACCAGAAAAGTAGCCATTTTGGAGATGTGAAAAACGCACTATGTCACATGTTATCGTGATGACTATTTTCCTAGCATACACACAGGTACATAAGTGCTTTCAGTGCTTTGATTAACATTTCAAGAAGTTTCATCAATGTATGTTTAACCCATTGTATACAAGTTGACTCTTCCATTGGTATATGTTGGACAAGTCCATTTGTCATATAAGGGATGTCAGGCTTGTTTTTTCATTTTTACTCTATCCGTTGATGAAAAATTCTGTTAGCAAATAGTTCACGTCCTGACAAGACTGCATTTGAGGCGATTCTAATGAGTACACACAACATACATTTATGATATAAAAAGTCGAAAATATATTTTGAGGTCATCCCCATTTTGCCTCATCATCACGAAAACAGGCCTATATGATTTTGACCCCACTTTTATATAATAAAACTGAGGTTTTCAGAAGTAAACCTTATTTTTCTTATTTCTGCTCCAAAATATAGATTGTTGGCACCAACAATCTATATTTTGAGCAGAAATAAGAAAAATACCGCAATTTTTTCATCTTAAAATTTTCGTTTTTACGGGGGCAAAGTCAACAACGTATTTGTATAGCCGTGTTTTCGTAATGTATTCTGGCAGTATGAGTAACCCTCAATAGTTCTATCTCAAAATTTCATGGTCCTGAAGCTTTTAAAGTTATCGAATTTCGACTGCACTTTTGCTTAATTACATAAACTGTGGGTACTCAGCGCAACCAGCACCCTCTATGGTTGCAGTAGAAAAAAGGAAACTGATAAACTAACTTGCAAAAATACAAAAAAAATCTGTGACCTGCAGCAACTTAGATCAGCCTGCATATTCACCCAATATGGCAAGTTTTCCAATGTCTCTCTTTGGAAATGCAGGAGGCTATAGATGGTTCACGTGTTCAGTGGATTGATCATAAACCCTGACTAAATACCATACGCAGATTTGAATCTTTCATTATGAAAACACACCTTTACTAATATATTGTAAATTTTACCGCCGAAAAAATGAAAATTTTCTTGTACAAATCGTGATATTTTTCTTATTTCTGCTCAAAACATAGATTGTGGGTACACGTTAATCAAGGCAGTTCTATCTATGATTTAAGCAGAAATAAGAAAAATAATAATGTACGCCCCTTAAAAGTGGGGTTTGTGGGGGTCAGAGTTACATGTATATAGGCGTGTTTTCAAGATGGCTACTCACATAGTTCTTATTTCTGGTTTTGTCAGATTACGAAAACACACCTATTCAAATACAAGTATATTGAAAATTTTACTGTCAAACAATGAGAATTTTCATATAAAAATACTGATATTTTTCATATTTTTTCGATTGTGGGAACTTGTTTTCTATGCTATTGAGCAGGAATAAGAAAAATAACTGAATAACTCTGTAACCCCCAGTTTTACTATACAAAGTGGGGCTTAATGGGGGAAGTCAAAATTATAGAGGTGTGTTTTCGCGATGTGAGCTCATTCTTTTCCCTTGTCCATAAGAATCAACCCTCAATTTCATCCTTCGGGAGAAAACCCCATATTCAGAAGGTCAAAGTGTTAAGGCAAGCAAACAGAGGTCAAAATTGCTTCTGACAGTAGAAAATGGCAAAAATATGTCATTCCTTGTAAGCCTAGGAACATACGGTAAACTACATGTAGGTCCATATTCTTCTATTTAACAATATCACAACACTGTAACAAATCTTTCGAAAAAAAAACAACTAAAAACATTTTATTACTACTTTTTATAACCCTTATCCTGCTGAATAAATTGTTATCCACAGCCATTTTTGACTATCAACCAATCCAATTATTTTATATATGTTCTTTCAATTCAAAAACTCCATGACAAACAATTTAATCTCGATCAGAAGCTCTTCAGAAGCCATCTGATCTGGATCTTCACTGTTTGCATCATGTGAACAAACTTAGTCTACGAAATGAACACACCCTTAAATCCCACTTTATATAGAGAAAACTGGGGTTACGGGGGGATACATCATCTGCCTTATTTTTGCTCAAAAACATAGATTGTGGGTACTCGTTAGAACTGCCTCTGACACAGTTCTAATGAGCACAAGGCGGTTCTAATGAGCACAGACAATCTATGTTGAAAGCAGAAATAAGAAAGTTGTTATCATTTTAACAAAAAATTTTTTATTTCTGACACCATATTGGACGTCATTATTTCACGCTGACATGTTTTCCTAATGGCAAATCTGATCTGGATTTACACTGTTTGCAAAGCTAGAAGTTGTCTTGTTCAGCGGGATAATGGTTAACTTGTAAACAGGCTATATCTAGCTGACTGAAATATCATCTGAAAAGACAAGAATGTTGTTTCTGATCTTAACTCTTATCCTGCTGTTCACGACAACCCCTACCTTTGCAAACAGTGTAGATCCTGATTAGATGGCTTATGAAGAAGAAATCTGATTCTAGGATCTGCACTGTTTGTCATTCAGTTTGCGAATTTGAATGAAAACATATAATAATCTGATTGGTTCATAGTCAGAAATGGGTGTGGCACTTTAAATTATTCAGCAGGATAAGGTTTTTGTTTGAGTTGAGGTTTAACGTCCCCGTCAACACTGTATAGGTCATTTTGGAGACGTTGCTTCCAGTTCTGTGGGACTTTTACCCGACACTGAGATGAAATGACATCTCAAGCCCTGTCGCCCAATGAAACCAATAGGGTTTATAAGCATGGACTGTCCGACTCGCACTGCTTTGCCTCGGCAGGCTCAGATCCTCTAAGCCGTTTACCAGTAGTCTCATGCGGTCGGTTTCAGCTCTTCGTGGAAGCATCATGCAGCCCATCTATTTCTTCAAGCCCTAATGAGCGGGGGCCGAAGGATAAGGTTTAAATCTGGCAATCCTTTTACATGACCAAATTAACCCATTTTGTACCGGAAACCCCAAAACGGGTACCCGGGCAAATAGTGCAGGCCTAGATCAGACGCCACAGAACGCGGCGTCTGATCAGGACCTCCACTATTTGCTAAAATTTCAGTCATTTTCGAAATCAATTTTGAAGAAATCATAACCTGACACCCCTAAATTTCGAAATGGCTCCTACTATATATAAGGAGGAAGACTCCATTTGGTACAAAAAGGTTAAACCACAATGTCCTTAGTCACTCTACTGGCTTTTCTTCCTCTTGTGAATCCTTCTTCATAAATATGCTGAGAACTACACACATCAAATTCTTTACCCTGCCACAGGAAGAAAGAAGTAGTATTAGGATCACTGATAGTTTTGTTTCAATTGAGGTTTTACATCCCCGTCAACACTATTTAGGTCATTTTGGAGACGTTGCTTCCAGTTCTGTGGGACTTTTGGACTTAAAGATGAAATGTCTCAAGCCCTATTGCCCAAACAAACAAATAGGATTTATATGCAGGTACAGTCCAATAGGCACCTCTTTGCCTGGCCAGGCTTAGACCTTCTACCGGTAAACAGTTTGCTTCTTTGTTTGATTGAGGTTTAACATCCCAACAACACTATGTAGGTAATTTTGGAGACATTGCTTCCAATTTTGTGGGACTTTTACCCGACACTGAAATGAAATGACATCTCAAGCCCTGCGGCCCAATAAAACCAAAAGGCTTATATGCATTGGACAGGCTGACTCACATCACTTTGCCTGGGCAGGTTTAGTCCTAAGCAGTTTATCAGTACTCATGCCTGGCCAGTTTCAGCTTAGCGTGGAAGCACCATGCAGCCCAATCTAATTCTCCAAGCTCTGATGGGTGGGGGTGATCTAAGCGGTTTACCAGTACTGTGTGGTTGGTTTCAGCTCTACATGGAAGCACCATGCAATCTATTTCTCCAGGCCCTGGCGTACAGAACATTTGTAAAACACAACCATGTGCTTTATCATATGACGTCGTTGATAAGCAGTGGATAACGTGTAATAAAAATCGTATGACCACACGTGTAATAACACTTTGGCGGGATTAAGTAACGTCATGACGACGTCCATGTCAACAATGCATTTTTCGTAGAAAAATTGTCAAATTAAAAGGCGATAAAATCCAATTTAAAGTAGTCATATGATAAAGAGAATCTTACACTCGTGGTCATTTCATATGATATTTATGAAACTCGCCAAAGGCTCGTTTCATAAATATCATATGAAATGACTACTCGTGTAAGATCCTCTATTTATGTCATGCCTGCAAAGTGTCAGTGCCAGTACTCTGACGTGAAACTTTGTGCCCTTTTTCTCAGTTCTGCTTCAGGAAAGATTGTGGCTGCAGCTCAATGAGGCAGTCCTAATGAGCACCCACAATCTATGTTTGTAGCAGAAATAAAAAAAGTATCGCAAATCTTTCCATTAGAAAAGGTCCATTTTGGAGCAATGACAGATTCAAGATTATTTCACATATTGTTAGCTGATCATTAATCAGAGGTGGGCAAAAACCCGGAGAAAAACCACCTGACCTTCCGTTGCAGAAATCTTAAGTTCTTCAGAAATTGACTTGAACATAAGGGTGACAGCTGGGGTTGTTGCAAACGCTGACGGCTTGACCAACTAACAAAGGGGTTAAATCTGCACTCCTGTAAAGCCCCTGCAGTAGTTTAACTACTGACCGTCCCAAGGCTCATACCTGTAATACCTCCCTCATCAGGAGGGAGTCTCCCTCATTTTGATACTAAGTTTTGCCCAATTTATGCTAAATTTTAGTAAAATCTTGGAGTCTCCCTCATTTGAACTGAGAATTTGCCTATATATTCTTTACATCTCCCTCATCACAATGACAAATCTCCCTCATACAGTTAAAAAATTATCACTGGTATGAAGGCGGTCATTCTTTAGCAGTGTCTTATTTGTTATTTGGCTTTGTGCCGTTAGTTCACTTTTTGTCTGTTTTTGTGTGTGCCTCCATGTCACATATTTTCTTTAGGTGACTTGGATGGCTGCATACTTTGACCGTGGCCTTTCCTGAGTGACCTTTTCTTACTAGTTTAATAAAGCAGGCGCGACAAAAACCTACATAATTTAAGTATGCGCATATAAAACAACTACAAGTATCTCTTGACAACAACAATAGTCTTACCTCATCTCTTTTTGAAATTGCTCTTTTTCTTCCCCTTCTCTTGATATCAGTTTCACTCTCAACAGACTCAGTTTTACTGTTCTCCTTCTTTTCCTCTGACTTGGTCTGTCTTGGGCTTTTTCTTACCTACAGTTAAAAAAAAAATACCTAAGGCTGGCAAGATTAATCGGATAATCGATGAATCGATCTATAGGGCTGGCTAATCGAAGCTGAAAAGGTAATCGATTATCATTCCTGTCATTGCTATCGATAATCGAATAATAATCACTGAAGATTTGGTCATAATTTCACCTGTCTGGCTTTCTGTCTGAGCATGACTCCTACCATATGCTGTACTTTCCATATGTATTTGAACAGACAAACCTGAGCAAATAGTGTAGACCCACATGGGACGCCGCAGAATGCGGAGTCTCATCTTGGTCTGCACTGTTTGCCACTCATACAGCTATTTTAGGCACAACTTTGGGTAGTAAATTGTACTTATCAAATAATCGATTGCAAGTAAATCAGTAATGATAATCATTTTTTAGAATTTATCGACTGAATAGTCGATTATCTGATTAATCGTGCCAGCTTTATCGATCGATAAATTCCACAATAATGAATTGCTTGTAATCGTTTATTTGATAAATACAATTTACTAACCAAAGTTGTACCTAAAATAGCTGGATGAGTGGCAAATAGTGCAGACCCTGAATAGATAAAGCTACACTGTTTGCTGAGGCCTGTCTGTTCAAATACATATGGTAAAGTGCAACATATGCTAAGACAGAAAGCCAGACAGGTAATATTATGACCAGACCTTCAATGATTACTAATCGATTATCGATCACAATGGCAGGACTGATAATCGATTATTTTTTCAGCTCCGATTAACCCTACAAATACTGTGAAAATCCTAAAAATTCAGACACCTTGAAAACTTGCTGGAATTCTCCTAAAATTTTAACAAATATGTTCAATGATCCAGCATATGAAAATTCTATTCATGAATGGCAAACATTGTCGACCCTGCAGTCTGATCTGGGTCTGCACTGTTTACTTTGACCTGTCCATACCAATACTTAGGATCATTACAGAAGTCAAACTTCAATGCCTCTGACACCTTTTGGACCATGAAAATTTGTTCTACACAGAGGTAGTTCCTGCCATTGAGGGTTAAACATGACATGGTAAACATCATGCTAACAAGTCCATGAAATAAACACCCTCTTACACCCCACTTTATATAGAGAAAACAGGGGTTTACAGGGGTCTACATTATTTTCCCTATTTCTGCTCCTAGACATAGGCTGTGGGTACTTGTTAGAACCGCCTTAATTAGGCGGTTCTAACGAGTACCCACAATCTATGTTTGCTTTATAAATTAGGAAAATATCATTGATTTTCGTCAGAAAAGTAGCTATTTTGCAGATGTGAAAAAATGCACTATGTCGCATGGGTTTGTTATCGTAATGTATGCTAATATTTTTACTGAAAACTGTGTTTGCAAAAGCTACTCACATTTTTCCAGCAAAAATACCGGAGTATTAGATACTGTATTTGCTAGAACAGTTAGCTGTTTTTCCACTAACAAGCTCATTAAGCTAATAACTGGGCCCGGATAAGAAGGCATTATGGAGATAATTTAGGCTTATCTTAGCCCAGTTATTCAAAACCAATGCTGTCGGTAGATAACTGTGTTACATATCGTTAAAACTTGGAAAATATAATATGGCAAATATGCCAATATTTTTGCTGAAAAAAAAAATGGTGTAGCTTTTGCGGCATTTAAATTTTAACAGTAAAAATACCAGATTATAAGATATACCTTCCTAGAATAGGTCTTAATTTGCTACCAACGAGCATGCTAAGATTTACAAAGCTTTGGACTATTGGCCCCTGATCATTAAAATCAAAGATCTGACAGCACTAGCACTTGTGGGATGACTGTCCCTGAGTGTAGGCTGGAAAAATCCTCCTGCGCCTGCACAAGGACTGTTTGGTTAAACCCTTGATCTCTTGCACTTAAAGCAGTCTAGACCCTGGTCAGAAAAATGGATCTTCTGATCTGAGTCTACAATGTTTGCAAATGTCACAATTTGGGGACCCTAGGCATATACTGAAGAACTCTTCTGGTACCTGCAGGTATCCTCTGCCTATTAACAGCCCCCACACATTGGGGCTTGAAGAAATAAATGGGCTGCATGAAGCTTCCACGCAGAGCTGAAACCGACCGCACACCAATACTGGTAAACCGCTTGGAGGATCTAAGCCTGCCCAGGTAAAGCAGTGCAAGTCAGATCGTCCATGCTTATAAACCCTATTGTTTTCATTGGGCGACAGGGCTTGAGATGTCATTTCACCTCAATGTCAGGTAAAAGTCCCATCAAATTTGAAGCAACCTCTCCAAAATGACCTATACAGTGTTGACAGGGACGTTAAACAAAATCTGCCTTTTAACCCCTATCCTACTGACTGATTGTTTGGGGTTTAACGACACATCAACCCTTGTGGGCCATTTTGTGTCATCTTCCACCGAAAGGGAGAAAAGAGATAGAAGAGATAGTAGAGGATAACTGCTGAAAGGACAGCAGGCTTTGCCCAACTGTAAGCCAATTAGGGCTGGCTAATCGGAGCTGAAAAGATAATTGATTATCATTCCTGTCATTGCGATCGATAATTGATTACAAATCACTGAAGATTTCATCATCATCATAAACGGATTTTTGGTTAACATGCAGGTACAGGGGCAACGTCCACATAAGTGGGCCCCCTTCCAGGTAGCTGGCTTGCTGCACGCATGGCAGATCTTACACCAGATCTCCAGGCTTGTCTATCATGAGGATCGATAGCAGAGAGATTTGGTCATAATTTTACCTGTCTGTCTTTCTGTCTGAACATGACACGGCCCCCGCCTATCTGGGCTTGAAGAAATATATGGGCTGCATGATGCTTCCACGCAGAGCTGAATCCGACCCGCACAAGAGTACTGGTAAACTGCTTAGAGGATATAAGCCTGCCCAGGCAAAGCAGTGCGCATGAGTCGGACCATGCGATTGCAAATATATGGGCTGCATGATGCTTCCACGCAGAGCTGAATCCAACCCGCACAAGAGTACTGGTAAACAGCTTAGAGGATATAAGCAAAGCGGTGTGCATGAGTCGGACCGCCCATGCTTATAAACCCTATTGGTTTCATTGGGTGACAGGGCTTGAGATGTCATTTCATCTCAATGTCGGATAAAAGTCCCACAAAATTGGAAGCAACGTCTCCAAAATGACCTTTATTGTTGACGGGAACGTTAAACCTCAAATCAAACAAACAAACAAGACTCCTACCATATGCTGTACTTTTCCATATGTATTTGAACAGACAGACCTGAGCAAATAGTGTAGACCCAGATGAGACTCCGCAGAATGCGGAGTCTCATCTGGGTCTGCACTGTTTGCCATTCCTACAGCTATTTTAGGCACAACTTTGTGTAGTAAATTGTACTTATCAAATAATTGATTGCAAGCAAATCAGTAACGATAATCATTTTTGTGGAATTAATCGATTGAAAAATTGATTGACCGATTAATTGTGCCAGCCAATGTCAGTTAGATACCCCAGCGACACAACCTAACCTGCTGAATAAATGTTTAGCCATACCCATTCTGACTATCAACCATTCAAGTTACTTAGTATAATCATTATAATGTATTCATTCAAATTTAGCAACAGTGAAGATCCTGATCAGATGGTTTCTCTAGAAGCCATCTGATCTGGATCTACACTGTATGCAAAGGTAGGGGTTGTTGTATTCAGCAGGATAAGGGTTAAATAGGGCACAGACCTACAAAATAATAGACTTGCTACATCAAAACACTGACTTGACCCTTTGCTGGGCATGTGTGTCAAAACCCATTTTTTTTTTTTTTGTGTGTTTTAGCTTTTAAACTTTGACTCAAATTTTCTTCTTTTTTTTCAAGTTTGTTTATCTTTTCTATGTCCAAAAGCAAACTTTATAGTTTTACACAGAACTATTCTGATCACCATTTGAGCTGTTCAAAAGAGGTCCTTTAGTGGTCCTTAAACACCACTTTAGAACAGTTCCAAAGGTGGACTCTTACTTTAAGACTCTTGGTGTAGAGTACAAGTAAGAGAAACTGAAAATTTCACAATATGCTTTTAAAAGCAGAATCAATCATAATCATAGCAGGGCAAGTTGTTCAAAACTAACATCGTTATTTACCACATTGTCAAAACTTTGTTAAAACTTTGATCATTTTTATGGCAAAAATACTTGTATTCTTGCTGAAAAAAATGTGAGTCATGATGATAACACGCCCGTGTGGCATAGTGCATTCTTTTTTACCTCCAAAATGGTTACTTTTCTGACAAAGATTTGTGGTATTTTACTTATTTGTACTCCAAACATAGGTTGTGACTGCCTTATTTAGGCAGTTCTAATGAGTACCCACAACTCCTGTCTTGGGGCAGAAATAAGAAAAAATATGTATACCCCTGTAAACCACACTTTTTTCTATATAAAGTGGGGCTCGGAAGGGTGTTCATTACACGGACTTGTTAACATGAGTAGCTTTTGCAATTTTTCCTAACAAAAATACCAGAGTATTAGAGACCATTTAACTTTTATCCTGCTGTTTCCGACATCCCCTATCTTTGGAAACAGTGTAGACCCAGATCAGATGGCTTCTGAAGAAGCCATCTGATCAGGATCTACACTGTTTGACATTCAGTTTATAAATTTGTAAGAATAAATTACATCAAGTAGTCTGATTGGTTCAAACATAGGTTGTGACTGCCTTATTTAGGCAGTCCTAACGAGAACCCATGACCCCTGCCTTTGGGGCAGAAATAAGAAAATAATGTATACCCCTGTAAACCACACTTTTTCTATATAAAGTGGGGCTTGGAGGGGTGTTCCTTACATGGACTTGTAAACATGAGTAGCTTCTGCAATTTTTCCTGACAAAAATACCAGAGTATTAGATACTATTTAACATTCTGACCCCTAAACAAGTGTAGTAAACCAATGAGACTTTGAAAAACTGGGCCATTGTCTAAACCCTTATCCTGCTGTTCACGACAACCCCTAATTTTGTATACAATGTAGATCCAGATCAGATGGCTTCTAATAAGGAGCTACACTGTTTATCATGCAGTCCGTGAATTGAATGTATCAAGAAATCTGATTGGCTGATAGCTGGTAATATGTGTGGCTTAATTAACCCATTTTGTACCAGAAACGCCAAAATGGGTAATTGGCAAACAGTGCAGGCCCAGATCAGATGCGCACAACGCGGCATCTCATCAGGGCCAACAATGTTTGCAAAAAGTTCAACCATTTTCGATATAAATTTTGAAGAAAACACAACCTGTCACCCCTAAATTTTGGAACAAATTCCTGCTGATTATAAGGAGGAAGATTTCATTTCTTTGAAGTACAAAAAGGGTTAATATACACAGCGGGATAAGGGTTAATCGGGATAAGGGTTAATCGTGAAATTTCACTCTACCTCTTCTAGCATCATTTTTTCTGTGTGTAATTTTTTCTTCTTTCTTGACAACTTGTCTTTAGATGGGTTTATTTTCAGCTCTTCTGTTTTCTTTGCTAAAGACTCAAGCTGCAAGAGATTTGATTGTGTCAGATTAGAATAACACACATGTGACATTGCTAATTTTTTTATTTGAGGTTTAACGTCCCCGTCAACACTGTAAAGGTCATTTTGGAGACGTTGCTTCCAATTTTGTGGGACTTTTACCCGACATTGAGATGAAATGACATCTCAAGCCCTGTCGCCCAATGAAACTAATAGGGTTTATAAGCATGGACGGTCCGACTCACACCGCTTTGCTTGGGCAGGCTTAGATCCTCTAAGCGGTTTACTAGTAATCGTGTGTGGGTCGGATTTAGCTCTGCTTGGAAGAATCGTGCAGCCCATATATTTCTTCAAGCCCCGATGGGCGGGGGCCGTTCATTACACTAAGTGAACAAGTACATGAAATGAAGATCCCTATACCCCACTTCATATAGAGAAAAAATGGGGTTTTTATTATTTTTGCTCCGAAAAATAGGTTGTGGGTACTCGTTTGAACCGTCTCATTGAGGCAGTTCTAATGAGTACCCACAACCTATGTTTGCAGTATTAAAAAAACTATATCACAGGTTTTCATCAGAAAATTTTTGAGATGTGAAAAATGCCTTATGTTGCACGTGTGTATTATCGTAATGACCCAATAAATTTCTGATGAAAAATCTGTGATGTGTTTGTAAAAACTGCTACATTGAGTCCATAAGAAAGTAGTGTATACCCTTGTGTAAATCCCACTTTTCTCTATATAAACTTGTTTACAAGGGTGTTCATGCTTGCATGGACTTGCCAATATGATGAAGAGAAAAGAGATGCCCTGTCATGAGAAAACCTGTTTTTGGGCTTTGCAGGCAGTGACATAAACAAGCCTGTACAGACTAGCAAGTCTTAGTTTTTAGATATACATATACACGTATTATTTGTCAATCAACTTTAAGTAGCTACACAGTTGGTAGAGTGTCCGCTCCGGGGAACGGTACACGGGTTTGGTCCCGGGCCGCGACATACCAAAGTGGTTAAGAATGGTACTAGCTGCTCCTCGCTTGGCACTCAGATTTAGGGGGATAGAGCTAGGACTGGTCAACCCAGTGTCAGGATAATGTGACTTGGTGTGGTATCATGTAATGTGTCTGGGACATGATACTTTAGTGAGGCAGCACTATAAAAGTGAGCATTGAGCTCCCTGTCGCAACCAGACACTGTCGTGATATGACTGAAAAATTGTTGAAAGCAACCTTAAACCCGAATTCACACACACACATAAAGTAGCTACTAGCACAGAAGCTCTTCAGTGCTGAAGTCCACCTGACTATATCTGATTTCCAGGTAGCTGTTATTTATAGAAAATAGCCATGCTTTTCTTGTTTTTGTGACATCAGAGTCCTGTGTAAAAGAATATTTTAAAACATTGACTCGGCATATGAGCCGGAACGTAAGAAAACAGTGTGGACCGATATCAGATGTCTTCTTCAGTAGCCATCTGATCTGGATCAACACTATTTGCCAAGGCAGGGATTGTCATGTTCAGCAGGATAAGGGTTAAAGGTTTGTCTAAGGATCTGTACTTGCAGCACTGGTTTATCTCATGGTCTTTTCAATGCATTACGATAACACACCAGTGCGACAAAGTGCAGTTTTTCGTGTCTCTAAAATGGCTACTTTTCTGATGAAAATCAGTGATATTTTTCTTATTTATACTTCAAACATAGGTTGTGGGTGCTCGTTAGAACCGCCTCCCGCTTCATTGAGGCGGTTCTAACAAGCACCCACAACCTATGTCTTGGAGCAGAAATAAGAAAAATAATGTTTACCCCGCAAACCTCAGTTTTCTCTATATAAAGTGGGGTTTAAGGGGAAGTTCATTTCACAGACTTGTTCACGTGATGGAAACATGAGTGCCAGCCTGAGAAAACCTGTTTCACCATTTGGATACAACAAAGATGCAGACTGCATTGTGAACCAATATGGTCTGGTCAGCACCTCTGTGCCCACTGAAAGGGGCGTATCCATTCCTGTTAATTACAGTAGACATTTGAGCCAGCGAATGACAAAACCTACAATAAGACGTGTGCCCAGAGAAGACTCAGATCAGCCTGCGCATCCGCGCAGTCTGATCAGAGTCTTCATTGTACGCTCGAAGGATAGCTAATGGCCCAATGCTCCTTCATGCAGCAAGAGAAGTCTCTGGTTAGACTAAACGGATGCACAGGCTGATCTGATTCTTCGCTGGGTGCACATGTCTTATTGAAGGTTTTGTCCTGGGCTGGCTCATTTATCAAATTTGATAGGAAGAACTTAAACGATTACAGAAAGTGACCAGTGGGTCACGTATACCCCCGGCCAGGGCCATACTCTGATATAGCTTTCAAGCTTGTATGTAATATGAATGAAGATGTCAAGAAGCTATAAGAATCTATAAATGTGCTTGTAAAAGCTAAACTAAACATAAAATTTCTAAATCGACCAAAGGGAATGAGGGCATCAAAGTTACTGAAGGAGTGAGGGTATCAATGTTACCGAAGCAGGAGAGTGGGTGATGCATCAATGAAATCTTTGGACTGGTATGCAACATCGATGCAAGTATCAACTGAATTTGTCTTAGAGTTTAGAACATACAGGCATCTATAAACTTTGTTACAAAACTTTAAGCAAATGTAAAATTTCTAAGTCCGTAACCTTGAGGTCAAGGTCACCCTAGGTGGGGGACATATATCTTGAAATGTTGGAACTGGTACATTGATGCAAGTATCAACTGAATTTGTCTTAGAGTTTAGAACATACGGGCATCTATAAACTTTGCCATAAAACTTTAACCAAATGTAAAATTTCAAAGTATGTGTCCTTGACCTCAAGGTCACTGTGGGGGGTAGGACATGCATCAATGAAATCTTAAGACCAGTATGTAACTTCAGTGTAAGTATCAACTAAATCTATCAAAGGGTTCAGAAGATACAATCTCTCAGAAACTTTGACGCAAAACTTTAACTAAATGTAAAATTTGTAAGTCTGTGACCTTGACATCAAGGTCACTGTGGGGGGTGGGACATGCATCAATGAAATCTTTAGACCAGTATGTAACTTCAGTGTAAGTATCAACTTAATCTATCAAACCGTTCAGAAGATACAATCTCCTAGAAACTTTGATGCAAACAGACAGATTGACGGACGGACGGATGTCTGTACGAATGGATACCTAAGTGGCTAGGCGTCGGCATATTGACTACTTAAGCGGCAAATTCTCTTAAGCAGCAGGCCACCTAAGAGCGAATTTTTGCCACTTAAGTACCAAAATAACGGAATAAAGTCCATTTGGACTCACGCATATACTTAAGTGTCAAACTGTCCAAAGTTTTTGCCCCCTAAATGTTGTTTCGTTGGTGTGGCCAGATGGAAAGACGGACACACGGAAGGATGGATGGACGAACGGACGAAAACTATATAAGCCATAGCATACTTCATATGCCGGGGGTATAATTAAGGCAAGGCAAGTTCTTTGTGTCAAGCGTGCATTACACTCATGTAAAGGATCACAATATGGTAGTCTTCAGAAATCAAAGTGACTGCATTAAAAATCCATGCACAGAAATGAAAGGTATTCAAGAAACCAATGCATGTAAGGGGTAGATAGCCTCATGATGCTGGACAGTGACCCTGGTGATGGATTTTTTCTATCCAGCCCTCACCCACATACATGACGAAAACACACCTGTATAATTTTGACCACCCTCAAACCCCATTTTATACAGTGAAACTGGGGTTTACAGGGGTGTTTATTATTTTTCTCATTTCTGCTCAAAAACAAAGATTGTGGGTACTCTTTAGAACCGCCTCGATGAGGTGGTTCTAACAAGATCCCACAATGTATGTTTCGAGCAGATAAATGAACAATATCAGAATTTCTTATTTGAAAATTTTCATTTTTTGGTGATAAAATTTTCTACATATTTAGGCCTGTTTTCGTAATGTAAGGCAATTACAGTTAAACCTGTCTTGAGAGACCACCTTTGGGAAGAACAAAAAGTGGACTCTCAAGACAGGTGGTCTCTTAAGGCAGGAAGGATAAATCAAGATGTTTTTTTTTTCTCTTTTTTAAGTCACAATATGCAATTTATGAGATCATTACTGAAATCTATGCATTTATCTACAGAAAAGCGTTGCTTCTAAAAGGTCATTTTAAGATGAATTAAAAAAAAACAACTGAATATTAAATATAAATGTATGATAATGTGAAAATTATGGATTCAGAAGATTTTGGAAAAAAAGATGTTTTAAAATGAAACAATTAAAAAATAGATTACATGAATATTTTCAAGTCGCGGTGGCAGTTTGCCGAGACACCGATACGAGTCATAGTGGTAGTTTGCCGAGCCGCCAATACAAGTCACAATGATAGTTTGCTGAGACGACCATAATTTTCGCGCCTATTCAAACGCTAAGTCGTGTCACGCATTATGACCAAACAATCCAATTAACGTCAATCAGTGCATGTACTGATTATAATAGGCAAACAATTAATTTTAATCCCCTCAGTTGTCATAATCAGTGTCATAATTTCGGTTTCCAAAGACAACATTTAGAGAGATAATTATTGGTACTGGTGCATCGGTTGATCTTCCGGTATCACAGTAAACTTATTTGTTTGCACACGGCAGGGAAATTTTACAATTTGGACATGTTATAACTGGTCGTTGGTCGCATTGGGCAGGTGAGCGCTCAGGACAGGTAATTTAACATTGAAAATCGCTCTGGAGGATTGTATGACGGCCGTTCAAGACAGGAAATCGCTTAAGACAGGTGGTCGCCCCCGCAGGTTCAACTGTATAATCTCGCAAGGTGTTATCCTAATGCAAATTATCTGTCTTTCTTGAAGATTTTTTTTACTCGCATGAAACTAATGACAAACCAACAACTAACCAACCTCGTTTTGTGTATCCATCTTCTCCACACCCGCCACTTCCTCTTTACCAACCTATTAAAAGAAACAAGAGGGCCATGATGGCCATGGATCGCTCACCTGATCCATAGAGTAACAAAGGGGCCCCCGGGGAGGGCCATTATTGACCCAGGGCTATAATGTGCATAATGTTGAGGTAGGTCTAAATAGGTGAAGCTTCATACCAAATATCAACAAAGGCTATAATTTGAACAATCTTGATTAGGGTCCACTAGATGAAACTAAACACCAAATATCAAAGACCTGGGCCTTGTGGTTTCCAAGAAGAAGATTTTTTTAAAGATATTCCCTATATAAGCCTATGTAAAACCAAATGGCCCCGGGGCTTGGGTGTGTTTTTGGCCTCAGGGCTATAATTCAAACAATCCTGATAGAGGTCCACTAGATGAAGCTTCACACCAAATATCAAAGACATGGGCCTTGCTGTTTCAGAGAAAAATATTTTCAAAGATTATCTCTATATAAGACTATGTAAAACCAAAGGGCCCAGGGGCGGGGGCATTTGTGGTCCGAGGGCTATAATTTGAACAATCTTTGTAGAGGTCCATTAGATGAAGCGCCATACCAAATATCAAAGACATGGGCCTGACAGTTTCAGAGAAAAAGATGTTTGAAGATTTTCCCTATATAAGTCTATGTAAAACCAAAGGGCCCCGGAGGGGAGGGGGCATTTTTTGGCCCCAGGGCTATAATTTGAACAATCTTGGTAGAGGTCCACTAGGTGAAGCTTCACACCAAATATCATAGACCTGGGCCTTGCGGTTTCAGAGAAGAAAATTTTTAAAGATTTTCCCTATCTAAGTTTATGTAAAACCAAAGGCCCCCGGGGCGGGGGCATTTTTGGCCCAAGGGCTATAATTTGAACAATCTTGAAAGAGGTCCATTAGATGAAGCTTCACGCAAAATATCCAAGATCTTGGCCTTGCGGATCCAGAGAAGAAGATTTTTAAGGATTTTCCCTATAAATGCCTATGTAAAACCAAAGGCCCCCAGGGCGGGGGCGTTTTTGGCCCCAGGGCTATAATTTGAACAATCTTGAAAGAGGTCCACTAGATGAAGCTTCACGCCAAATATCCAAGATCTGGGCCTTGCAGTTCCAGAGAAGAAGATTTTCAAAGATTTTCCCTATATTAGCCTATGTAAAACCAAAGGCCCCCGGGGCGGGGGCATTTTTGGCCCAAGGGCTATACTTTTAACAATCTTGAAAGAGGTCCATTAGATGAAGCTTCACACCAAATATCCAAGATCTGGGCCTTGCGGTTCCAGAGAAGAAGATTTTTAAAGATTTTCCCTATATTAAGCCTATGTAAAACCAAAGGGCATTTTCGACCCCAGGGCTATAATTTGAACAATCTTGGTAGAGGTCCACTAGGTGAAGCTTCACATCAATTATCAAAGACCTGGGACTTGCGGTTTCAGAGAAGAAGATTTTTAAAGATTTTCCCTATATAAGCCCATGTAAAACCAAAGTACCCCAGGGCGGGGGCGTTTTTGGACCCAGGACTATAATTTGAACAATCTTGCTAGAGGTTCATACCAAATATCGAAGACCTGGGCCTTGCGGTTTCAGAGAAGAAGATTTTTAAAATTTTTCATTTAAAAAATCTATATTTAGCTCCTGTGACCTAGATGTGTAACAGACCGGAACCATTTGAACAACTTTGAAAGGGGACCACCTAAGGATCATTCCTGTGAAGTTTGGTCAAAATCCGATCAGTGGTTTAGGAGGAGATGTTGTTTGAAGAAAAAGTTTACGCACACACGCACACACACACGCACGCACGCACGACGGACGACGGACAAAAAGTGATCACAAAAGCTCACCTCGTCACTACGTGACAGGTGAGCTAAAAACCAGAGGACCATTGGTCCTGAGCCGCTCACCTGAGTGCTGAGAGCTTATGGAGCCATTTCATTTCTGAGAAGACGATTTTATAGGGTTTTTACCAAGTATTAATCTCGGTCTTGTGACTTGATAATGGGCCCATTGGTTCGAAGAAAAAAACCCGAAGGGTATACATGTATATCGACATGGCAGCCATTTTAGTAATGTGACCAAATTCATATTAATAAATTTTCATTTGTTTGTTCCTATAAGTTTTCAAGTGAAATTTGGCTACAAATGGAGTAGTGGTTTCTATGAAAAATAAATTTTAATTTCATCTGAATGACCTTGGGACAACGTCAGAGAATAATATTGACCTTAGTTCTATCCACTCATTTAGCTTATTGCATCTATCAATTTTCAGATCACAGGTTGCAATAGTTTCCAAAAAATACACATTTTTTTTTACTTTCTCCAATACAAATGTATAGGCAACCAAATTTGACCTTTGCGTAAAACAGGTTATGGCCATCCAGGGGTCATCATTTGAAGAAACTATAGTGGGCCCAAATCCCAAATCCCAAATGCTACATACCAAGTTTAATGAAAATCGGCCCACTGGTTCTGGAGTAAACGATTTCTGAAGTGTTTTTACCTTATATGGGCATGAAGGTCATTTTGGTCATTTGAGCAAACGCATGTATTTAAATCTTCATTTACTTGTTTCTACGAGCTTAGTATAAAATTTGGTCACAAACGGCACAGAGGTTCTGGTTAAAAATAAATTTTAATCTTCATATCTGAAAGGCCTTAGGCCAAGGTCAAGGAATGACCTTGACCTTGAATACGCATGTTGTTTCATCCACTCATTTAGCTAACTGCATTTATCAATTTTCAGATCAGAGACTGCAATAGTTTCCGAAAAAAAAACATGGTTTTGACCTTTTTCCCATCCCAAAATCTATGTGACCAAATTTGACCTTGGCGTAAAATAGGTATCAGAATGTCATCATTTGAATAATATGTGATGAGCCCGAGCCCCCAATGCTGCATATGAAATTTTTGTTACAAATGGCTCAGTGGTTATTGAGAAAAATATGTTTTAATTCTCATATCTGGATGACCTTGAATCAAGATCAAAGAATGACTTTGACCTTGAATACTCATGTCATTTCATCCATTAATTTAGCTTACTGTATCTACCGATTTTCAGATCACCAGGTGCAATATTTTCAAAAAAGACACAGTTTTGACTTTTTCCCCATCCAAAAGTCTATGCGAAAAACTTTGACCTTGGCCTAAAATAGGTCAGGGTCATTCAGGAGTCATCATCATGGGCTCAAGTTCCCAATGCCACATACCAAGTTATATGATTATCGGCCCACTGGTTCCAGAGAAGAAGATTTCTGAAGGGTTTTTACCTTATATGGACATGACGGCCATATTGGTCATGTGACCAAATTCATATTGATAAATTGTCAGTTCCTTGTTCTTGAAAACTTTCATATGAAATTTCATTACAAATGGCTATGTGGTTTCTGAGAAAAATAAGTTTTAATTCTAAATAACTGAATGACCTTGATCAAAGGTCAAAGAATGACCTTGACTACTCATGTAGATTCATCCACCCATTTAGCTTACTGCATCTACTAATTTTCAGATCAAAGGCTGCAATAGTTTCCAAAAAATACACGATTTGGACTTCTTCCCATACAAAAGTCTATGCAACCAAATTTGACCTAGGCCTAAAATTGGTCAAGGTCATCCAAGGGTCATAATTTGAGAAAAAATTTGATGGACCCAAGTCCCTAATGCTACATACAAAGTTGCATGATAATCGACCCACTGGTTCCGGAGAAGAAGATTACTGAAGGGCTTTACCTTATATGGGCATTACGGCCATATTGGTCATGTGACCAAACTCATATTGATTAATTGTCATTTCCTTGTTCTTAAAAGCTTTCATATGAAATTTTGTTACAAATGGCTTTGTGGTTTCTGAGAAAATAAGTTTTAATTCTGATATCTGAATGACCTTGAACAACGGTCAAATAATGACCTTGACCTTGAATACTCATGTAGATTCATTCACCCATTTAGCTTACTGCATCTACTAATTTTCAGATCACAGGCTGCAATAGTTTCCAAAAAATACAAGGTTTTGACTTTTTCCCATACAAAAGTCTAAGCCACCAAATTTGACCTAGGACTTAAATTGGTTAAGGTCATCCAAGGGTCATTATTTGAACAAAATATGATGGGCCTGAGTTCCTAATGCTACATACCAAGTTTCAGGCCAATCGGCCCGATGGTTCCGGAGAAGAAGATTTTTGAAGGGTTTTTACTTTATATAGGCATGGCGGCCATATTGGTCATGTGACCAAATTCATATTGATTAATTGTCATTCCATGTTCTTAAAAACTTTCATATGAAATTTCGTTACAAATGGCTTTGTTGTTTCTGAGAAAAATAAGTTTTAATTCTCATATCTCAATGACCTTGAACAAAGGTCAAATAATGACCTTGACCTTGAATACTCATGTAATTTCATCCACCCATTTAGCTTACTGCATCTATTAATTTTCAGATCACAAGCTGCAATAGTTTCCAAAAATACACGGTTTTAACTTTTTCCCATACAAAAGTTTATGCGACCAAATTTGACCTTGGACTAAAATTGGTCAAGGTCATCCAAGGGTCATCATTTGAACAAAATATGATGGACCCGAGTCCCTAATGCTACATACCAAGTTTCAGACCAATCGGCCTGATGGTTCCGGAGAAGAAGATTTCTGAAGGGTTTTTACCTTATATGGGCATGGTGGCCATATTGGTCACGTGACCAAATTCATATTGATTAATTGTCATTACCTTTTTCTAAGTTCATATTGATTAATTGTCATTCCATGTTCTAAAATACTTTCATATGAAATTTCGTTACAAATGGCTTTGTGGTTTCTGATAAAAATAAGTTTTAATTCTCATATCTGAATGACCTTGAACAAAGGTCAAAGAATGACCTTGACCTTGAATACTCATGTGGTTTCATCCACCCATTTAGCTTACTGCATCTACTAATTTTCAGATCAAAAAAACACGGATTGACTTTTTCCCATACAAAAGTCTATGCGACCAAATTTGACCTTGGCCTAAAATTGGTCAAGGTCATCCAAAGGTCATCATTTGAACAAAATATGATGGGCCCGAGTCCCCAATGCTACATACCAAGTTTCAGGCCAATCGGCCCACTGGTTCCGGAGAAGAAGATTTTTGAAGGGTTTTTACCATATATGGGCATGGCAGCCATCTTGGTCATGTGACCTGGACCCCCGCGAAGGACCTTTCGTTCCCCCATCCCACTGAGGCCCCACATGAAATTTGGCTTCAATCTGCCCAGCCGTTCCAGAGGAGAAGATGTTTGAAAATGTTGACATACAGACAGCATGACCACCCTATAAGCTCACCAATGAGCCTTCGGCTCAGGTGAGCTAAAAATCTGTAGTGTTACCAAATATCGGCAAATTAAATCAAACTCAGACCATAGCAACAGGTAAGGTAAGTATTTTGTGATAACTCAAGGATAGTTTTCCTTATTTATCTATATAAACCTATGTTGTGGGTATTCATTAGAAACGCCTTGGCGAGGTAGTTCTAATGAATACCCACAACATAGGTTACTATGGAGAACAGACAAAAACTAGAGCTATCACTAAAGGTGATGAATACCCCCACAAAAACTGCCTTGATAGTACAACAGCGGCATTTTGCAATTTTTTTCACTTGAAAGGGGCCATAACTATGTCGAAAATTGACATATTGTAGTGGAAATCGAACTTGACCTGTATTTTATGATGTTACATCAGTCACGAGTGTACCAAAAATTATAAAAATCGGTGAAGCGCTTTTTGAGTTATCGTCTGGAAACCAAGTCAACAGACCGACCGACCGACAAGCTCACTCCTATATACCCCCCCAAATTTCATTTGTGGGGGTATAACAATCCTTCAATTGTCAGAAAATACTTACCTAATCTGTTGCAATGACAGACTGACAAAGGTGTAATTATATACTAGTTACAATGATTTTATCATTTGGGAAACCACCTATGCCTGTTGATTTTGGGAATAAATTCTAATAAATTCATATTTTTGGGAAAAAAATCTCTAAATTGGGAAAAATGCAGGCCATTTTTGCACTGGGAATGCAGCCTGTATTTGTAAAATAAACTAGATAATTTGTTATTAAAGTAATAATAAACAGACTTTCATCACCTGTGAAACCAGAATATGACCTTCACAAAATCTTGAAGTGACTAAAAAGTAATTAACTTGTCACTAACATTTTTGTAAATCTGAAAACACCTTATTTTGAAATTATAAGCAATCATCAAAGAATCAGTCCAATATTAGTGATTCAAACACTAAAGACTGCCTTCCCATGGCTGTTTGGAGTGAGTGAGTGTTTGAGTTTTACGCCCCACCAACAGCTACGGTCAGAAGGAGACGGGACCTCGGTTTAAAGACTCATCAGAAAGTCTGGAGAAGCTTGGAATCGACCCTGCGACCCCTTGTTTACAAAGCGAGTAGCGTAACCACTACACCACGGAGGTTTCTAAGGAACTCCGTTCTAGAGTGCTTAGAGCATTTTTCCCATGGCTTCAGACCCCCCCAAAAAAAGGAAAGTTTAAGATTTTTGTCTTTTATCTTGAAAATGTATGTTGTGTGAACTCATTAGAATTGCCTCAATGAGGCAATTCTAATGAGTTCATACAACATACCATCAATCACATTAACCTGGGTCAGCAGTATAAATAACCCTTAGCGTCTCAAACAAAATATGGTCCCCAAGGTGAAGTTGTTTGAGCCGTTGAAGTTTGGCTGCAAACTGTTCAACACTTTGTGTCTTCAATCTACTACCTGCTATATTGCAGGAGTCCATTTTGAAATTTTATGTGTCCGAAAGCTGAACTTTTTTATGTAAACAGTGAATGCCCTGATCAGATATCGAGTTCAGCAGGCCTGAACTGCCTGCACTGTTTGTCATTATCCCATTTTGGCTTTTCAGTTTGGTTAGGGTCAACACTGTTGAGATCATGTCAAACCTGTCAGTTTACCTGACCAGTAAGTTTACCTAACCTTACTGGAAGTCTTACACATAAGTGGTTAACCAGTACAGTGCACATTCTTTTGCCAGAAACTGACAATTGCACTTTCTTAATCAGCAGAAGTGAGAGAATGACCATAGAAGATATTTCATGAATAATCTCCAGGAAAGAATTTTGCAGACCTGTTAGGGATCAATCCCATAACCTCCTGATCACATGCATCACGTGAACAAGCCCGTGAAATAAATAAGTCCAAAACCTCACTTTATATAGAGAAAACTTAGGTTTAGGGGGGTATACATTATTTTTCTTATGTCTGCATCAAGACTAAGGTTGTGGGTACTCGTTAGAACTGCCTCAATGAGGCGGTTCTAACGAGTGCCCACAACCTATGTTTGGAGTATAAATAAGAAAAATATCACAAATTTTCTTCAGAAAAATAACCATTTTTTAGATATGAAGGCATGCACTATGTCACATAGGTGTGTTATCGCAATGCCGACGTGCATCCAACTGAGCTGCAAAGCAGGAGGGCCTCCTATTTTGCAGTTTCCTGTACAGACAAATTAATCATGCAAATATATTCTACTGTTAATTACATCATCATCATCGCTTATCTGCTAAAAATTACCTCTGCAGTTTCTACAGCTGGCTTCTCCATCTTCTTCATGTATTTTGGAATCCCCACACTTGCTATTTTAGCCTTGTCAATTACCTTTCCTTGTCTAGAATATAAAGATAGAGAATAAACCAAAGACCAGGAACGAGCTCGTTAGTGATCATATTGTTACCTGTTCCAGCAAGTTTAATATTTAAAATTTTGGTATTTTTGCTGAAAAAATGTGAGCAGCTTTTGCATCTGCAAAAGCTGCTCACATTTTTTTCAGCAAAAATATTAGCATATTTGCCATAATAAATGAACAAAGTTTTAACGATATGTTAACTAACGATGTCGTTAGTTCTGAACAACTGGCCCCTGGTAATTCTGCAACACAACACTGGTATATAAACAGATAGGTCTTGTCACAAGCAATACACAAAGCAGTTATGAAAGCTGTATGACCATTTAAGGCTTCAGAGTCTTTAAACCAAGGTCCCATCTCCATGTGACCTAAGTTGTTGGCGGGATTATGTTGGCAAGACTGTGTGGTCAACACTTATTTTCTGTATCAACAAATCACTTGCAATTGTAATGCAACATCTGAAAGGGTATCAACCATTGAATTTTGCAATCACATTCTGCCATTTCCATTGGAACATGTGATCTCATAACGTCCCTTCTCCTTGGTTAGTTTATACTAATGTATTTTAGTTTGATTGGGATGAAAGCTTCAAGCTTATTGAATCGCTCTCAAACACTCATTTTCACATGCGTGCGAGAGAGAGGCAGTGGCTTTTACACCAGGTCCACTGCTACCCATTTAACCCTGGATGGAGTGGGGCAGTGTCATTACGTGTCTTGCCCAAGGACACACCTCAATACCGGTTTCTCCTTGGTTGGCATTTGTTTTTCAGCAGCTGTCAGGCCTTAATACCACTTTGTGCAAATAGCACACATTTTTAACATTTCAAATGAAAAGTGCATAAGAATTGGCATAACTGTCTTCAATATGATCTTGGGAGATAAAATCGCTGCATTTTACTAGAGAACCTGTCTTCTGAGTTTAGGACCAGCTAAGACACATGCTGAGCTACACAGATTAACAAGAATCTTATAGGTAACGTACTTTCAAAATAGCAAACATTAAGGTGCTGATCAGACTGCACATCTGTGCAGTCTGATCAGCTCATTAATGTTTGCACATCCTTGCAGTATCTACGCCTTTAATGTTTGCAAATGGCAATTTTAAGCGAGTTTTTTAACGACTTTAGCTCATAACATGGTAACAGAACTTGTACTGTACTTTTTCCCCTTTCCAGCTGATTTGAGGAAACCTTCTTTGTCCAGTCTGTTCATCAGTCCTGCAGCTACCGTTACTTCTGTTCCAAGACGTTTTGCTAACACAGGGGCCAGTACTCTGTCCATGTCCATACATGCTACCAATGTTCTTCTCCACAGACAAGTAGCCTGAAAAAGATTGTGAAGATTTTCAGAACTGCTGCGTGAAATCATATAACCTGTCAATGATTTCCAATGTTATGTTTTTGTTTTTAAATACACCTAGACCTGTTTATAATACTGTTCACTAACACTGTTTTGATAACATAGGTCAAAGACTGATCCCAAAAATGAAACATTTGATTTATATAGAAATGGCCACCAATGGTCATTTTTCTAATTCTAGATGTTTTTGCTTCGATTTGACATGGTTTTTAACTATTATAAACTCGTTTCTGCTTTGGACCCCCAACAACAGTGTTATAAGGGGTTGAGTGCATTACATTGCAAAGTGACACGACACTAGATTACGAAAACATGCCTATACAAATACATTGTAAACTTTACCACCGAAAAATGAAAATTTTCAGATGAAAAATTTCAATATTTTTCTTATTTCTGCTCAAAACATAGATTGTGGGTAGTCGTTTGAACCGCTTTGATGAGAAGACATAACAGAAGAAAAGGAAGTGAGAGACAGTGGGATAAAGGAATGAAAAAGCAGAAGCAAAATAAACACAACCTATGGCCCTAACCTAACCCTCAAACCCTGTCTGATTGAAAATCAATATCTGCTGGAGGCTCAGAAGCCGAAACTAATAGCTACCCCAGAGGCCAAAAGCTGCCCTGCTATCTGCACCACTTTTTCCCCTCCCTCTGCAAAATAATATGAGAATACCCACAAAGAATGACTGCAAAATTTTCAACACCAGAATAGATCCTACCTGAATCTGTATTGTTGTTAGTTCTGTCAAATAATAATCTGTTGGTTCCCTATCTTTTTCATCAATCTATACAAAGACATACAGTAAAAATAATCAGTACCATAACTAGAGCTATCACTAAAGGTGATGAATACCCCCACAAAAACTGCCTTGATAGTACAACAGCGCCATTTTGCAATTTTTTCACTTGAAAGGGGCCATAACTATGTCGAAAATTGACGAATTGTAGTGGAAATCGAACTTGACCTGTATTTTATGATGTTACATCAGTGTACTTTTGTTTTTGTTAGTTTGATTTGAGGTTTAACGTCCCCGTCAACACTGTAAAGGTCATTTTGGAGACGTTGCTTCCAAATTTGTGGGACCTTTACCCGACATTGAGATGAAATGACATCTCAAGCCCTGCCGCCCAATGAAACCAATAGAGTTTATTAGCATGGACAGTCCGCTTCGCACCGCGGTTCCTGGACAGGCTTAGATCCTCTAAGCAGTTTACCAGTACTAGTGTGCCGGCCAGATTCAGCTCTGCGTGGAAGCATCATGCAGCCCATATATTTCTTCAAGCCCCTATGGGCGGGGGCGGCACATCAGTGTACCAAAAATTATAATAAAAATCGGTGAAGCACTTTTTGAGTTATCGTCTGGAAACCAAGTCAACAGACCGACAGACAAGCTCACTCCTATATACCCCACCAAATTTCATTTGTGGGGGTATAATGATCTTAAGTATTGGCCTAAGCAAACAGTGCAGATACTGAAGGAGCAGTCTGATCAGGGTCTACACTATTTTAGTAGAATTACAGCAAGTCCTAAAGATATCCTATTTTTTTTTAATCAATGTATCTTCAACTTCCTCAGTGGTGTGAAGTAAGAAAACAAGAATCGCTCACCTGAGTATCAGTGTCTCTAGTGCATTCTTGGCCAAAGGGCTATAATTTGAATAAACTTGGTAGCGGTCCACTAGATAAGGCTTCAGATCAAATATCAAAGACCTGGACCTTCTGGTTTCAGAAAAGAAGATTTTTAAAGGATTTCCCTATATAAGCCGATGTGAAACCAGCGGGCCCTGGCGCGTGGGCATTTTTGGCGCCAGGACTATAATTTGACCAATCTCAGCAGAGGTTCACTAGTTGAAGCTTCACACCAGATATCAAATGCCTGGGGCTCCTGGTTTCGGACAAGAAGATTTTTAAAGGTTTTTCCTATATATGCCTATGTAAAACTAGTGGGTCCCAGCGCATGGGGCATTTTTGGCCCAAAGGCTATAATTTGAACAATCTTGGTAGAGGTCCATTAGATGAAGCTTCATACCAAATATCAAAGACCTGGGCCTGGCAGTTTCAGAGAAGATTTTCTAAAGATTTCCCTAGGGCCCCGGGGCGGGGGCATTTTTGGCCCCAACACTTTAATTTGAATAATCTTGGTAGTAGTCCACTAGATGAAGCTTCATACCAAATAGCAAAGACCTGGGCCTTGCGGTTTCAGAGAAGAAGATTTTTAAAGATTTTCCCTATATAAGCCCATGTAAAATCGAAGGGCCCCGGGGCGGGGCATTTTTGGCCCCAGCACTATAATTTGAACAATCTTGGTAGAAGTCCACTAGATGAAGCTTTGTACCAAATATCAAAGATCTGGGCCTTGCGGTTTATGAGAAGAAAATTTTTAAAGAATAAGCCCATGTAAAACCAAAGGGCCCCGGAGCGGGGGCATTTTTGGCCAAGCACTATATTTTGAACAATCTTGGTAGGGGTCCACTAGATGAGGCTTCATTCCAAATATAAAAGATCTGGGCCTTGCGGTTTCAGAGAAGATTTTTAAAGATTTTCCATATATAAGCCCATGTAAAACCAAAGGGCCCCGGGGCGGGGGCATTTTTGGCCCCAGCACTATAATTTGAACAATCTTGGTAGGGGTCCACTAGATGAAGCTTCATACCAAATATCAAGATCAGGGCCTTGCGGTTTCAGAGATGAAGGTTTTTAAAGGTTTTCCCTATATAAGCCCATGTAAAACCAAAGGGCCCCGGGGCGGGAGGCATTTTTGGCCCCAGCACTATAATTTGAACAATCTTGGTAGGGGTTCACTAGACGAAGCTTCATACCAAATATTAAAGACCTGGGCCTTGCAGTTTCAGAGAAGAAGATTTTTAAAGATTTTCCCAACATTAGTCTATGTAAAACCAAAGGGCCCTGGGGCAGGGGCATTTTTGGCCCCAGCACTATAATTTGAACAATCTTGGTAGGGGTCCACTAGATGAAGCTTCATACCAAATATCAAAGACCTGGGCCTTGTGGTTTCAGAGAAGATTTTTTAAGTTTTCGGTGAAAAAAATCTATTTTTGGCTCCTGTGACCTAGATGTGCAATGGACTGGAACCATTTGAACAACTTTGAAAGGGGACCACCGAAGGATCATTCCTGTGAAGTTTGGTCAAAATCTGATCAGTGGTTTAGGAGGAGATGTCGTTTGAAGAAAAAGTTTACGGACGCACGCACGGACGGACGGCGAACAAAAAGTGATCTCAAAAGCTCACCTTGTCACTATGTGACAATTGAGCTAAAAAGGTCTTCAAATATGGCAAATTTTCCTTTACAATTTTAGGTTGTTTAAAGATTTAAAGACCATTTTAAAATCTATCAAATTAAAACTCAAGCAGGCTAGTTCTGCATACAAAGCATGACGATATTATGAACTTAGTTTGTCCAATTCATCATACAGAATGAATCTCTGCAGCTTTGTGACTTTATTTTTGAAAATCTGTGAAATGCTTATACATGTTGTTGTTTACCACTCTTCATAGTGGTAGTATAGTTCAAACAATTTGACATGAGACTGACCTTTATGCAAGGAATAAATAAGCCAATGTTATCACCTAATGCGTCGGCTTTCGTAAACTTCTCGTGAATTTTTGGCAGCTTGTGAATAGCGACCCATTAACCATCCTCAATGTATTGTATAACAATATCGCCATCTTCGGAAAATGACGAAGATAAATATATGCGTTCAGTCGGGTGTGAAATTGATAATAGAATTCACCAGTCTCAGGTCAATTTGTACGAACTATATTTTTTGAGCAGACAACATTTTGAAATATTTTACTTATTTTTCCCAGAAAACAGGATTTGACATTTCATGCAAATTGTCTCCTTAGACAATTTGCATGAAATATCAGAACCCATTTTCCTGAAAAATAACAAAAATATCAGTAATTGGCATCTGCTGAATTTATAGTAAAGCGGTAAAAGTTACTGTATTTAACTGGTATTGAAAGTTACACTAACTTTAGCACAGACATCACAGACATGGCGTTCAGGAGCATCATCTTCATCAACAACTAGGAAACAAACCCCGTGTTGCCAGTATTTACATATAGCACACAGTATCATCAAGCCATCATCCTATTGTAGGAACACAAGAGATGTAAAATGTTAACCAGGAAACTCAGGTCCCCGGTTGAATGGGCACCTGACATTTAAGTAACATGATATCAAGGTCAATGCAATGTCATGATGTTGCATAGACATTGATACGAAATTGCCTACAAGATGTATGCCCACTGGGGTATGATCAAGTATGGAAATGCAGTCTGTTCATATCCTTTGTGTTTGCTGCTTGATGAATACATCTAAACAAGAAATAGTGAGAGATTATTTACAGAAATTTTCTAACTCCTATCTTGAAAATGCAACATTGTACCAAGGCTGTGCTACTGTGCCAATTTTGTGGGCACATCCCACTAGAAATAAAATGCTGTGGGCTATTGGGAGGACCCTGAAAAATCAATAAATGGTTTATATTTGGTCCATTTAACAGCATCATCAAACAGCAGGGCAACATAGGATTGACAGCTATACGACATGTCGTATTGCTGTCCGCCCGACATTGGCTTGGCATTCTTTGCTGACTGAGTAATTTCTTTACCAACATGTTGCACCAAAATAAGGGAGGTAACCGAAATGGTACTAAAACTTGTTGGATTGACGGATATTAAATTTTCCAATAATTAATGTACTGCTAGTTGTAAACTGTTAAGGGGAATTTTCAAAGGGAGACAACTTTTGGGACTTCCTGTTCCTTCTTCAATAAGCCCTGACTCACTGAAAAAGGGGTCTACTCTTAAAGGACTCAGGGGCAAATTCTTTCCTTTAAGAGTTGACCCCTATTTACATGGGAGACAAAAATACTTTTGCAGGAGCGGCCTCCCCTGAAGGTATATCCATTCCCCTTAAAGCATCAAAATGGACAAGAGGCAGCTTCAAATCATGCAGTTTGTGGCTCTAACTGCCAATAACAACTTCTGTGACAGTAGTGTTTGAGTGGCAGAACTGCATGGTCACCTTTTTATCCCCCAACCGAATAGGTTCAGGGGATACAGCAATCAGCCTCTCATCAGTCTGTCAATAGATGAAACCTTGTGATGGCCATAACTCCAATACCCTTGAGATACATTGATGGTACTTGGAACAATTGTTCACAAGGCTGAGAGGGTGTGTCAAGTGCAAGAACCACAAATCTGGGTGATGTAAAATTTGAGTTATCTTTCCTTCCAATAAAATAGAATGGCTACCTTGTGATGGCCATAACTCAAATTACCTTTGAGACATATTGATGGTATCTGGCACAATTGTTCATAAGGCTGGGAGGATGTGTCATGCACAAGAACCGCAACGCTTGGTGCCCCGGCTTTGAGTTATCTCCTGACAATACAATCTTGTGATGGCCATAACTCCAATACCCTTTGACATATACTGATGGTACTTGGCACAATTGTATACAAGGTTGAGACAGCATGTTATGACTAAGAAGCACAACACTAGGTGCTTTGGTAATTGAGTTATCTCCCCTTCCAGTATTACAGTTTGACCACCTTGTGATCACCATATCTCAAGTATCCTTTGAGACATATTGATGGTACTTGGTACAGATGTACAAGGTTAAGCAGGCATGTGCAAGAATTACAACTCTGAATGTCCTGGTTTTGAGTTATCTCCACTAATAATATAACCTTGTGATGCCCATAATACCAATACCTTTTATGATATTTTAATGGAACTTGGGACAATTATATACAAGGTATAGAAGGCATATCATGCTGTGGTATTTGAGTTATCTTGTGATCACCATATCTCCAATACCCTTTGAGACATACTGCAGATATGCATGAGGTTAAGCAGGGGTGTCATGAGCAAGAACCACAATTCTGAGTGCCATGGTTTATATAATCTAATGGTGGCCATAACTCCATTACCCTTTGAGATTTATTGCTGGTACTTGCCACAATTGTATACAAGCTTGAAAAGGCATTTCATGTGCAAGAACCAAAACTCAGTATACCAGTACTTTGTGCAATTGGAAATCTTGGATCTTCATCATGTTGAGAAGCAATCCTTAGTATCATTAGGTGAAGATAGTCTCAATAAACATTGCATTTACAAAATCCTGCAGATGTTGCAGCAGTATACTGCGAGGTTACTAGTGTTTTTTAATTCTGGTGCACTTTCTATTTGTGAACAATCTTCTGAAACTGAAAGCCATATTGTGTTTTGGTCTGACAGTGGATTTGACATCTCTTCTGATGGCTATTTTTTTTCATTCAGAGTCTATGCCCCCATAAGTTCTAAATCTCCCCAAGACATGGAGGGAGGAGGCCACATGTGTCCCTTAAAATTTCAGACCTAGGCACAAAATTGAAATGTATGTTGTGTTTACTCATTAGAATTGCCTAAATATTAAGGGGAATGGGTACACTTTCAGGGGAGGCAACTCCTGCAGAAGTATTTTTGTCTCCCATGTCAATGGGGGTCAACTCTTAAAGGAAAGAATTTGCTCCTTTGCCTCTTATAAGTGAAGACCCTTTTTCTATGAAGCAGAAAAGCGACAGAAAGTTTCAAAAGTTGTCTCCCTTTGAAAAATGACGGAAAAATCTTCCAGGTGTTCCCATTCCCCTTAAAGTATAGGACATTAAAAAAGTATACATGTACTAAAATTGTTCCCTGATGGCTCTTCATCTAGCACTACATGTAACCCTCACTGACTAAAACTACCGCTGTCTCAAACAAATTTTCATGGTCCCAAAAGTGTTTGAGCCATTGAAGTTTGACAGTCAACTAACCTCATTACAACCACAAGGACATCTGACTTTATAATCATCTCCTCCCTCTGACACTTGACTGGCCTGTGAACCAGTGATGACAACGGCATTATCATCAGCACCTAGAAAACATAACCTTCCCACTCTGAGTAACTGAAGCTACGCAATGATCCTAAGTATTTGGACATATAGGCCTAAGAAAACAGTGCAGACCAAGATCAGACTGCTCCTGCAGGAATAGTCTGGAATAGTCTGATCAGGGTCAACACTGTTTGCCAGTACATTTGACATTTTTGGACTCGTAAAACAAATTTGTTAAAATTTTAGGAGAAATACAGCGTCTTCAAGGTGTCTGAAGTTTTAGTAGTTTTACAGTAATTTAGTAAAACCTATAGTTGGGACCACCTGTTTATGCAAGCAACCTGTTTTAAGCAAGCCTGCATTCTGTTCCAAAAAAAATAGGGGAAATGCATGAACACACTTACTGCAGGGAAACTCCAAAAACAAGACAATATTAAGATAAACTTTGTGACTGTTCAAAAGTGGTTTTAATGACCACTTTTATTAACCCATTGTTTGTGGAAAACCCCTAAAGGGGTACCTTGGCAAACAGTGCAGCCCAGATCAGACGCCACAGAACGCACTATTCGCTAACAGAATTTTCCATCAAAAATATTATAAAAACGAAAAATATGCCTG